>CM070007.1:9311037-9436037 GCA_036247105.1 Cirrhinus mrigala
GAAGGTTGGATGTTTTAGAGATGGGTTGGAAGGAGGGGTGATAGTTGTGAGGGGGGTGGATGAGAGGAGGTGGTTTTGTTGGGAGGGAGATTTTGGAGAGTTTTAGTAGGGGAGAGGATGTTTTAGGGTGGGTGGATGGGGATGGTTGTTTGAGGGGATATGGTTTTTGGGGGATGTGGATGGTTTGTTTGGGGTGGGGATTGGATGTTTGTATAGGAGGGGTGGGGGGTGTTGGGGGTGGATGGGGTTTGGGTGGAATGTGAAGGTTGGATGTTTTAGAGATGGGTTGGAAGGAGGGGTGATAGTTGTGAGGGGGGTGGATGAGAGGAGGTGGTTTTGTGGGAGGGAGATGTTTGGAGAGTTTTAGTAGGGGAGAGGGATGTTTTAGGGTGGGTGGATGGGGATGGTTGTTTGAGGGGGATATGGTTTTTGGGGGATGTGGATGGTTTGTTTGGGGTGTGGGATTGGATGTTTGTAATAGGGGGGTGGGGGTGTTGGGGTGGATGGGGGGTTGGTGAATTGAAGTTGGATGTTTTAGAGAAGGGTTGGGAAGGAGGGGTGATAGTTGTAGGGGGGGTGGATGAGAGGAGGTGGGTTTTGTGGAGGGGGAGATGTTTGGAGAGTTTTAGTATGGGAAGGAGAGGAAGGTTTTAGGTGGGGTGATGGGGATGGGTTGTTTGATGGGGGGATATGTTTTGTGGGGATGTGGATGTTTGTTTGGGGTGGGGATTGGGATGTTTGTATAGGAGGGTGGGGGGGTGTTGGGGGTGGATGTGGTTTGGTGAATGTGAATGTTGGATGATTTTAGAGAAGTGGTTGGAGGAGGGGTGATAGTTTTGAGGGGGGTTGATGAGAGAGGTGGTTTTGTGGGATGGAGATGTTTGGAGAGTTTTAGGTAGGTGTGAGAGGGAAGGTTTTAGGTTGGGTTGGATGGGGATGGTTTATGAGTGGGGATACATTTTTGGGGGGATGTGATGGTTTGTTTTGTGGTTGTGATTGGATGTTTTAATAGAGTGTGGTGTGTGTTGTTGGTTGAATGGGATTGGTAGAATAGAACGGTTTGGAATAATATAATACGTGAAGGAATTATGTGATTATAAGAGAGGAGGGGTGTGAGGATGAGAGGGAGTTGGGTAATTGTGGGATGATAAGTTTTGATAGTTTAATAGGTTGTAGAGGTATATTTTATTTGGTTTATGTGTAAGGTGATGCTGGGGATAATGGTTTTTGGGTGAAGTAGGATGGTTTTGTTTTGGTTGTTGGATATGATTTATTAAAGGAGGGTTGGGGAGTTGGGGGTTGATTGGGTTTGGTTAGAATGTAATGTTGAAGTTTTAATCATATAAGGTAATGAAGTCGGGTTTATATATATTGAGGTTGGTTATGATGATCGCTTGGGGTTTAGAAGTATCATTTTGGCTCTATTTTAGAATGTTGATAGGACTGAAAACGTTAGTTATGCAGTTTCATGAATAAAGCTGGGGCACATTAAAATTTTTTCATATGCATGAAAGAAATGTTATTTGCAATTCAGAAATACACTTCTTGATGTGTTAGAAGTTTTATGCATGGGAAATTTAGCCAGAGCCTGAATGCATAAAACGCTCCGTTAAGGCCTTCTGGGATCACTAATAGCGGTTTTATGCATCTCGGCTTGTGAAAAGAGGGCTTGCTCAGAAATGCTCTAAAACGACTTTTCTCGGTCTGAAAACGTTAGTTATGCAGTTTCATGAATAAAGCTGGGGCACATTAAAATTTTTTCATATGCATGAAAGAAATGTTATTTGCAATTCAGAAATACACTTCTTGATGTGTTAGAAGTTTTATGCATGGGAAATTTAGCCAGAGCCTGAATGCATAAAACGCTCCGTTAAGGCCTTCTGGGATCACTAATAGCGGTTTTATGCATCTCGGCTTGTGAAAAGAGGGCTTGCTCAGAAATGCTCTAAAACGACTTTTCTCGGTCTGAAAACGTTAGTTATGCAGTTTCATGAATAAAGCTGGGGCACATTAAAATTTTTTCATATGCATGAAAGAAATGTTATTTGCAATTCAGAAATACACTTCTTGATGTGTTAGAAGTTTTATGCATGGGAAATTTAGCCAGAGCCTGAATGCATAAAACGCTCCGTTAAGGCCTTCTGGGATCACTAATAGCGGTTTTATGCATCTCGGCTTGTGAAAAGAGGGCTTGCTCAGAAATGCTCTAAAACGACTTTTCTCGGTCTGAAAACGTTAGTTATGCAGTTTCATGAATAAAGCTGGGGCACATTAAAATTTTTTCATATGCATGAAAGAAATGTTATTTGCAATTCAGAAATACACTTCTTGATGTGTTAGAAGTTTTATGCATGGGAAATTTAGCCAGAGCCTGAATGCATAAAACGCTCCGTTAAGGCCTTCTGGGATCACTAATAGCGGTTTTATGCATCTCGGCTTGTGAAAAGAGGGCTTGCTCAGAAATGCTCTAAAACGACTTTTCTCGGTCTGAAAACGTTAGTTATGCAGTTTCATGAATAAAGCTGGGGCACATTAAAATTTTTTCATATGCATGAAAGAAATGTTATTTGCAATTCAGAAATACACTTCTTGATGTGTTAGAAGTTTTATGCATGGGAAATTTAGCCAGAGCCTGAATGCATAAAACGCTCCGTTAAGGCCTTCTGGGATCACTAATAGCGGTTTTATGCATCTCGGCTTGTGAAAAGAGGGCTTGCTCAGAAATGCTCTAAAACGACTTTTCTCGGTCTGAAAACGTTAGTTATGCAGTTTCATGAATAAAGCTGGGGCACATTAAAATTTTTTCATATGCATGAAAGAAATGTTATTTGCAATTCAGAAATACACTTCTTGATGTGTTAGAAGTTTTATGCATGGGAAATTTAGCCAGAGCCTGAATGCATAAAACGCTCCGTTAAGGCCTTCTGGGATCACTAATAGCGGTTTTATGCATCTCGGCTTGTGAAAAGAGGGCTTGCTCAGAAATGCTCTAAAACGACTTTTCTCGGTCTGAAAACGTTAGTTATGCAGTTTCATGAATAAAGCTGGGGCACATTAAAATTTTTTCATATGCATGAAAGAAATGTTATTTGCAATTCAGAAATACACTTCTTGATGTGTTAGAAGTTTTATGCATGGGAAATTTAGCCAGAGCCTGAATGCATAAAACGCTCCGTTAAGGCCTTCTGGGATCACTAATAGCGGTTTTATGCATCTCGGCTTGTGAAAAGAGGGCTTGCTCAGAAATGCTCTAAAACGACTTTTCTCGGTCTGAAAACGTTAGTTATGCAGTTTCATGAATAAAGCTGGGGCACATTAAAATTTTTTCATATGCATGAAAGAAATGTTATTTGCAATTCAGAAATACACTTCTTGATGTGTTAGAAGTTTTATGCATGGGAAATTTAGCCAGAGCCTGAATGCATAAAACGCTCCGTTAAGGCCTTCTGGGATCACTAATAGCGGTTTTATGCATCTCGGCTTGTGAAAAGAGGGCTTGCTCAGAAATGCTCTAAAACGACTTTTCTCGGTCTGAAAACGTTAGTTATGCAGTTTCATGAATAAAGCTGGGGCACATTAAAATTTTTTCATATGCATGAAAGAAATGTTATTTGCAATTCAGAAATACACTTCTTGATGTGTTAGAAGTTTTATGCATGGGAAATTTAGCCAGAGCCTGAATGCATAAAACGCTCCGTTAAGGCCTTCTGGGATCACTAATAGCGGTTTTATGCATCTCGGCTTGTGAAAAGAGGGCTTGCTCAGAAATGCTCTAAAACGACTTTTCTCGGTCTGAAAACGTTAGTTATGCAGTTTCATGAATAAAGCTGGGGCACATTAAAATTTTTTCATATGCATGAAAGAAATGTTATTTGCAATTCAGAAATACACTTCTTGATGTGTTAGAAGTTTTATGCATGGGAAATTTAGCCAGAGCCTGAATGCATAAAACGCTCCGTTAAGGCCTTCTGGGATCACTAATAGCGGTTTTATGCATCTCGGCTTGTGAAAAGAGGGCTTGCTCAGAAATGCTCTAAAACGACTTTTCTCGGTCTGAAAACGTTAGTTATGCAGTTTCATGAATAAAGCTGGGGCACATTAAAATTTTTTCATATGCATGAAAGAAATGTTATTTGCAATTCAGAAATACACTTCTTGATGTGTTAGAAGTTTTATGCATGGGAAATTTAGCCAGAGCCTGAATGCATAAAACGCTCCGTTAAGGCCTTCTGGGATCACTAATAGCGGTTTTATGCATCTCGGCTTGTGAAAAGAGGGCTTGCTCAGAAATGCTCTAAAACGACTTTTCTCGGTCTGAAAACGTTAGTTATGCAGTTTCATGAATAAAGCTGGGGCACATTAAAATTTTTTCATATGCATGAAAGAAATGTTATTTGCAATTCAGAAATACACTTCTTGATGTGTTAGAAGTTTTATGCATGGGAAATTTAGCCAGAGCCTGAATGCATAAAACGCTCCGTTAAGGCCTTCTGGGATCACTAATAGCGGTTTTATGCATCTCGGCTTGTGAAAAGAGGGCTTGCTCAGAAATGCTCTAAAACGACTTTTCTCGGTCTGAAAACGTTAGTTATGCAGTTTCATGAATAAAGCTGGGGCACATTAAAATTTTTTCATATGCATGAAAGAAATGTTATTTGCAATTCAGAAATACACTTCTTGATGTGTTAGAAGTTTTATGCATGGGAAATTTAGCCAGAGCCTGAATGCATAAAACGCTCCGTTAAGGCCTTCTGGGATCACTAATAGCGGTTTTATGCATCTCGGCTTGTGAAAAGAGGGCTTGCTCAGAAATGCTCTAAAACGACTTTTCTCGGTCTGAAAACGTTAGTTATGCAGTTTCATGAATAAAGCTGGGGCACATTAAAATTTTTTCATATGCATGAAAGAAATGTTATTTGCAATTCAGAAATACACTTCTTGATGTGTTAGAAGTTTTATGCATGGGAAATTTAGCCAGAGCCTGAATGCATAAAACGCTCCGTTAAGGCCTTCTGGGATCACTAATAGCGGTTTTATGCATCTCGGCTTGTGAAAAGAGGGCTTGCTCAGAAATGCTCTAAAACGACTTTTCTCGGTCTGAAAACGTTAGTTATGCAGTTTCATGAATAAAGCTGGGGCACATTAAAATTTTTTCATATGCATGAAAGAAATGTTATTTGCAATTCAGAAATACACTTCTTGATGTGTTAGAAGTTTTATGCATGGGAAATTTAGCCAGAGCCTGAATGCATAAAACGCTCCGTTAAGGCCTTCTGGGATCACTAATAGCGGTTTTATGCATCTCGGCTTGTGAAAAGAGGGCTTGCTCAGAAATGCTCTAAAACGACTTTTCTCGGTCTGAAAACGTTAGTTATGCAGTTTCATGAATAAAGCTGGGGCACATTAAAATTTTTTCATATGCATGAAAGAAATGTTATTTGCAATTCAGAAATACACTTCTTGATGTGTTAGAAGTTTTATGCATGGGAAATTTAGCCAGAGCCTGAATGCATAAAACGCTCCGTTAAGGCCTTCTGGGATCACTAATAGCGGTTTTATGCATCTCGGCTTGTGAAAAGAGGGCTTGCTCAGAAATGCTCTAAAACGACTTTTCTCGGTCTGAAAACGTTAGTTATGCAGTTTCATGAATAAAGCTGGGGCACATTAAAATTTTTTCATATGCATGAAAGAAATGTTATTTGCAATTCAGAAATACACTTCTTGATGTGTTAGAAGTTTTATGCATGGGAAATTTAGCCAGAGCCTGAATGCATAAAACGCTCCGTTAAGGCCTTCTGGGATCACTAATAGCGGTTTTATGCATCTCGGCTTGTGAAAAGAGGGCTTGCTCAGAAATGCTCTAAAACGACTTTTCTCGGTCTGAAAACGTTAGTTATGCAGTTTCATGAATAAAGCTGGGGCACATTAAAATTTTTTCATATGCATGAAAGAAATGTTATTTGCAATTCAGAAATACACTTCTTGATGTGTTAGAAGTTTTATGCATGGGAAATTTAGCCAGAGCCTGAATGCATAAAACGCTCCGTTAAGGCCTTCTGGGATCACTAATAGCGGTTTTATGCATCTCGGCTTGTGAAAAGAGGGCTTGCTCAGAAATGCTCTAAAACGACTTTTCTCGGTCTGAAAACGTTAGTTATGCAGTTTCATGAATAAAGCTGGGGCACATTAAAATTTTTTCATATGCATGAAAGAAATGTTATTTGCAATTCAGAAATACACTTCTTGATGTGTTAGAAGTTTTATGCATGGGAAATTTAGCCAGAGCCTGAATGCATAAAACGCTCCGTTAAGGCCTTCTGGGATCACTAATAGCGGTTTTATGCATCTCGGCTTGTGAAAAGAGGGCTTGCTCAGAAATGCTCTAAAACGACTTTTCTCGGTCTGAAAACGTTAGTTATGCAGTTTCATGAATAAAGCTGGGGCACATTAAAATTTTTTCATATGCATGAAAGAAATGTTATTTGCAATTCAGAAATACACTTCTTGATGTGTTAGAAGTTTTATGCATGGGAAATTTAGCCAGAGCCTGAATGCATAAAACGCTCCGTTAAGGCCTTCTGGGATCACTAATAGCGGTTTTATGCATCTCGGCTTGTGAAAAGAGGGCTTGCTCAGAAATGCTCTAAAACGACTTTTCTCGGTCTGAAAACGTTAGTTATGCAGTTTCATGAATAAAGCTGGGGCACATTAAAATTTTTTCATATGCATGAAAGAAATGTTATTTGCAATTCAGAAATACACTTCTTGATGTGTTAGAAGTTTTATGCATGGGAAATTTAGCCAGAGCCTGAATGCATAAAACGCTCCGTTAAGGCCTTCTGGGATCACTAATAGCGGTTTTATGCATCTCGGCTTGTGAAAAGAGGGCTTGCTCAGAAATGCTCTAAAACGACTTTTCTCGGTCTGAAAACGTTAGTTATGCAGTTTCATGAATAAAGCTGGGGCACATTAAAATTTTTTCATATGCATGAAAGAAATGTTATTTGCAATTCAGAAATACACTTCTTGATGTGTTAGAAGTTTTATGCATGGGAAATTTAGCCAGAGCCTGAATGCATAAAACGCTCCGTTAAGGCCTTCTGGGATCACTAATAGCGGTTTTATGCATCTCGGCTTGTGAAAAGAGGGCTTGCTCAGAAATGCTCTAAAACGACTTTTCTCGGTCTGAAAACGTTAGTTATGCAGTTTCATGAATAAAGCTGGGGCACATTAAAATTTTTTCATATGCATGAAAGAAATGTTATTTGCAATTCAGAAATACACTTCTTGATGTGTTAGAAGTTTTATGCATGGGAAATTTAGCCAGAGCCTGAATGCATAAAACGCTCCGTTAAGGCCTTCTGGGATCACTAATAGCGGTTTTATGCATCTCGGCTTGTGAAAAGAGGGCTTGCTCAGAAATGCTCTAAAACGACTTTTCTCGGTCTGAAAACGTTAGTTATGCAGTTTCATGAATAAAGCTGGGGCACATTAAAATTTTTTCATATGCATGAAAGAAATGTTATTTGCAATTCAGAAATACACTTCTTGATGTGTTAGAAGTTTTATGCATGGGAAATTTAGCCAGAGCCTGAATGCATAAAACGCTCCGTTAAGGCCTTCTGGGATCACTAATAGCGGTTTTATGCATCTCGGCTTGTGAAAAGAGGGCTTGCTCAGAAATGCTCTAAAACGACTTTTCTCGGTCTGAAAACGTTAGTTATGCAGTTTCATGAATAAAGCTGGGGCACATTAAAATTTTTTCATATGCATGAAAGAAATGTTATTTGCAATTCAGAAATACACTTCTTGATGTGTTAGAAGTTTTATGCATGGGAAATTTAGCCAGAGCCTGAATGCATAAAACGCTCCGTTAAGGCCTTCTGGGATCACTAATAGCGGTTTTATGCATCTCGGCTTGTGAAAAGAGGGCTTGCTCAGAAATGCTCTAAAACGACTTTTCTCGGTCTGAAAACGTTAGTTATGCAGTTTCATGAATAAAGCTGGGGCACATTAAAATTTTTTCATATGCATGAAAGAAATGTTATTTGCAATTCAGAAATACACTTCTTGATGTGTTAGAAGTTTTATGCATGGGAAATTTAGCCAGAGCCTGAATGCATAAAACGCTCCGTTAAGGCCTTCTGGGATCACTAATAGCGGTTTTATGCATCTCGGCTTGTGAAAAGAGGGCTTGCTCAGAAATGCTCTAAAACGACTTTTCTCGGTCTGAAAACGTTAGTTATGCAGTTTCATGAATAAAGCTGGGGCACATTAAAATTTTTTCATATGCATGAAAGAAATGTTATTTGCAATTCAGAAATACACTTCTTGATGTGTTAGAAGTTTTATGCATGGGAAATTTAGCCAGAGCCTGAATGCATAAAACGCTCCGTTAAGGCCTTCTGGGATCACTAATAGCGGTTTTATGCATCTCGGCTTGTGAAAAGAGGGCTTGCTCAGAAATGCTCTAAAACGACTTTTCTCGGTCTGAAAACGTTAGTTATGCAGTTTCATGAATAAAGCTGGGGCACATTAAAATTTTTTCATATGCATGAAAGAAATGTTATTTGCAATTCAGAAATACACTTCTTGATGTGTTAGAAGTTTTATGCATGGGAAATTTAGCCAGAGCCTGAATGCATAAAACGCTCCGTTAAGGCCTTCTGGGATCACTAATAGCGGTTTTATGCATCTCGGCTTGTGAAAAGAGGGCTTGCTCAGAAATGCTCTAAAACGACTTTTCTCGGTCTGAAAACGTTAGTTATGCAGTTTCATGAATAAAGCTGGGGCACATTAAAATTTTTTCATATGCATGAAAGAAATGTTATTTGCAATTCAGAAATACACTTCTTGATGTGTTAGAAGTTTTATGCATGGGAAATTTAGCCAGAGCCTGAATGCATAAAACGCTCCGTTAAGGCCTTCTGGGATCACTAATAGCGGTTTTATGCATCTCGGCTTGTGAAAAGAGGGCTTGCTCAGAAATGCTCTAAAACGACTTTTCTCGGTCTGAAAACGTTAGTTATGCAGTTTCATGAATAAAGCTGGGGCACATTAAAATTTTTTCATATGCATGAAAGAAATGTTATTTGCAATTCAGAAATACACTTCTTGATGTGTTAGAAGTTTTATGCATGGGAAATTTAGCCAGAGCCTGAATGCATAAAACGCTCCGTTAAGGCCTTCTGGGATCACTAATAGCGGTTTTATGCATCTCGGCTTGTGAAAAGAGGGCTTGCTCAGAAATGCTCTAAAACGACTTTTCTCGGTCTGAAAACGTTAGTTATGCAGTTTCATGAATAAAGCTGGGGCACATTAAAATTTTTTCATATGCATGAAAGAAATGTTATTTGCAATTCAGAAATACACTTCTTGATGTGTTAGAAGTTTTATGCATGGGAAATTTAGCCAGAGCCTGAATGCATAAAACGCTCCGTTAAGGCCTTCTGGGATCACTAATAGCGGTTTTATGCATCTCGGCTTGTGAAAAGAGGGCTTGCTCAGAAATGCTCTAAAACGACTTTTCTCGGTCTGAAAACGTTAGTTATGCAGTTTCATGAATAAAGCTGGGGCACATTAAAATTTTTTCATATGCATGAAAGAAATGTTATTTGCAATTCAGAAATACACTTCTTGATGTGTTAGAAGTTTTATGCATGGGAAATTTAGCCAGAGCCTGAATGCATAAAACGCTCCGTTAAGGCCTTCTGGGATCACTAATAGCGGTTTTATGCATCTCGGCTTGTGAAAAGAGGGCTTGCTCAGAAATGCTCTAAAACGACTTTTCTCGGTCTGAAAACGTTAGTTATGCAGTTTCATGAATAAAGCTGGGGCACATTAAAATTTTTTCATATGCATGAAAGAAATGTTATTTGCAATTCAGAAATACACTTCTTGATGTGTTAGAAGTTTTATGCATGGGAAATTTAGCCAGAGCCTGAATGCATAAAACGCTCCGTTAAGGCCTTCTGGGATCACTAATAGCGGTTTTATGCATCTCGGCTTGTGAAAAGAGGGCTTGCTCAGAAATGCTCTAAAACGACTTTTCTCGGTCTGAAAACGTTAGTTATGCAGTTTCATGAATAAAGCTGGGGCACATTAAAATTTTTTCATATGCATGAAAGAAATGTTATTTGCAATTCAGAAATACACTTCTTGATGTGTTAGAAGTTTTATGCATGGGAAATTTAGCCAGAGCCTGAATGCATAAAACGCTCCGTTAAGGCCTTCTGGGATCACTAATAGCGGTTTTATGCATCTCGGCTTGTGAAAAGAGGGCTTGCTCAGAAATGCTCTAAAACGACTTTTCTCGGTCTGAAAACGTTAGTTATGCAGTTTCATGAATAAAGCTGGGGCACATTAAAATTTTTTCATATGCATGAAAGAAATGTTATTTGCAATTCAGAAATACACTTCTTGATGTGTTAGAAGTTTTATGCATGGGAAATTTAGCCAGAGCCTGAATGCATAAAACGCTCCGTTAAGGCCTTCTGGGATCACTAATAGCGGTTTTATGCATCTCGGCTTGTGAAAAGAGGGCTTGCTCAGAAATGCTCTAAAACGACTTTTCTCGGTCTGAAAACGTTAGTTATGCAGTTTCATGAATAAAGCTGGGGCACATTAAAATTTTTTCATATGCATGAAAGAAATGTTATTTGCAATTCAGAAATACACTTCTTGATGTGTTAGAAGTTTTATGCATGGGAAATTTAGCCAGAGCCTGAATGCATAAAACGCTCCGTTAAGGCCTTCTGGGATCACTAATAGCGGTTTTATGCATCTCGGCTTGTGAAAAGAGGGCTTGCTCAGAAATGCTCTAAAACGACTTTTCTCGGTCTGAAAACGTTAGTTATGCAGTTTCATGAATAAAGCTGGGGCACATTAAAATTTTTTCATATGCATGAAAGAAATGTTATTTGCAATTCAGAAATACACTTCTTGATGTGTTAGAAGTTTTATGCATGGGAAATTTAGCCAGAGCCTGAATGCATAAAACGCTCCGTTAAGGCCTTCTGGGATCACTAATAGCGGTTTTATGCATCTCGGCTTGTGAAAAGAGGGCTTGCTCAGAAATGCTCTAAAACGACTTTTCTCGGTCTGAAAACGTTAGTTATGCAGTTTCATGAATAAAGCTGGGGCACATTAAAATTTTTTCATATGCATGAAAGAAATGTTATTTGCAATTCAGAAATACACTTCTTGATGTGTTAGAAGTTTTATGCATGGGAAATTTAGCCAGAGCCTGAATGCATAAAACGCTCCGTTAAGGCCTTCTGGGATCACTAATAGCGGTTTTATGCATCTCGGCTTGTGAAAAGAGGGCTTGCTCAGAAATGCTCTAAAACGACTTTTCTCGGTCTGAAAACGTTAGTTATGCAGTTTCATGAATAAAGCTGGGGCACATTAAAATTTTTTCATATGCATGAAAGAAATGTTATTTGCAATTCAGAAATACACTTCTTGATGTGTTAGAAGTTTTATGCATGGGAAATTTAGCCAGAGCCTGAATGCATAAAACGCTCCGTTAAGGCCTTCTGGGATCACTAATAGCGGTTTTATGCATCTCGGCTTGTGAAAAGAGGGCTTGCTCAGAAATGCTCTAAAACGACTTTTCTCGGTCTGAAAACGTTAGTTATGCAGTTTCATGAATAAAGCTGGGGCACATTAAAATTTTTTCATATGCATGAAAGAAATGTTATTTGCAATTCAGAAATACACTTCTTGATGTGTTAGAAGTTTTATGCATGGGAAATTTAGCCAGAGCCTGAATGCATAAAACGCTCCGTTAAGGCCTTCTGGGATCACTAATAGCGGTTTTATGCATCTCGGCTTGTGAAAAGAGGGCTTGCTCAGAAATGCTCTAAAACGACTTTTCTCGGTCTGAAAACGTTAGTTATGCAGTTTCATGAATAAAGCTGGGGCACATTAAAATTTTTTCATATGCATGAAAGAAATGTTATTTGCAATTCAGAAATACACTTCTTGATGTGTTAGAAGTTTTATGCATGGGAAATTTAGCCAGAGCCTGAATGCATAAAACGCTCCGTTAAGGCCTTCTGGGATCACTAATAGCGGTTTTATGCATCTCGGCTTGTGAAAAGAGGGCTTGCTCAGAAATGCTCTAAAACGACTTTTCTCGGTCTGAAAACGTTAGTTATGCAGTTTCATGAATAAAGCTGGGGCACATTAAAATTTTTTCATATGCATGAAAGAAATGTTATTTGCAATTCAGAAATACACTTCTTGATGTGTTAGAAGTTTTATGCATGGGAAATTTAGCCAGAGCCTGAATGCATAAAACGCTCCGTTAAGGCCTTCTGGGATCACTAATAGCGGTTTTATGCATCTCGGCTTGTGAAAAGAGGGCTTGCTCAGAAATGCTCTAAAACGACTTTTCTCGGTCTGAAAACGTTAGTTATGCAGTTTCATGAATAAAGCTGGGGCACATTAAAATTTTTTCATATGCATGAAAGAAATGTTATTTGCAATTCAGAAATACACTTCTTGATGTGTTAGAAGTTTTATGCATGGGAAATTTAGCCAGAGCCTGAATGCATAAAACGCTCCGTTAAGGCCTTCTGGGATCACTAATAGCGGTTTTATGCATCTCGGCTTGTGAAAAGAGGGCTTGCTCAGAAATGCTCTAAAACGACTTTTCTCGGTCTGAAAACGTTAGTTATGCAGTTTCATGAATAAAGCTGGGGCACATTAAAATTTTTTCATATGCATGAAAGAAATGTTATTTGCAATTCAGAAATACACTTCTTGATGTGTTAGAAGTTTTATGCATGGGAAATTTAGCCAGAGCCTGAATGCATAAAACGCTCCGTTAAGGCCTTCTGGGATCACTAATAGCGGTTTTATGCATCTCGGCTTGTGAAAAGAGGGCTTGCTCAGAAATGCTCTAAAACGACTTTTCTCGGTCTGAAAACGTTAGTTATGCAGTTTCAGGGAAATGAAGCCATGTTACCATTTACAATACAATTATCAGCAACATCATTGATAAAACTTTAATCACTGTTGTCAGAATATATCAGTGCACAAGGCCCAAAAGGCTGATTACATCAGTATGTGTCAGAAAATTTTGTACCTCAAACAACGTGCATTATAAACAGCTGATTTAACTTCATACGCTGTACAAGTTATGGTCACAATGTCTTTTCTGTATAAACTACCAAGATAATGTCACTGTTTAGCGCAACAGATTGTGTTGCTGTGCAACCTGTATTTGAAAAAATAATTCAGCCAAGAATAAAAATAGTCATCATTTACTCACACCATGTCTTTCCAACCCCACATTATTTTATTTTTTATTTATTTGTTGCTTTTGTGAAACCCAAAGGGATACTTTAGACAAACTACAAGGAGAGTGGATTGTGATTTATACTGCTACACTCTTAAAAATAAAGATGCTTCGCGATGCCATATATGCCATCTATACAAGAGCCTTTTTTGTTTAAATGGTTCCATAAAGAACCTTTAACATCTGAAGAACCTTTCTGTTTCACAAAAGGTTCTTTGTGGCGAAAGAAGGTTCTTCAGGTTCTTCTAAAAAGGTAAGAAAGAGATGGTTCTTTAAAGAGCCTTTGACTGAATGGTTCTTTGTGGAACCAAAAATGGTTCCTCTATGGCATCGCTTGAAGAATCTTTTGAAGCACCTTTTGAAGCACCTTTATTTTTAAGAGTGTGTGCTCCAAGAAGGACAAATATACTGTTGTTCCGTGCAGGATCAATAAGATTTGTAATGCTTTTAAAGAAAGTCTCTTATGGTCATCAAGGCTGCATTTATTTGATTAAAAATACAGAAACATTTTAATATTGTGAAATATTACTTTATATGGTTTAATTTTTAATTTTAATATACTCATCTGCCATCACATAATCCAAATCATTGATTTTTGTTTTTATTTATTTTTTTGTTTGTTTGTTTTTGGAGCCTGTGATTCTTTTCTTTTAGAATTTTTTTAATGAATAAAAAATTAAAAGCATTAATAAAATAAAATTCAAATAAAATTCAAATTAAAAGCAATTAATAGTATTCATTCAGAATAGTTTTTTTCTAACAATATATGTCTTCACTATCACTTTTTAACGCATTCTTGGTGAATTATATATATATATATATATATACACAGTGCCCTCCACGAATATTGGCACCTTTGATAAATATGAGCAAAGGCAGCTGTGGAAATAAATCTGCATTGTTTATCCTTTTGATCTTTCATTCAAAAAATTCACAAAATTCTAACCTTTCATTGAAGTAAAACAAATGGAAAGGAGAAAACCTCATTATGAACGAAATGTTTTTCTCCAGTTCACGTTGGCCACAATTAATGGCACCCCAGAAATTCCTAGGTAAGTAAGAGTAAAATATCTCTGAAGTATATTCCCATTTTTTTTAGCACACCAGGGCGACTAGGAACATGTAATTGTCCAGCCATGACTTCCTGTTGCACAGGATTATAAATATAAGGAACACAAAGGCCAAATTCCCTTAATTGTCCATCACAAGGAGTAAAACCAAAGAATATAGTTCGGATGTGCAGAACAAGATTGCTGAGCTTCACAAAATAGAAAGTGGCTGTAAGGAATAAGCTACAGCATTGAAAATCCCCATTTCCACCACCAGGGCAATAATTAAGAGGTTTCAATCAACTAAAGATGTTACAAATCTGTCTAGAAGAGGACGAGTGTCTAAATTGTCATAATGGATGGTGAGGAGGAGACTTTGAGTGGCCAAACACTCTCCAAGGATCACATATGGAGAATTTCAAAGATCAGTTGAGTCTTGGGGCCAGAAAGCCTTAAAAAAAAATTCAAATAGCCCCTACATCACCACATGTTGTGTAGGAGGGTTTCAAGAGAAATCCTGCTTGCTCACCCAAAAACAAACGCCAGCATATTTAGTTGTCAGATATAACTAGAACTTCAAACGGGACTGGCTTTTATGGTCAGATGAAACTAAATAAAGAGCTTTTTGGCAGCAAACACTCAAGATGGGTTTGGTGCAAACAGGGATAAAAACTACCCCATGCCCACATTTAAATAAACTGCTGGATCTTTAATGTTCTGTGCCTATTTTTCTGCCAGAGATCCTGGACATCTCGTTTAGATACATGGCATCATGGATTCTGTCAAATACTAGGAAATAAAAAAAATCTAAACCTGACTGCCACTGTTAGAAATCTTATAATGGGCTGTGTTTAGATATTCCATCAGGACAATGATCCAAAACAAACACAAAAACTGTCACTGAGAACAAAATGAAGCTTCTGCCATGGCTGTCCCAGTTCCCTGACCTGAACCCTTTAGAAAATGAGTGGGGTGATCTGGAGAGATTTTATATGAAGGAATGGTCTCTGATCTCTTGTCAGGTGTTCTCCAAACTCATCAGGGATTATAGGAGAAAATTCAGAGCTGTTATCTTGGGACAAGAACGTTGCAATAATGGACTACTTCCACTGAGCCTCGTGACGCACTTCCGTTTTGAAATCGTAAGGCTCAGTTATTTCCGGTTATGTACATTTTCAATGCACTGTAAACATCTAGTTGAGTTAAACGCCTAATAAAATGAGATTTCGTGGGATGATTTCAAATTCGGAAATTTTCAGAGACAGGAGAAGACATATTCTGATGATTATTGAGTACAGAATTTTCCAAACTCAACGGAACGTGAAGTTTTAATCCAACATAAACAGATCTGAGAAAGCACTGGCTAGTAATCATACCTGATTGTTCACCACAGGGTATCAGTGCTCTATAATGGCCTAATCGCGACATTGCAGTTCATGAGATCTGATGAATAAGATCATAATTAACCTTTATTTATCTGTATTAAATATGTTAGTCACTATTCTGTGTCATATTCTGTCATCATTTCACTGTATGTTGTCTAATGTCAAAATATGAGTATTCAATAGTCGCACTGTCTGTCAGCGTGTTACTGTTAAAAATTATTTAAATATTTAACATCGTTAAATAAGGCAGTTACCTCACATTCATTCAGCCATTTTAAACAATGGAATAAGCAGTATAGACTCGGAATAAGAGCGCCAACGCACACAAACAAATTAGCCATGGTTTTACTACAAATAAAACCAAAAATTGCAATTGAAGTTAAACCATATAACAACAATTTAACTCGGGTTTTACTACACTGTCCATAGTTTAACGATGGTAGGCTATTTGTAGTAAAAGTGTTGTTAAAAAAATGGGAAAAACATGGCACTTTTACTATAGTAAAACTATGGTTAATTTTCAGTCAAACTCATTTAAAACTGTACATTCATCAAGTATGAATTATGATCAGTAAAAGAAAAATGCTGTTCATGAGAATGCGGCACATGCACATTTAATGCACATACCGAATGGAAATATATAGTAAACTTTCAGCAGGTTGAATAGGATTAACTGTTTTTTTTTTAAAAGAAATGCCAGCCCTAAAATGTAGTAATAATCTATGTCCTCATGAGAAACTGTCTGTATGTAGGTGCGCTGAACGCTAACCGGAAACTCCCGAGCCCTAACAAGTAGAACGCGGAAGTAGTTGTTCAAGTAGTCCATTGGGTGCCAATAATTGTGTCCAACATGAACTAGAGAAAAAAATTAATTTAATAATGATACTTCCCCCAAACGTTCTATTGTTTTACTTCAATGAAAGGTTAGAATGAAAGCCCAAAATGATAAACAATGCAGATTTATTTCCACAGCTGCCTTTGCTCATATTTATCAAAGGTGCCAATATTCGTGGAGGGCACTGTATATATATAAATATTAGAGCTGTCAGTTTAACGCATTAATTTAATTAGTTCGTTATGAATCTAATATTTCATACAGTTTACTGTTGACAAATATGAAGCAGGGCAACATCTCCATTCTCCATAGATGCAGTTACATCCTAAAATCAAGATAGTCGTGCAAAAATGCTCATGTATGAGTTGTTTCATATTTATATGTATCACATATCACACGATATCGCACAGGCAGCAAGAGCAATATGACACGAGTGCTGATTTTGTCATGATCTCAAGAGCTTAAATGTGATTTTATTTAACAGTTCAGTAAATAAGAAGTCTGATATTGTGTATATTTTAAACACAATATTATGTTTTTGCTATATTACATATTACCTTAGAAGCCACAGCAGAATTGTTGCGCGTCTCCGAGCAACACAGCAGTGTTTAGTTTCTGAATGAATCCGTTTTGAACGAATCATGTGAATCAATGATTCAAAGAGCCATTTACTTTATTCCTGAATGAATTAATCAAATGAATGACTCATATAGACATTTACTGCCACCTGCTGGCAGATTTAATTTCTTATTTAGAGTATCATTTCTTTAATAAAAATAATAATAAAAATAAAAACAAGGGATAGTTCACCCAAAAAAAATAAAATTCTGTGTCGTTTCAAACCTCTCTTTTGTGGAACATGAAAGAAGGTATTTTGAAGGTGTTTTGGTTACCAATGACTTTAATTATATGAACAAAAAATACTTATTTATCTCAAATGATCTTCTTTTATGTTCTACAAGTTTGCGTTAGGCCGTTGCAGCCTAAATGTTTATGTGTAATACATTTTATGCTGATTTAAATAAAATAATTCTTTCTAAAGCTACAATTTGTAATGTCTACTTGATACTTTCTATAGCTTAAATAGCTTTAAATAATCTTTTGTGGCTATTTTCAGTCAAATCTGTTTTGCGATTAATTAGATTAATTAAATGAAACATCATGTAATTAATTAGATTAAAAATTTTAATTGACTGACAGCCCTAATGTATATGTAAGAATATGTAATAAAACTTATTGAATGTACAAACCAAGTCCCTTTAAAAACTACACAAATACTAACATTTTTAAAGCATCTTCTGGAGTCACATATTCAAAAAGAAAAACAGAAACTACGTTTAGTACTTTCACACATAGACTTGCAAAACAGATTCGGCTGGAATGAGATGACAGATGACAGAAAGGTTGTGACGCTGGCCATTATGGCGCATTGATATATTCATTCCCAAAAACAGTGCTGGGATCATTTCAAATAGTTATTTAGAGAAAATGAAGCCTAGCCAAAAACAGCTCCTGTGGAGAAAATGGATCACAATCTGTCAGGGGCTGATTGCGCAGAATATTCGTGCATCTGGCTTGAGTGTCTCACTTTGCGCTATTTGCCAGTGATGTGCTGTTTGCTGCGACGAACCTGTAGACTGTAAAATATCCTGTATTCAAAATGATGGCAACAACAGTGATAAAATGTTGTTTTAATCAATTTACTTACTAATGTGCATATGTCAGATGAATGTAAAAACATATATAGTTTTTCCATGTGTGATAGCACAGGTGAGTTCTATGGACAGCAACAGCATAAAGGCTCCTCTGATTAGCAAACCATCTAATCAGATTGGATAATCAGATGATTCAACGTCAAATTAAATTCAATAATTTGTTTCCGGAAAAAGGCTAAAAGGAAGAAGAAATTTGATTTGCTTCCACACAGCTATTATTAAAGGTAACCTTTCCAACCAATTATCTTTCAGTATCAGGTAAATAAATATTTAATTCCAATATAAATAGAAAACGGTTTATTTTTTAGTGAATGAGTTAGTGCTTTTCTTTATGTGCAAATGGTTACAATTATATTCCAAAAGGAGCTTTTGTACTGATTTCCAGTGTAGGAGCCACAAAGCTAATATGGATGGAAATGGATTGTGATAGTATTGTGGCTCAGGCACTTAGCTCTCTGTTTTGGATGAGATAAGCAAAACTTCACAAGTGTGCTTTTGTGATTGCAGTTAACACACTATGGCAGCAGTCACTGTCTTCCAGCAGAGCTGGATTGATGCTTTGCGCTCAAAAAATGTTGATTATAATTATCCGCAGCACGCTCTAGAAATGTTAAATAGGTTTTCAACTGAACGCTTTCACATACACTTTTACAAATTCACTTGATCCACAGTGTCAGATGGTAAACACAAATGAGGACAAACAAATACAAATACACACATCAACAGTACACTTGCTCTTCAAATGTAATTTGCTACAGAGCTTTCAAAAACATTTATGTAGCCAATTTATCACTTAAAACATCCTGTGTGCATGCTATGTGAAATAATATTTATATATATATACAGTATATATGTACAAAATATATATACGTAAGAGGAACATGATCAATTTGTAAGCTGATATATAAAAATGGTGAAAAGCATTTCTCATAGTAGAAGATCAATAGCTGAATGTTTCTGGGGTGGATTAAAAAACATGACATATAAAAAACACCTTCCAAAAAAGCAGAGAAAAACGTGCCTTGAGAACAGAGTGAGGGCAGCCATTGTGACATGATCAGAGTGTGGCTCATCAGCAGAGCCTCCTAATCCATAATCAACAGAGCAAAACTCACAGGATCACTTTCCTCAGGCTTAGATTAGAGTTAATAACTGATTCTTGATTCTTGCTATCCAAAGCATAAGCATTGCCTCGGTAATCCTGAAGGCAGACGAACCGGTAGTGAGGTTTTCGACCCATGATGCCTAAATCCTACAAGCCAAGTCAAGTGCAGCTGCCTAAAGCTGTCAGTTTGTTATCATGACAAAGTTTGTTTAGTGACAGTGCATCCTGCTGCGGATTAAGAAAGTTGATGTTAAGAATCTTAGAATTAATTTTACAAAAAAAAAAAAAAAAAGTAAATAAAATAAACATTTTAAATTAAAAAGAAAATGGTGAAATAAAATAAAATAAAACATAAACACTCTGCAGTTGGCAAATAAACTAAATATGCATGACAGTAAGTAATACATTATAGTAGTGTTTAGGCCAACTAAACTAAAATAAAATAAAATAAAATAAGTAAACACCGCAGTTGGCATATAAACTAAATATGCATGTCAGTAAATAATATAGTAAAGTACTGTTTAGGCCAACTAAACTAAACTAAACTGAAATAAAATAAATCGCTGCAGTTGGCATATAAACTAAATATGCATGACAGAAAATAATATAGTAAAGTACTGTTTAGGCCAACTAAACTAGACTAAACTAAACTAAACTAAAATTAAATTAAATTAAATTAAATTAAATTAAATTAAATGCAATTAAAAAGTAAACACTGCATTTGGCAAATAAACTAAATATGCATGTCAGTAAATAATATAGTAAAGTACTGTTTAGGCCAACTAAACTAAACTAAACTAAACTAAAATAAAATAAAATAAAACAAGACAAAACAAAAAAATCAATAAAAAGTAAACACCCTAGTTGGCAAATAAACTAAATATGCATGACGGTAAATAATATACTAGAGTACTGTTTAGGCCAACTAAACTAGACTAATCTAAACTAAACTAAACTAAACTAAAATAAAATAAAATAAAACAAGACAAAACAAAAAAATCAATAAAAAGTAAACACCCTAGTTGGCAAATAAACTAAATATGCATGATGGTAAATAATATACTAGAGTACTGTTTAGGCCAACTAAACTAGACTAATCTAAACTAAACTAAACTAAAATGAAATGAAAATAAATTAAATGCAATTAAAAAGTAAACACTGCATTTGGCAAATAAACTAAATATGCATGTCAGTAAATAATATAGTAAAGTACTATATACTATACTGTTTAGGCCAACTAAACTAAACTAAAATAAAATAAAATAAAATAAAATAAAATAAAATAAAAAGTCAACACTGCAGTTGGCATATAAACTAAATATGCATGTCAGTAAATAATATAG
This sequence comes from Cirrhinus mrigala, assembly GCA_036247105.1. Lineage (NCBI taxonomy): Eukaryota > Metazoa > Chordata > Actinopteri > Cypriniformes > Cyprinidae > Cirrhinus > Cirrhinus mrigala. Next base: position 9,331,776 of record CM070007.1, read on the forward strand.
TAAAGTACTGTTTAGGCCAACTAAACTAAACTAAAATAAAATAAAATAAAAAGTAAACACTGCAGTTGGCAAATAAACTAAATATGCATGATAGAAAATAATATAGTAAAGTACTGTTTAGGCCCACTAAAAAATAAAACAAAAAACAAAACAAAACAAATAAAAAATAAACACTCTGTAGTTGGCAAATAAACTAAATATACATGACGGTAAATAATATACTAGTGTACTGTTTAGGCCAACTTTCAGTCAAAGTCTAATATACTCCTAATAATAAATTAATTTGCAGCCACTGTAGTATTGTAGTAGTGTAATTCTGTAAACCAATCAAAGACGCATTGTGCCACTTTCTTTAATCTCAGTAGTTATTTCTGAAACCTATGTCATATAAAAGTTTTAATCTCTTTTACAATATAAAATAATGTTGCTTAACTTTCAAAAAAATTTAGACAGTATTTTTGCAAAAAAAATTCATAACAGAGAGAAGAAACAGGTGTTGCTTCATCATAAATTAGCATACAGCATCAGCAAGATTATCTGCAGTGCATGATTGGAAACATTACCGGGAAGGTTTTCCACAATTAGATTACAAAGAACGGCACAGGCTACTCTAATCTTAAAGTACATTACATAAAGCTGATGTTCTTTTAACATCTCCACTCCAACGCTGCCCATTTTGTACACCATTCATTCATGTTCAAAAAAAAAAAAAATGGATTGCTTTTTCTGGTTTGTCAATGGCTACACAAAGCCATCAAATAGATGAGTATTGGTCACCCACCAGCTTCTCCAATCTTCTCAAAGAGTTACATTTGAAGTGACAATGAAAACGAAAATGTCCCCAGGCTTAATTGAGGGTCTTCTAAAGGCTGAAAAAATTTTAATGCTTCTGGATTCTCATAATCACCTTTACACATCACATAAAGTGGGGGCATATGGAACACGCAAGAGCTAACCGGCTCCAAAAACACATATTCGGCATGCCAGCCACTAATGGAAGGAAGACACATGATGAGGGGGCAGCCATATAGGGAGCGAGCAAGATGTAGCGCTGATCGAAATAGAGAGCCAGCACAATTGCAGCAACCGTTAATGAAACATACAACCGGCAGACTGAGCTCTGAATGCTATTGATTGGAACGTAGAATATATAAAACGCCTATTGAACCAGTGAACGGCTGTATTCCAGGACTGAGTGAGTCTCAGTGGGTTGCAAGACCAGATTCTGCCTTGAGCTGCAATATTGTGTACACTTTGGAAAACTTCATTTTGAAATATCTTAAATAGCTCATCAGTTGAGTATGTCACATTGTTCCCACTTAATGGACCATCTGGCTGTAATTAACTGATTTCTCAACTAGCTACACTTTGAAGTGCCCGCAGGATTCTCATCCATGACACACAAAGGACTACATTGTGGTGGCACTAATGTATTTATACAAGAATCACAACCTCGAGACAGAATGGATAGAAACACTTATAGAGCTCTCTATTGCAAATAGAGCTCTGCTCGTTAAAACAACAGCAAATTTACCAAACCACAGCTGCTTTGTATATCTCTCAACATTCGTTTGTTATGTTAATAGCCTACTAGAAAAGAAACCACAAAGCAATATATTTGTTTTTCACTGATTTCAGTACTGTGAAAGAACAGGAAATTGAAAGCAGACCTGATATTTTGTGTTTTTTCTCCCTTGTTTGGGAGTTTTGATTACTTTTTCTTGATGCGTTTACCATTAGCTAAGTCAGAGAGTGTTATAGATCAACCATACTAATTTGTTAAGTGCTTTTTTGTGCAAATGCCCCAAGCTGACCACTGCCGTGTCAAGGTTATCAGGGAAAATCTATTGCATTTAGTGCTAAGAACGTCAATAAATGCCTCATCCCCTATGAAAGGGAATTTTATCTAATTCCTTCAAGCGCAAGATGTTTCAATTGAAACGAGTAATTGTGAGATCTAAACATTTAATTTGAAACCTAAAAAGTTAACATACAAAACCCTAACTCTAACCCTAATTTGATTTAAATGGACAACGTCAAAAGTAAAATATACTTTTTTGTCCCTTGAAAATGATTTCCCTTTCTTGTCCTAAATGTTATCACTTTCTTTAACGCTGGGTTCACACAGCACGATTTCATCGGAAAGCATCGGATCGCCCTCTTCTCACACTGCATGACTGTCTGGGGCACCATCTAGTTCAGGGTTGTCCAAACTCGGTCCTGAAGGGCCACTGTACTGCAGAGTTTAGCTCCAACCCCAATTAAACGCACCTGAACCAGCTAATCAAGATGCCAGCAATGTATTTGTATATGCAACTTTAGTAAAACAGGATATATGTGACCCTGGACGAGAAAACCAGTCATAAGGGTCAAATTTTCGAAATTGAGATTTATACATCATCTAAAAGCTGAATAAATAAGCTTTTTAAAAAAACTATTTGAAAATCTGAAATCTGAGGTTGCAAAAAAATCTAAATATTAGGAAAATCACCTTTAATGTTGTCCAAATGAAGTTCGTAGCAATGCATATATCTGATATATAATATATATAATATATATATATATATATATATATATATATATATATATATATATATATATATATATGCATATATATTTACAATATATTTACCTAATATCCTAATGATTTTTGGCATGAAAGAAAAATCGATAATTTTGACCCATTTAATGTACACTGACCAAAGTTATAAATGCAACACTTTTGTTTTTGCCCCCATTTTTCATGAGCTAACCTCAAAGATCTAAGACTTTTTCTATGTGTGCAAAAGGCCTATTTCTCTCAAATATTGTTCACAAATCTGTCTAAATCTTTGTTAATGAGCACTTCTCCTTTGCCGAGATAATCCATCCACCTCACAGGTGTGCCTTAGGCTGGCCACAATAAAGGACACTCTAAAATGTGCAGTTTTACTGTATTGAAGCAGTCAGTATCTGGTGTGACCACCATTTGCCTCACGCAGTGCAACACATCTCCTTCGCATAGAGTTGATCGGGTTGTTGATTGTGGCCTGTGGAATGTTGGTCCACTACTCCTCAATGGCTGTGCGAAGTTGCTGGATATTGGCAGGAACTGGAACATGCTGTCCAGAGCATCCAAACATGCAAGAACTGGGATGTTTTTAGCTTCCAGGAATTGTGTACAGATCCTTGCAACATGGGGTCATGCATTATCATGCTGCAACATGAGGTGATGGTTGTGGATGCATGGCAGAACAATGGCTCTCAGGATCTCATCACGGTATCTCTGTGCATTCAAAATGCCATCAATAAAATGCACCAGTGTTTGTTGTCCATAACATATGCCTGCCCATACCATAACCCCACCGCCACCATGGGCCACTCGATCCACAACGTTGACATCAGCAAACTGCTCACCCACACGACACCATACATGCTGTCTGCCATCTGCCCTGTACAGTGAAAACCGGGATTCATCTGTGATGAGAACACCTCCCCAAAGTGCCAGACGCCATCGAATGTGAGCATTTGCCCACTCAAGTCAGTTATGATGATGAACTGCAGTCAGGTCAAGACCCCAATGAGGACGACGAGATGCAGATGAGCTTCCCTGAGATGGTTTCTGACAGTTTGTGCAGAAATTCTTTGGTTATGCAAACTGATTGTTGCAGCAGCTGTCCGGGTGGCTGGTCTCAGATGATCTTTAAGGTGAAGATGCTGGATGTGGAGGTCCTGGGCTGGTGTGGTTACACGTGATCTGCGGTTGTGAGGCTGGTTGGATGTACTGCCAAATTCTCTGAAACACCTTTGGTAGAGAAATGAACATCCAATTCACAGGCAACAGCTCTGGTGGACATTCCTGCAGTCAGCATGCCAATTGCATGCTCCCTCAAAACTTGCAACATCTGTGGCATTGTGCTGTGTGATAAAACTGCACATTTTAGAGTGGCCTTTTATTGTGGCCAGCCTAAGGCACACCTGTGCAATAATCATGCTGTCTAATCAGCATCTTGATATGCCACATCTGTGAGGTGGATGGATTATCTCAGCAAAGTAGAAGTGCTCACTAACACAGACAGATTTGTGAACAATATTTGAGAGAAACAGGCCTTTTGTGTACATAGAAAAAGTCTTTATATCTTTGAGTTCAGCCCATGAAAAATGGGGGCAAAAACAAAAGTGTTGCATTTATAATTTTGGTCAGTGTATTTTTGTCTATTGGTACAAATATACCCGTGCTACTTATGACTGGTTTTGTGGTCCAGGGTCACATATACAAAAAATTGTATGTTTGTTTATGTTGTTGATTTTCTTTACATGTCTATCTTTTATGTTTACTTATATAATATCAATTTGATGGGTTTTAGGATGAACATAGATGTAAGGTATAGTCTAGATATACACGTTAATATATGAAACTGTTCCAAATTCTCATAGGTTTCATATGTATACTTCATATGAAGTTGCAAATTACTTTATATATGGATGTTTAATATATATATATAACATTTGTGTACAGGATCATTAACATGGGCAGATGTGCAGCTCTATCAGTTGCTGTGGCTCATTTCTTTTAAGCCTGAAGATTTATATAGTCATGCTAGAGATGTCAATTTGTTAATCTACTTAATTTAGTATAATAAACATGAATCATTAAAGGGATAGTTCACCCAAAAATGAAAATTCTGAAAAGTGCTGGTTATTCACTTGCCCCACCTTCAATTCCTGCCGGACCTGGGACTCGAGCCCACGACCTTTTGGTTACAAGCCCGACTCCCTAACCATTAGGCCACGGCTGGCCCCAAAATTTAGGCGCTCGCTGTTTTGCTGGCAGCTCTCGGAAAAGTGCATGCTTGAGGGACACCAGCTCTGCTCAAGGCACTGCTGGGAGTTGAACCCAGGATCTCCTGTTTACAGGCGCTTTAACCAACTAAGCCAGGTTCAACCGGCTGGTTCAGCACTGAATAAATAAAAAAAAAAAAGGTCATTGCAAGTTCATATCCCTCATTTCTGACTTTTTCTCAGAATTGTGAGATATAAATGTACAACTCTGAGAAATGAAGTTAGAACTGCAAGAATTAAGATATGTTTGATGAAATACAAGAGCTTTCTGACCCTCCATAGACAGCAAGGGTCTTACCATGATCAAGGTCCAAAAATTAGTCCATGTGACATTAAAGGCTCAGCCATAATTTTATAAAGCAACAAGAATATTTTTTGTTGCACAAAAAATAAATAAATAAATAAAATAACTTTAAACTTTATACTTAATGTTTGAGTTTTTTTTTTCAGCAGTCACCAAAACTGTTTGGAATGAAGGCCTGTTTCAGCACTGAATAAATAATACAAAAAAAAAAGGTCATTGCAAGTTTATATCCCTCAATTCTGACTTTTTCTCAGAATTGTGAGATATAAATGTAAAACTCTGAGAAATGAAGTTAGAACTGCAAGATAAAAATTCGCAATACTGACTTTTATTCTCAGAATTGAGGGATATAAACTTGCGATGGACCTTTTTCACCTTTCTGGGTTTCTCAGCAGCGGAATTCGTCATAGTTGGGTTAACTTCGAGAGCAGTGAATAGGAGAGTAAAAAACTCCATGATAGTGTTTTCAAGATTTTCAAAAAAAGGGAAAAAAACTGAGAAAGACTGATAACGGCAGAGAGAACAATGTCAAATTTACCGTTCTCCCCACAGACGCTGCATTAGAAACACTCTCACATTAGCATTAACTAATGGCCGCTGAAATGCATCATCGCAGTCTTGTGAAATGGGTCCATTGCAAGATATAACCTTGCAATTGTGAGAGGGGGATGGGGGAGACTAATCTTTTCTCACAATTCTGGCTTAATAACACACAACTGCATGTTATAAAGTCATATATAGATATAAACTCGCAATTCTGTCAAAGTCAGAATTGTGAGTTTATATTAAGCAATTCTGAGGGGAAAAAAGTCTAAATTGTAAGATATAAATTCACAATTGCCTTTTTTTAATATTTTTTATTCAGTGGCGGAAACGGGCTTCCATAGTTTGGTTACCAACATCTGGAAAAACATCTTTTGTGTTCCACTGAAAAAAGTAATAACAGTTTGAAACAACATGAGGCTGAGTAAATGATAACAAAACTTTCATTTTCTAAAACTCTTAAAACTTTATAAATGTGAGAAACTGTGATTAATGTCATCAGTTATTCAGCATATCATGTGATTATTGTAATTAATTCACTTTTTTTATCGATTGGAAGCCCTAATTAAAATCAAATCAGTGATCAATTAAGTGCAACTAAACTCATGCTGGCCTGGTTCATATTCTCAGTAAAGTAGAATAGCTGGATTACAGACAAAAGCAAAAAAAAAAGAGTTAAAAGATTAAATACTCTGATAAGCAAATGACTCAAGTTCAACTGCTAAATGTTGAACTTGCTGCTGAGTTTTTTCGATTTCATCAAAATCAGTGGGAGTTCTGCATAATGACAGGTCAGATTTGGCCCACAGGTTGCCAGCTGCTGTTATAATCTCCATAGCAGGATCAAATATTAACATTAAATTAGTTTGACAAACACCTAGCCCATTATTCCTTTATCGTTGTTAGCGGTATTTGTGCAATAAAAATCAAAATGAGCTAAAAGACAGTCCTGTCTGGCTCTATCACTGTCTGCATCTCTTTATCTCTCCTTTTCTTTCATGGACTTCCTCATGCACGTGATCTAAATGACCTGTCGGACTATCCAGCCCTTTCCATTTTCTTTAAAGAACTTCCTTCTTTAATATCTTATTGATCGCACTTGTAATGACCCATTAAAAGTGAGCGTGCGGTGTGTTTACTCTGATGTTTGTGTGTTCCAGTTGTTCCATCAGTCGAACAAAACATTGCTTGACATTCAGAAACCTGGGATTAGTATTTGATGGCCCCTTTTTCACTGCCCAAACACTGGACCACCTGGTTTGCTATTATAACAGTTCTCTGTTCTCTTTTACTTTTCCACACTTGTACTTGTGCTCTGTTGAGACGATTCAATCTAAGAGATCCTCAAGAACGTGAACTGCTTACCTTCCTTTTGGCTCGCAGTTGGCCCTGATAGTTGTCTGATGAGTCTCCAGGAATCTCTCCTCCCCAAAGTGTCAACCCGACAATAGTGTAGGTAATTCCCATGACCACCAGGGGCAGAACGTACACCAGCAAGGCTACTATGATATGATACCTGTAATGAGAGAGAGAGAGAGAGAGAGAGAGAGAAAGAGAGAGAAATGTAATGCTTGTAATGCTTAGACAAACAAGGGTACCTAAAATTACTTATACATTCTGATTCTTGCATTCTTGCTGCCTTTTTTAATGAATGTTGCTTGCTAGATTGTATTTAAATCCAAGATATTCTGGAAAAAGCTCAGTGTTGCCCAAATTATCTGACATAGCCAGATCTCGATCAAAGTCAATATTGTGGCACAAATCCTACAGTGTAATTTATTCACAGTTTCAGTCTTGTGTAGCTCTGCAATAACTTTAAGAATAATGCTCAAGCTTGACTCATTAAAAAAAAACCTGGACTGCAATCAAAACACTTCTACATACTAGTTACGTTCAAAAAAGCAAAAAAACAAAACAAACAAACAAACAAACAAAAATATATATAGGTATAGATATATATAATTGATTGAATATTGTTAGTGTTAATAATACTAACACTACTAATAAACTAATAATTAATAATATTAATTATAACATGAATATTTTTATAATAATAAAAAAAACATAAATATTACTATTATTATTATTATTATTATTATTATTAACAACTAGTTGTAGTAAGATTGTTTTTATTGTTACTAATAATAACAATAGTTGTCTTGGTATTATTCTTGTTATTATTAACAACAACTACAGTAACATTAATTGATAGTAATACCAACAATTATAATAATATTTGTTAATGACAATAAAAACTTGTTGATGTTAATAATTATTATAAATTATTATAAATATTATTATATTATTAATATTGTTATAATTAGTAGTAGTGGTTAATAAAACCACAACAACAACAACAATTATTATTATTATTATTATTATTATTATTATTATTGTTAATATTATTATTAACAACAACAACAACAGTAATACAAATTAATAATAATACCAATTATTAGCTGTTAATGATAATAACAAAACTTGTTGATGTTAATATTTATTATAAATTATTATAAATATTATTATATTATTAATATTGTTATAATTAGTAGTAGTCTTTAATGAAACTACAACAGCAATTATTATTATTATTTTTAACAACAACAACAACAACAACAGTAATACTAATTAATAAGAATACCAATAATTAGCTGTTAATGATAATAAAAAAAAACTTGTTGATGTTAATAATTATTATAAATTATTATAAATATTATTATATTATAAATATTGTTATAATTGGTAGTAGTAGTAATTAACAAAACCACCACCACCACAACAACAACACTTATTACTATTACTTATTATTATTATTATTATTTATTATTATTATTATTATTATTATTAAAGTATTACTGTTGTTGTTGTTGTTGTTGTTGTTAATAACAAGAATAATATCAAGACTGCTATTGTTATTATTAGTAACAATGACACTACCAGTTGTCGTTAATAATAATAATAATAATAATAATAATAATAATACTCGCAGTTGAATATTATTATTAGAATTAGTACTAGTAGTTAAAAAACAATTAATAATAATAATAATAATAATAATAATAATAAAACACCATTCATACAACATTGTTCCTCACAGTGACTGAAAAAACTGAACTGAATAAACTGAACGGAAGGGAAGAAAATTGTGCATGCATATTTAAAGAGCTCTCACATGAAAGGGTCCTCTGAAGGTCTCGGCCAGGCAACGTAGCAGAGGGTCCGCTTGGGTAATTTTTTGATGGTTGAAAAGAAGCACAGAGGAAAGGCCAAAACTACCGCCAGCACCCAAATACACACAATGATCACCTTAGTGGCTGTGGCTGAGAGTCGTGGTTTCAGGGGATGGATGATGGCCATGTACCTGCACAACACAAACAGATGATTCTGTTCAATCTCACGCCTCAGATATAGCCTGAAACACGGCTTCAAATAACATCAATATGATAAAACATCAAAGACACCACAGTTGGCCAATTTTCAATTTGCAGGTTGTGTAATGATCTAATAGCTGATTGATAATGGGTCACATCAAAGAAACCATTCATATCGGCTGCTCTTGTTGTGTTAGCTGAACCTTTCTCTCGAATGCTACGCAAAAATTCAACCTGCCAGATGAATACAACATTTCATAACAGAGCAGTAATAAGAAGAACTGAACTTTGACTTCAATTCTTCATTTTAGCTACACGGAAACACTGACCAATCATATGCCATTGATTACTCGTGAACTCTGGACCATAATGTGAGGCTAAGCCTCTTTGGTTAACATATTCAGAACCATTCAAGAGTGATAATAGGCCATTTGCTTTGTTAACGACTCACTCTTGTAAGCAGTGAATGGCTTATTAGACAGCCAATTATACTCTTGGGCAGAGAAGGTTATTTCAGGATATGGACGGCATGGATGTCAAAGCACTTATGTAGGCATCTTGGATAAACAACAGGAAAGACGACGGAAGGGTACATTGTGTATTAGTTATAATAGTGATGAATATAAATCTCAGCATGTATCTAGTAAACATTCACACATGTAGATTAATTAATATACTCCAATTAAAAATGGCTCATTATGTCATGCTGTGATGTGTAAGCTGCCACATTCATACAAGCCAATGCATTTTATGAATACAGTACAATTTGGCATCCCATTAAAGAAACAGATCCTGTTATTTAGCAAATATTGTTTAGCATAAATAAATAACCTAGCATGAAAAATTCTGGCACGTTTCAAATTCTGGAATAACATCTTAATTTATTTATACATAAAAACAGCTATTTTAGAGTTTCAAGCCCTATTTTGTTCTCTATTCATGTAAAACCAGTCAGCTAAATAACATCACACTGACGTGTAATGTCACTGATGACAAAATGTTTGAACTGAGATTGAACTTAACGGCCTCCACTATTCTTCAAAAATGTTGCACAAAACAGTTTCATTAAAGTTTCATAAACCAACAGAATGAGGTTTTGTTAGCAATGCCATCTCTCTGACAGTAAAATTAAACATTTATCGTACTGAAAATACTGTCTGGCCAAGTGGTGTCAGCACAAATCTCACACTTTCCTCCAAATGTAGCCATGCAAGCACACTGACCCACTGCAAATTCCTGCAGACGTCACAATTGCTCTGTATATAAGAGTAGTGACTGCCTACCAGCAAAACAACAGTAACAGCAAATGTGGGCTGTGAAATATGTAGCCTGGAGCCATGAGCACTATGTGACATTTTGAGCACAGGAAATAACTGTGAAGAACTCTCAGACTGAATCTGGTTTCTCTTATATGTTATAATTTCCCTGTCTTGGTTGCTAACGTATACTGGTTGCAAAAAACACAGTTTTTCATATATTAAAGGGGTTATTTCACACATTTTGTTTTTGGTTTTTTACTCCAAGCTCCACTTAATACTATTAGCAAAGGTTTTGGAGCCAAAATCAGTCATAATATAGCTTTTCATGACCATATTCCACGTTTCATCCTTCAGTATCAAATATCATTGAAAAGCCTGCATTACACTGTGACATGTGAAAATAACCCATGCTGAAATGTGCACCATGGACTGTTCACATCAGACTGAAATTATTAGGGACCTTGAAAGCGGATATGGGGGGAGAAAAAATAGTTCAGGCTGAAACACAACATCAGGTCATTTTTGCAGCCGAGTTTTAATAAATGCTCTAATGTTTTTATAGTAGTTTGGATTTGGAGTTAATTAATAACTTGATATTTTCTCTCAAAACATCAGTGAAAGTTTGTTTTGCCAATGGTAGGACTTTTTAAATTGAATTTACTGTATTTCTGCCTGTACAGTTCTTAAAAAAAAAAGGTTTTAAAAAATCCATATTGCAGTGACATCCTCGAAACAAGTTCTGAGAAGTGGTTCTCAGAATGAACTACATATCAGAATTGTAATGCAAAATGATTCAGATCATTGATTGCCAGCTCATCTTTTAAATGGATAGTTTTTCCAAAAATTAACATTCTGTCACTGATTACTCACTTTTATGTCGTTTAAAAATCGGAAGACCTTCATTCATCTTTGGAATACAAATTAAGATATTTTTGATAAAATCCAAGAGCTTTCTGACCCTGCACAGACATCAATACAACTGCAACGTTCAAGGCCCAGAAAGGTAGTAAGGACATCGATAAAATAGTCAATGTGACATCACTGGTTGCATTTTGGAACTCTAGTGAATGCACATTGAAGATTGACACAGCAGAGAAGAAATTGTTGAATAAAGTAATTATTTTTGTTTTCTTTGCACACAAAAATATTCTCGTAGCTTCATAAAATCATAGTTGAACCACTGATGTCATATGGACTATTTTAACGATGTCCTTACTACCTTTCTGGGCCTTCAATGTGGTAGTTGTATTGCTGAGAAAGCTCTTGGATTTCATCAAAGTTATCTTTATTTGTGTTCTGAAGATTAACGAAGGTCTTACGGGTTTGGAACGACATGACGGTGAGTCATTTATAACTAGGGCTGTCCTCGGCTAAAAAATTTTCTGGTCGACTAGTAGTCGTTCATTTTAAGCATTAGTCGACTATTAGTCGCACGTTTGTTAATAAACCATATAAATCATAATAATGAGCCTTTAATTGCCTACATAGCCTAACACAAAAAAGCTTACCACAGCGCACCGACAGATATAATAATTATGAGCATGTCAGGGAAAAACAGCAAGGAGACTGCATTAGCGTTTAATAATTTATTGATAAACTAGCACTTTCTTTGTTTTCTGTTTAAGAGATGAAGTGGGCGACCCTGACTCGTCATCTTTGCAGTAGTGTTCCTGTATGCACGTTTCATACGGATTACATAATCTGATAATATTTTTCTATTTGAATTGGTTCATTTAAAAGTAGACACTCACTCTCTATAGATATATTTTTCATGACTGTAAGGCAAGTATACATAGAATTTCAGAGTTTCGCTCTCAAGTTCACAGAGACCAAGACGGCAGAAAGCGCATCCTGTTTGTTTTAATTATTTTACAAAAGCACAACGTTTCGTTGTTATTCTGAGTGCACACAAATAAACTTAAAGTCTTTACAGATTTTATTAAGGCGCGGTCACACTGCACTTTTCATTCCATTGCCTTCCATTCATATGCATGCAAATGCGTCAGACCGGAAACGCAAGCCAGTGCGAAAAGTTTTCGCATTACGCTGCGTTCCAAAGTTCAAGCTTGGTAAACTCGAATTCGCATCATGTGACACCGTGTGACCAACAGCAGATCGATACGTCACAACATGACCTCGTGGCTGAATGAAACGTACATAAATTTAAAACGGCAGCGTTGCTGGAAAGTGTAGTAGATTGTATGTTTTTACATTTTAGATGTATTATTATTTGTCATGTGTTGAATTTAACTTTTTAAAAAGACGCTGCAGAGCATGACGTCTTATCACGACCGTTGCAGCATCCGAAGGAATTTCGCACGCTAAAAGTCTACTGTTTAATCTAGGCTTTACTCTTATCTGTATGACCAAAAATGATATATTATATCATAAAATAAAATATTTTAAGAGCCTCCATCTGTCATGCAGTAAGTGTGCTACTATTCAGCTTTCACACTCCACACAGACACTTGAATAACGCACATATTTCTAGGTAAACATTAGATTAAGCAGCCATGTAACGTTGCTATTACATACATATTTCAGAAGATAAGAGCATATAGATGTCTTGCTCAAAGTACTATATTACCACATAGACCAGTCATTAATGATCTGTCCTTCAAAAACTACATTACTTTGCCACTTCTTGTGGATTTTTTTTTTTTTCTGTGACTAATCAACTAATAAAATTTTGGCCAACCAAGCCTCTTCTCGTTGACTTACGGTAAGTCGACTTTTAGAGGGCAGGCCTATTTATAACAATTTTAATTTTTGGGTGAACGTTCCCTTTAAGAATCTTGTGGAAAACAAGAGAAAAAACATTCTATGTTATATAATAGCATGTTATGTTGATTTTAGAGTTATCTCAATTCATGTTAACGAGCATTATAACTGATTAACCTGACATTTAACTAGAAGTCATAGTTTAGCTCAACCTGTGACAGAAACCCAAGCTTCAGGCCATGAGCTTCAGGTATCAGTCTAAAACATAATCAAAAGCTATGCTGCTTCCATCATTTTCACTGAAGTGACAACTTGCTTTCTGACATGAGCTTCACTGACAGGACACAGAAAAAGTCATGTATAGATTTTGACATTAGAGTGATGTCTGTCAGATACAGCTACTGTAACTAGCTCTAGCACTCATTGTTCAGCATTGCATAACTCTGAAAGTTATCTTTCACTAACTGCAGAATGTGTACTGCTCATGATGTAAGGACCATAGATAGCATCAAAAATAATTTGCCTACACAAGCACCCAAATATACTGACATTTGCACACTGTGCCGAATTAATCGTCCATATCTGGGAAGGTTACTGGGATGAAGTTCAAAAGTCCCATTTAATACGCATTATTTTCACATTACTTAGTTTGTGAGAATAAAGTCTGAAATGCCTAATCAGCAGGGTGCTGAGAGGAAAAGGATGATTAAAATGGCTCAGTGTGACTCAGTGTGATCTGAAAGAAGGGAGAGGGTGGCAATCTTCTCAAAAAAAAAAAAAAAAGAAAAAAATATGAATACTTTTAAGCAAGAATGCATTAAGTTGATCAAAAGTGACAGCAAAGACATTTATAATGATACGGGAAAAAAAACTATTTTGAATAAATTCTGTTGAATAAACCTTCAAGAAAATGACCCTGGTCAAAAAATTAAGCAGTGAGCAGTTTTCACCTTTCATAGTAATAAGAAGTACAACCATTATTACCAAACTGGCATTAGAATGATTTCTGAAAGATCATGTGACAGTAAAGACCGTAGTGATGGCTGCCAAAAATTCAGCTTTGCCATCAAAGGAATAAATAACATTTTAAACTATATTCAAACAGAATGGCTGTTTTAAATTGTAATACTTTTTCACAATAATACTGTTTTGCTCTGCATTTGATTGAATAATGAAGCCTTAAAAAGCATTAGAGTCTTTCAATATTGTTTAAAAATCCTTTTTAACCACCCTTTTCCAAATCTATCACTGTACTCTAAGGTACAAGAACTAAAATGTACATCTTTGTACCTATTATGGTACATATTAGAACTTCAAATGAACATATTACAACCTAAGATGTTCATATTAGCACCTTTTGAAAAGGTATACCACTGCAGTTTTGTACATTTTTCTGATTCTATGTATCCTAAAGCAGGAATAAAAAAACACTTGTAAGTTTGAGGTGACTCATAACTCAAAAGTTTTAAAGCAGTGCGTGTGGTAAAATAACTTGACTCAGACAGCGCTGAGACTATTCAGCATTCAGTCCTTTGCAGCTTCTGTCCTATAGATTTCCAATCAATTGCACTCATTCACATTAATTTGGATAGTTCTTTTAAACACTCAATATTCACATAACTGCATCTGATTATAGGTAAAAACAGATCAAGATCAATGAGCGGTAGCCATAGAAGCACTAACTCTCTGATAGTTCCAAATGAAAACTATTTGTTTCTCTCTGTTGACCGTGTCCACTGTGTCCTTAATTTACAATTACGCATCCATTTCACTACCCAATGCTTTTAGGGCAAATAAATTTTATAGTGTACAATAAAAAAGCTTCAAAACTTGAAGAATGATCAGTGTAATAGACTTTAAGAATAAATAGCAGTTGACGCACTCAAAATATTGATGATTATTACTTTTGAAAATGTCTAATTTAATTTTACTTAATGTTGAGGCCACATGACGTCTAAGTACTATTGTGTAATAAGTGCTTGCAAGAGCCATAAAATTGTGCTTATCAAGTAACTTCAAAGCAGTCAAAAGAGAAGTCCACTTCCAGAACAAAAATTTACAGACAATGTACTCACCCCTTGTCATCCAAGAAGTTCATGTCTTTCTTTCTTAAGCCGTAAAGAAATTATGTTTTTTGGGGGAAACATTTCAAGATTTTTCTCCATATAATGGACTGATATGGTGCCCCGATTTTGAACTTCCAAAATGCAGTTTAAATGTTGCTTCAAACGATCCCAAATGTGGTTGTAAACGGTCCCAGCCGTGGAAGAAGGGTCTTAACTCTGTGTATTCTGACTCATGACAGTTAGGGTATGTCGAAAAACTCCAATCGTATTTTCTCCCTCAACTTCAAAAATCATTTCAAAATCATCCTACATCACTGCAGAAGTACCGACCCAGTCTTTGCAAAGTGAACATGCAAAGAAGATCAAACACCCTTAACAAAAATTGTAAAACAGCGATATAGGACGATTTTAAAGTTGAGGGAGAACATGAGATGGGAATTTTTCGACATACCCTAACTGTCATGAACAGAAAAAAAAAACGAGGAGCGCTTGACATTAAAAAGTATATAAATTCTGATCGTTTCACTAGATAAGACCCTTCTTCCTCAGCTGGGATCGTTTACAACCGCATTTGGGATCGTTTGAAGCCGCATTTAAACTGCATTTTGGAAGTTCAAACTCAGGGCACCACAGAAGTCCATTATAAGGAAAATAAATCCTGAAATGTTTTCTTCAAAAAACATAATCTCTTTACGACTGAAGAAAGAAAGACATGAACTGCTTGGATGACAAGGGGTGAGTACATTATCTGTCAATTTTTGTTCTGGAAGTGGACTTCTCCTTTGACTGCTTTGAAGTTACTTGATAAGCACAATTTTATGGCTCTTAAGCTCTTCAATTCAGACTATGAATTATACAATAAATTATACTTATGATGCTTATGGTTTCAGTTGCACTGTGTGATTTCCATGAATAGAATGAATGTGCATCTGCACCTGCGAAGATGCCCCCTGAAGGTGCTGTAAATAAGTTATCAGAGCTCACCGACCCACAATCATTGCACAGTCATTCACTTCAAGTCAAGCATTCTGCTATGAGTAGGAAGGACTGCCTGAGGCACATATGCCAGTTAAGAAAAATGACAGACACATGGAGCTCAACAAACAAACTGAATGCAGCATTCAAATAACGCATAAATAGCAGTCTTAACCGAATCTGTAAAATTTGTACAAATCCATATCACAACACAGATTTAAAATACACATAGAACTCTTTAGAACAGGCGTGGGGAACGCTGATCCTCGAGGGCCGGTGTCCCTGCAGAGTTTAGCTCCAACTCTAATCAAACACACCTGAACAAGCTAATCAAGGTCTTCAGGACACAGGTTGTTTTTTTTTTTAGGGTAGGAGCTAAACTCTTTTAGGAGCTAAAAGGATCAAGGCTTCCCCACCCCTGCTTTAAAACAAACAAAAGCAGGGAAAAGGGGGAAAGCATAACAACTGGCATTGCAAGGGAATCATTTAATTAATTAAAAAAGCAATTATTGCAACACTATACTGTATGTGACATCCCTATAAACCAACAATGGTAGAAAATACTAATAAAATTACATTATGAGCAAAGATGGTTATGAAAATAAATCTGCTTTGTTTATGTTCTTGATCTTACATTCAAAAAAAATCACAAAATGCTAAAATTCCATTGAAGCAAAACAATTAAAAGTGGGGGGAAACTTATGTTATGAAATAAATGTTTTTCTCCAATGCATGGTGGACACAATTATTGGCACCCTTAGAAATTATAATGAGTAAAATATCTCTGAAGTATATTCCCATTCATATTTGCATTTATTTAGCACACTAGAATGACTAGGAGTATGATATTGTCCAGCCATGACTTCCTGTTTCACAGGATGTTAAATATGAGGAGCACAAAGGCCAAATTCCCTTTATCATCAATCACAAGGAATAAAACCAAATAATATAGTTCTGATGTGCAGAACAAGATTGTTGAGCTTCACAAAATAGAAAGTGACTGTAAGAAAAGAGCTAAAGAATTGAAAATCCCCATTTCCATCATTAGAACAATTATTAAGAATTCCAATCAACTAAAGTTGTTACAAATCTGCCTGGAAAAGGATGTGTGTCTATATCGTCCTAATGCATGGTGAGGAGGACAGTTTAAGTGTTCAAGGACTCTCCAAGTATCACAGCAGGAGAACTGCAGAGATTAGTTGAGTCTTGGGGTCAAAAGACTAAAAAAAAAATTCAAACAGCCCCAACATCACCACATGTTGTTTAGGAGGGTTTTAAGAAAAATCCTCCTTAATCATCCAAAAACAAACTTCAGCATATTCAATTGTCAAACATGACTTGAATTTCAAATGGGACTGGCTTCTGTGGTCAGATGAAACTGATGAAAAAAAAGAGCTTTCTGGCAGCAAACCCACCAGATGGGTTTGGTACAAAAAGTACCCCATGCCCAAGGTTAAATATACTGCTGGATATTTAATGTTGTGGGCTTATCTTCCTGCCAGAGGTTCTGGACGTCTTGTTCAGATACATGGCATCATGGATTCTAGCAAATACCGACAGATAAAAAATCTAAATCTGACTGCATCTGTTAGAAGTTCTATAATGAGCTGTGGCTGGATCTACCATCAGGACAATGATCTAAATCAAACATTAAAATCAACACAAAAATGTGTCACTGAGCATAAAATGAAGCCTCTGCCATGGCCGTCCCAGTTGCCTGACCTAAACCCTGTAGAAAATGTGTGAGGTGAACTGAAAAGAAGAAGCACCAGCATGGAGCTGGGAATCTGAAACATCTGGAGTGTTTCTGTATGAAGGAATGGTCTCTGATCTCTTGTCAGGTGTCCTCCAAACTCTTCAGGCATTAAAGGAGAAAACTCAGAGCTGTTATCTTGAATAAAGGACATTGCAATAATTGGGTGCCAATAATTGTGGTCAGAGAAAAACATTTATTTCATAATGAGATTTTCCCCCTGCTTTCCATTGTTTTACTTCAATGATAGGTTAGAATTTTGTGAATTTTTTGAATGAAAGATTAAAAGGATAAACAATGCAGATTTATTTTCACAGCCACCTTTGCTCATATTTACCAAGGGTGCCAATAATAGTGGAGGGCACTGTATACTACATTTTAGAGTCAAATTGTGAACTGTTTTATGTTTTATGAAACTATTTTCTATATTTATTTATTTATTTATTTATTTATTTATTTATTATTATTATTATTGTTGTTGTTGTTGTTGTTGTTTTAAACTTGAAAGCATAACAACTGGTTTTGTAAAGAAATAATTTAATTTGGGAATGGTGTCATAACTAACCAGTTATTGCATCACTACATGTGACATGCCTATAAACCAACAATTGTGGAAAATATAAAATTATATGCCATAAAAGTAATGTTGCAATAAATATAAATAAACTAAATATCTCTTCTATGAAGTGTTTTTAAATTTCTGAATTAAAAATTATATTATTATTTATTATCTAATGTACTCATCATACCTTCTTCTTTTTCTTCTTCTTATTTCTATAAAATATGCTTGGGTATTTATTTATTTATTTATTTATTTATTCATTCATTCATTCATTCATTCATTCACTCAAATTAGCTTTAAATATTCTTAATATCTGAAGAACTGTCAGTGTGAATTAATCAACATGGGAGCCATTTTGTCGTCATGTGACAAAAAGAAAAAAACAGAGTAACTTCAATTTGATTATTCAAAAGTAAACAAATAAATAAAAAAAAATATATTACATTTTTTAATCGATGGTTACACTAAATTTTAGAGTCAATTTTGTGAACTTTTTTTAAAGAAAACTGTTTTCTACATTTGGCTTTGCAAGGGTATCATTTAATTAATTAAATATATTCATTCCTTCGTTCGTTCGTTTATATGAAACCAATTTGGAAAAAAAGGATTGCATTTCTAAAAGCAACAACAAAAAAGTTTAGGCCCCTTGCGATGGTGTTGCGTGGTTTAGTTTATCTGATCCTGCACTTCAAACACTGGATGAATGAAAGCATGCATTGAACACGACATCCATCTAGTTCTCACAGTGATTTAATGTTATTTACACATGTACTTTACCTGTCGACTGCTATTGCGCTCATGGAGTAAATGCTGGCAAACACGGAGGTGACGGGGAAAAAGTTGTGAAATTTACAGTAGGCTTCTCCAAAATACCAGTCACCGTGTGTGGCATAAACAAAATTAATCAAAGTGTTGAAGGCGGCCATCGAAGCGTCTGAAAACGCAAGGTTGAGCAGAAAGTAATTGGTGACGGTTCGCATCCGCTTGTGAGCCAGAATGATCCACATGACGATCAGATTCCCGAACACCGCGATCGCCAGGATGGAGCTATACGCCACAGACCAGAGCGCGACGCGCCACGGAGGCTGCACGAACTGGTTTGTAAAGTTCCCCGTTAGGTTAGATCCGTTCTGTGGCGGTGCCATGGCGAAAATGTCCAGAAATCTTCTGATATAAAATATCTCAGGCGGACTGGAGACCGCGCGCGTTACACACTGTTCCAAACGCGCGCAAGAGACTCTTGTGCTCAAGCGGAAAACGGCAACATGTCACTTATAAATGGTCGATCTAGTGGGAATTGATGCAAAATGAACCGACTGAAGGATTCTGTAGTCTTCTCAATCGATGTCAAATCAAGTAAATCGCTTCTAAGTTCTTAAACGCGCCGGATTGTCTCTTGACTCCTGTTGAACGCAGCCACGAGCGCAGCACACTCTGTAGTCAGATGCAGTGCCATGCACAATGTGACAACTGGTCTAACTAGTGCCACTGGGAGAGAAAGTGATCGATTGATTCACGGTGTAGAGTTAAAGTACAGACAAGGACAAATTGGACGGAATCCTGAATCGAATCAATGGGTAAAATACATTTGCGAAACAGGTCAATGCGCAGTAGTTCAGGAAAAAAAAAAAAACAAGGGCAGAGGCTGTTGTGCCCAAAAGCAATGTTACAGTATTAAGTTACATATAATCACATAAGGATCGTGGAACATTGCATGAACATGTTGTTTCCTCAACAAAAAGACAGTAAGATGGCTCCCGTGTTTCTTGGTGCACATCATGGATAAACTGCATGAGACAAATGCAACAATTAACCACATCACGCCATTTTCATATTGCTCGCTCATGGTGCGAGACAATTATTTTCAAAGTTCTCAAGAACTAACACTAAAATTATATTATGAACACATTATAAACTAGACTATTTAAACAAACCCACTGGTTAAGCTGTCAGTCACCATCTTCGTGGCAGCCATATTATAAATTAGTTTTATTTCCTAAACCCTGAGCTGAATAAAATTCAGTATGCAATTTCATGTGCACATATTGTAACCTTGGGAGAAATGCAAAATACGGCTGGTGCGATGAGACTGGTTTATAGAGCAACTGCAGCTGAAAGTGATGCACATTTGATGGTTATCATTCAAATATTTGAGAAGTGTAATAAATGCAATGCAAGTTCTCTCAGCACATAGCAGTGCAGAAATGTAACCTGTTATATAATGGCAAACCTCAATAGCATCACATCTTAAAATGCAAGCAAAACATTTTTCTTGTAATGTAGACCGGGCTCTCTTAAATAAGATTGAGTGGCGCTATTGCTACTGCAGGGGAACTGGAGCTGTTTTGCTTAACAGATGTTTAAGCTAATGATCCAATCTGGAGGAGATACACATTTATTATCCATAAGATTCCCACTAACCATCACCTGCATTCAGTGCAGTAGTTTATTATGCTGTTTTACAGTCAAATGAACAGTGTTTTAGCATAACACACACCATAGGCAATATTTAATCAGCACTTAATTCCATGACACTGGAAGTAAATGATTAGTTCACTTCCAAAATAAAAATTTCCTCATAATTTACTCACCCCTATGTCATCCAAGATGTTCATGTCTTTTTTTTTTTCTTCATTCTTCATTACGTTTTTGATGAAAACATTCCAGGATATTTCTCCATATAGTGGGCTTCAGTGGTGGGGGATCAATGGGTTGAAGATCCAAACTGCTGTTTCAGTGGAGCTTCAAAGAGCTCTACATGATCCCAGCTAAATACTAACGGTCTTATCTAGTAAAATGATTGGTCACTTTCTTAAAAAAATAAAAAAAACAAACATTTCTATACTTTTTAACCATGAATGCTCGCCTTCTGCGATGCATGTCTTCAAGCATTATTTAATCGCTTTGAAAAAGTCACACACAATTATTTCTTCATCTGTGTACTTTGGTTCAAAAAGGCAGGGTATAGTACGAAAAAATCCATCTCAACTTAAAAACTGTCCGACATCGTTGTTTTACCTTTTTTGTAAAGGGCGCTTGACTTTCTCTGCACATTCGTTTTGTAAACACCGGGTCGGTGCTTCCGCCAAGCTAGTGCAAGATGAGCATTTGTGGTTAAAAAGTATATTCATTTAATTTTTTTAGAAGATGACCAATCGTTTTGTTAGATAAGACCTTTATTCCTTGGCTGGGATCATGTAAAGCCCTTTGAAGCATTTTGAAACTGCAGTTTGGATCTTCAATACATTGGCCACCATTGAAGTCCACTACATGGGGAAAAATCCTGAAATGTTTTCCTTAAAAACGTTAATTTCTTCTTGACATTGGGGTGAGTAAATAATCAAGAAATTTTCATTCTGGAAGAGAACTAATCTTTTAAATAGTAAAGAATTAAAGCATAACCTAACTTACCACTAGTCTACATCTGCTACAGCTTTCAAATCAAATATGTATTTCTTTGTGTGTGTTCCACTGCTAAAATAAAAGCATGATTTTGAACAACATGAAATATTAATCACAGTTTATAAATGACAGAATTTTAATTTTGGGTGAACTTCCTGTAAGCTGAGCCTGTTTGCATCAATACAAATAGAATGTTTTTATTGCTAATAATCCATGTCTCTTAATCAAAGATAAATTTGGCTGTTGAGAATCAAATGCCAAAGGCTGACATTAAACAGAATGACTACTGTGTTTTTAAATATTTGGGGCCAAGGGACCTTTTTTCACATTGCAAATGTATGATGTTTTGCCTTCTCTCAATAAGGATTCATCGTTTGATGAATACTGTACATGATCTGATTCAGAAAAGTTATATTATGAGATATTCGTGGTTTCAGGAAAAGATATAAATGATGCCACTCATGCTGAAATACCACAGCTTTTTCCTCCACTCGCTCTGAAAGCATGATAAATGGCGAGATGTACAAATTAAATTGACCGTTTGTTTATACTTGCATTGTACATATTTCATCTAGACAACCAAACAACAAAATTCAGTAAATGATCCTGATAAGAGCTTGCTTAAAATCACGGCTCAGATGTTTTCCCACATCATAAACACCACTGACAGAGCAACATGCTTATCACATTCTACCAAATGTTGCGCTTGGTGGTTTATTAGATCTCATTCTGCTTGAGGTGATACCGAAAAACAAGCTGTGCTGTTCTGGAAAACCACTGATAGATACATGGAGTGCAAGGTCAGAGTTTACTCTCTGAGCCTTAATAAAAGATAAGGAGAGCCCACCAAAGTATAAATTCCAGTAGAAGCTTCAAAAATGACACCTCAAATGTCATTCTTTCACTGTCAGTGCATATGATAGGATGAGAATGATTAAACAAATAAGCAAGCATTTCTGTTCTATACACAGTAATAAAGCCTTGGGGTTTGTCATAGCATGAAGGAACACTTAGAAATCACATAGTAATATTAATTCACTAATATATGGAAACTGCTGATAACAGACTGTCTATGAAAAACATAGACAGCGAACTGTTGAGTTCCTCAGGTGCAAAGTGCCCAGGAAAATGAGCAACAAATGTCTTCATGAGAAAGATATTGTACAGAAAACTCACACAGAGAAAAAGGCAGGGGAGTAGATGGATCAGTTTTGCCTCCAGAATGATAATTAAACATCCAAGAAAGTAATGGAGGAATTACACAAGTGCATTTCTTTTCCTGGACGTACCTACACAATGAAGTGAATTATTTAATCACCCAAGAGGGCTGGTGGAACACATGAAGGAAAGTGACTGGGAGGACTGAGTCACAAATGTGTGGAGAAAAGTATTATAATTTTTTTCTTTTTTGACATTTCTGGTAGTGTGATGAAGTGCTAAGTTGCTCTTATATATCTTTATCTTATATATCTTATCTTTATGCATCCGGTTGACTCCCTCGGCGCACAATTGTTTCCATCCAACACAGTTGTTGAATGTTAAAATGCAGAACGTGCACACGGAGCATGGACATCAGTCAGTCAAATCTTAAAAATTGATGATGAAGGTTGCAAGTCATGAACTGCGGAGAGACCTCAACATCGATCCACATCACATAATGTCTTCACTGTCCTAATGAAGGCAGAGACGTATAGGTAAAATGAGCTGCTATATGGTGAGTCACCGCAAAGGTTCCCTCCAAAAGTCTCGCCTTCTTTCAATTATCACATCAACATGTCACATTCGTAAAAGCTGGGAGGAAATAAACAGCTAGCCTCATGGGCTTCACCTGCCACCATTTCTGACATAGCCTCGGGTCACTCAGAGCCATAGCCAATATACACAAACAATCCCATGAGCTTCTTCTGCCAAAGTGTGGAGAGAAAACAACTCTACATTAGTATCAAAATGAAAACAAAGCACAGCCTAAAATTGATTTGTCAAATGTGCACAATTTGTTGGACGTGCAACCAAAGGGAACACAGTTTATGCTATTATGAAGGTAGTTTTCAGCTTGAAAAATCAGTATTTCTTGTTCACTTGAAAACAGGATAAGTGAATGTAATTGTTGCACATCCAAACTCCTTCGGCGATGAAGAAAATAGGTTTGACTAAACCTTTCAGAAATCGATGGAAAAGTGATTGCTAGACTGAGATGGTGCATTCTGACTGTCAATAACATAAATGTGATGTGTAAAAAGTGTCTGTGTTTAAAAAAGTGAAATTTCTTGAAAGTAAGCAACTTGAAAATAAGAGAATCTGAGTCATATACACATTTCCTATCTTCCATTGTTCATTTTATATTTCAAATATCACACGTCTTTTAGACATTATCGACTCCCTTACAATGTATAGTCCAATGACCATCGATTTCAGCTAATGAGGTATTCAATACGATCCCTGCAGTCTTAGACAGCACATTCTGCAGCTACGGGTCTAAAACAAGTGTATTATTAACGAGGCATTCATGAATGTCCAACATAAGCCTATTAATCGAATGGTGACTTTAGTCATAGCCTTGAATACTCACTACACATGTACTGTAGTAGCAAGTGAACAAATCAAGGATTTCTGAGCCTCAAGACAGAGTTTGAAAAGCATTACAATATCAGCCTTGGATTCCTGACATGGGAATAAGTAGACTTGTCAGACACTTGGGTTTGACGCTGCAACTCGAGTTGGGTAGCTTGTTATGCTTTCCTGTCAATCATGTTTGACTGACAAAGACAGTTTTCAGACAGTAGTACTATAATTCATCCATTTTTTCCTGAAATATATTCCAAATAAATTAAACACATAATGATTATAATTCTGCTAAATTATAATTTGATACACCACTGTTTAGAATAAATCTTATCACAGGCTTTGTCACATGACCTTAGCTTTAATCCCCTTAAAGTGTCTTTTACAAAGAAGAAAATGTCGTAACATCCCAAGATTTTTCCTCAGAACCCAGTGAGCTGCTGTCATGTGAATAAACACCTGCTACAACATGCCATTCAAATCTGTCAACCCCATATGATGCACCTGCCTTTATATTCCCCTGCTTTTCCCATGATGACATCTATCCCATCGGGTGTCTCTTATCATGCTGACATGTAAATATGCTGCTAGGATAATAACATATTCACTTTTCCTTTTAGCATTTAGAATTTTGATATTTTACTGATCCAAAAACAAAAAAAAAAATGTAAATATCAGGAAAAAAAGTTAATATAGCTGCAAGCAGCGATTACAGCTATAGCGTTTAACGCCAATATAAGGAAAACGACATTACATATTATTTAGCAAGGCTGTACCCACTTAAATCAATGATTTAAAAAGCATTTTTGGCCAATCCAGGTCATTTACCATAGAAATACAGTGTTTTTGAGTCCTTTTTTAACTGTTATAGCACCAGCTGTGGGCTGATCTCCTTAAAACTTTGCATGCTTGTTTAGAATCAACTGTCTCATGTGCTCACCAGGTTTTGAGTTTTTCTTTAGGCTTTATAGGATTTTGGGTAAATTTGGACAGGCCCCTTTTCTAAATGACCCCGTCATAGCTTCCCAAAGGGTAAATTTCAAATTTTTAAAATAATTATTGACCTAGAGACTCCAGAGAATTGTACTGCAGTGTTTTTTTTCCAGATTGAGGAAAAAAAAAAACCTAGGACTAGATCACAAAAGTAGGTTTTTGACATCTTCTTAATCATTTAACAAAAGATTTGATTGACAGCAGAAGTTCTCGAGGTAAAGGTGCCTGGAATGAGAAGTTCATATCATATGATACGAATATTGCACGCAGGTGCGAAAAACCGTGCAATGTACAATTGTTTACACCCTTGAAAAATCTCTTAGATCATCATCTTAGGCATCCATTAACCTTGTCTGACAGGTGCCCAAAACTTGTCGGCCAATGGCGGCCATGTTTTTTGAGATACGCAAATGTCCTCATACACACTTGTGGCACTTTGGACCAAAACGATGCTCAAGTTTCATGTTGAAAGGACACATGCTTGTGCAATTGTAGCCATTTTTATATTTTTTCCCCTTTCATAGCACCACCAAGTGGCCAAGCTCTGTGCTTTTTTTCCTGTAACCTCAGATTAAGCTCTTACATAAGTGTTTTGTCAAAGATATCTCATTCTATTGAGGAGTTAGACATTTTACCAAAAGTGGCCCTTTCGACATTTTGGCGCCCCTTTGCGACGGTGAGTCGAAAAGTCGAAAGTTCCGCGTTTTTTTTTAAATGATTTATATTGACTCACCAGAGATTCTTTCTGCACTGGTTTGGTTTTGATTGGGCGAAAAACCTAGAACTAATTCGCAAAAGTAGGTTTTTCAAAAATATGGAACACACAAAAATTTTGCCATGCTCACGATCAAATCTGAGGCATGTGTTTTGTACGCTGTGAGCCAAGAATTCCAAAGACAAAAGACACTTGAACCTGTGACTGATGGTTTAGGAGTTATGAGCGATTTCATACTGTTTTTCGCTGTATGAGCCGTCAGGCTGATTGGGGCGACCCCTGGTCACTTTGTAGGTGGGGGTGAGTACTACCATCCCTCCAAGTTTCAAGTCTCTACAATTTACGGTTTGGTGTGCACGATCAGTTTTACGTGGAGATTGCTGATCCATGACCATTCTAACAATTACAATAGGATTTCAGCACTACACACTTGAACCCTTAAAAACAGTTAGGTCACACTCAATTCTAATACAAATGACTTGTTCGGTCTTGTTCAAGTCTTGTTCAGACTGTCAATCCCAATCCTAATAAATGTGAAAAAGCTATACAAACCACTGATGTCAGTGTTCAGACTGAAACAAATTTCCTGAAATGCGATTTGAATAGGATTTTTAAATTACATATGAATGTAGCTTGAAACGTTCACACATGTTCACACATGCTAAACATGATCAGATTCCAATCAGATATGCACAAAAATCAGATTCGGACTGACGGTCAGAATAAGGCTTTAAACTGCCTGAACGTTTTGGAGAATCAAGACTTTTTCCGTGGTGGTGTTACTGAATGAACCACTGTCAGCCTGTAGAGCTCCTAAAGGCTTGTGACTAGAAGGGATACAGCCATGGCCAGAAGTGACACAAAATCTCGCCATTAAATAACAATAAATTAAAATTGCTCCCTATCAGATTGTGTTTTATTAACGTCTACACCTCCGCCAACCCTAAACTCACGCTTACAATAATGCAAATACAATAAGTAATTGTTATTCAGTGTAACAAAAAAATGGGTGAACTGGCAGAGATTAAAACCCTTGTTTTAGCACAGTTTCTTTTCTTCTGTTGAGGATGCATTGGGCCAAATAGGCTTAAGTGGCATTTGAGAAACCCTGAACGCTATCTTTTCATTTTGACAGTGGTGAAGGAAGCAAAAATGGTACATTCACATAAGCAATCAAGCTGTTTCTCTGTCCAAGACTATAACTGAACAAAAGTCAGTAGATACGGGGACACAGATGGAGTCAACTCACAAAAGGTTGTTTCATTTTCTCCAAACAAATCTGTCTGAATGGGCTCCATGCTGTTGTCTATGATTTATGCAAGATCACACAGGTTTATGTGGTTTAAAGGAAGCACATTTCTTGTTTTGCCAGCTTAACTGGTAAAAGCAAGTCAAAGAACAATTTAAAAGGAAATAGGAAAGAATTGCTCTTGTCTTGTCAAATCCTGTCTCTTGTTTGGGTCGCAAGATTTAATACTGTCCAAAGTAACAAAGGCATAGTCTCTTCATCTTATGTATGCCGTCCTGTAACAAAGGAAATGATGCGCATCAGACAGGGCTGAGCGATTTTATTTGAAACCAACTGCCACATTTTCCTCCACAGTACAATTATAAGCCTGCAAAAAAAAAAGTTGGTTATAAACCTTGTCCATCACTATGCTTTTAAAAAAGCTTTTTAAGCCAAGTCCCATTCCAGCTGAAATGCTTTTATAACCGTTTTACAGAATACAGAAGAAAGTGATGACTAAGATACATATTCCCAGCCATAGAGAAAGTACCAACACTGAGGTGCTTCCCATTACTGTAAGTGCTACACTGTAACCGTGCTTCTCTCTCTCTGTCTTCCTCATCCTTCATTTCCATCGACCTAAAGGTACAAAGGCCTCAGAGGAACACATTGCCAGAACTTCATACACATCTTCTCAGAAACGCTCAACTAAATGCAAGTGACATTGGCATCGCCAAGATTTCATGGCTGTCACTCAACGCTTGGGAGGGAAGATTCCTCACACAAAGAATTGCAGAAGCCACCAAAGAAGCAAAATCAGGATGCAGCCATTAATTGCTGTGCAGATGTTTGAGTGACTTTGTGCACTTTCTGTTTATTAAATTCAGAAACCTTGAGCTTCTCTGCTACTAACGCATTGATGAGCAATCACAAAATGTTCCACATCACCTGCATGTTCCAGAAACCCAGTTGGAGGTCAGTGCTTCATTTGCATTGAATACTAAAAATGTCTCATACGCTTTTCAACCTCAAATGTTCCTCAGCTTCCTTTTATGTTCAGATCGAAATCCTTGAAGAGACTCATTGGTCTGGCAAGGTCTTGGCATTCTGACCGATGAAGGTTACGTCACAGACTCTGGGAGAAGGCACAAGGAACGACAGTGATGCAAATGTCACTGAGTCCTGATAAGAAAGTAAGAGGACTGATGCTTAATTTAGCATACCGTGATAATAGCAATGCTGGAGTTCGACAGCTCTGCTGTTGAATAGACTAATTAAAATTACATCATGGGTTGTCTTATCATGCTTATGGAACTGGCACATGCTTGAGCATCGAGGGAGATTCACAATTGCAGGCAATTATGAAAATTAGGATGAGATCACACAGCACAGTGGGCTGTTTATTAAGAGAAATATGTGTAAAAGAGCTTAGGTGGTGCACGAAAGCATCAGACAAACAGCTTTTCGATTTCAATTACCAGACTTTTAAATGTGGAGGAAATTAAACAAGATCTAAAACAATGGAACAGAATTACATCAAATCCCATGTCTGCACATCAATGGTAAGTGATCTTTTCCTCTCGCATTGTCTGTAGGCTGTGATTTAAATCACTGGCTTCAAAATCTACATATATTCAGGGTAAAAACCTACTTGATGTAAATGCAAGTAATCACTTGTGATCAAGTGGAGGAAACGTTTCTGACAGGAAAGGGGTCGATTTATGGATAATGGCACAAAATTACTTTTCCACCACACAATACTTGTATTAGTTCTAAGTGATGAATTCAGCTATCACAGTTTTGATAAAAGGTGTAGAAATTCAAACAATTCAAACAAACAATGACTGTGCAATGACCTGTAATGGAGACCTTCAAGTGCTACAAGAGCCTATAGGCGATGTAGGCAATTTAATAGACTTCCCAGGGGAGCTCCTAGCACTCATTCAAACCATACAGATCTCAACTTGGAAGTGAGGACATTTAACACTCCATCTACTCTGGAAGCGAAAACTAAATCTGTCATACAATAAATCAACAATCAGTTTAGATTGGTCACAATTTGATGTGCCACTCACCTCCGGAGTATGGAGAACACACTTGAGTTTAGGTCTAAACACGTATTTCAACATCTAGCATGCAAACCACAATTAGATAAAGGCATTAAAGAGAACAACAATGTTAAAGCTGTAAACCG
Source organism: Cirrhinus mrigala (assembly GCA_036247105.1). Classification (NCBI taxonomy): domain Eukaryota; kingdom Metazoa; phylum Chordata; class Actinopteri; order Cypriniformes; family Cyprinidae; genus Cirrhinus; species Cirrhinus mrigala. The sequence continues at coordinate 9,361,245 of CM070007.1, forward strand.
TTAAAGAATAAATAGTAACACTGCAATCTGCATAATTTATTCATCCCTCTATCAGCATGCAAAATATCATTATTCACAGATTCCACTCCTTGCTCGAAATGTTCATACGCAACAAAAACAAAAACATGAAAATATTCGTCGGAGCTATTTAAAGCATGCTTTTGTCTTCGCAGTGCTTGCTGTTTAATATTTAAAGCACTTCTGCATTTCAGAAACAGTTGTTGTCAAGGGATAAGATTTGCAGATTTTTCAAGAACAACATGAGGAATGAACTCAGACACTCTCAATGAGATGTAAAGAAGTCAAGGGGAAATAGGAGTAATTCATTTAACCAAACAAGCCTTTCTGGAGGAATCTGGTTCAAAGTTATTACAAAAATGTATTGTCTTTATATTTTATATTTCTTGTTTGTTTGTTTGTTTGTTTTAAACAATTTTTCAAAGTGTTGTACATATAGGCCGTGTTTAATTTATGTGGTTAATTTCTACATTTTTTTTTTGGACATTATTGCAACAAATTTTTAATGAAATCTGACTTATAGAAATACTTATAGAAAAAAACTTATAGAAATAATTATTTTTATATACACAATTCTATCCCAGTTGTTCTAAAGAATCTTTAATATGCACAATGTGAAAAGATTTTTTTAAAGTTTTAGCTAAAACCCAGATTATTGGAGTAAATTTTAAACAGAATTTCATGTTTAATTCAATGTGTTAATTTTAAAGGGATAGTTCACCCAAAAATAAAAATTCTGTCATTAATTACTTACCCTCATGTCCAACCCATGAGACCTTCGTTCATCTTCGTAATACAAATTAAGATGTTTTTAATGAAATCTGAGAGCTTTCTGACTCTGCATAGACAGCAATGCAACTACCATGTTCGAGGCCCAGAAAGGTAGTAAGGACATCATTAAAATAGTCCATGTGACATCAGTGGTTCAACCATAATTTTATGAAGCTATGAGAATACCTTTTGTGCACAAAGAAAACAAAAATAACAGCCTTTCTGGGCCTTGAACATAGTAGTTGCGTTGCTGTCTATGCAGAGTCAGAAAGCTCTCGGATTTCATCAAAAATATGTTAATATGTGTTCCGAAGTCTTATGGGTTTGGAATGATTTGAGTGTCAGTAATTAATGATAAAACTTTCATTTTTGATTTTACTAAAGACGTGCAGTGATGAATCAGCGCTGAAAAGGCGCATTTGTAGGAGTTTCCCTTTCAGACGCAAAATTTATGGAAGTAGAGTATTCAAATGAATCACGCACCGCGTTTTACTAACATTTGCACTTGTCAAATTTCTGACATTTGCGCCATTATTTAACTCCCAAGAAAAGCATGTCTTAAACTATTTTGCGTTTGAAATGTCTGCAATTATTGTTAGAATATAGAACAGAGAGCGCATGGTGGAATACAGAGGATTTTTTTCCACGTTTTAATTTATTTGGAATGCCAGAAGAATACATTATCCAAACATTTCGTTTGCCAAGCCATGTTATTTTTAATTTGTTCAGGAAAAAAAAAGACGACTTGGAACCCTCAACTAGGAGTCACGCAATACCAGGTCTATTAAAACTTTTAGCAAACCTTCATTTTTTGGCCTCCACTTCTTTTCAACATACTGTGGCTTCTTTATTTCTTTATTTGCGCTGCGCTTGGTCGATATGTAATGAGATTGCGGTGGTGTTCTTTAATTTAGTTAGTTAGAAAAACTGTAAAACTGGCCCTTAATTTCTTTGTGAAATGTACAATGACTTTTTAAGTAAAAACTGAGTTTATCTAGTGTTATTGTAATTTTAGCTTTCTTTCAAAAAGAAAACAGACCACTCCTCATGTTGCAGTGGTTTTTTGTACGTTTTTTTTATGTTGTGACATTTTTTATACCGGCAGACCTATTTTAATGACCTCACCCAGTTCTCCAGGAACCCTCAGGCTGGCCCTGAGTGCTGCTGTCACAGGATGTCATTTTCCCAATAGGTCACCTTTCCTGCCTGCTAGAACTCCTCCAGTCAAGTGCAAATGCTATTATCGTGAAGTAAATTGTTTAGGAGAAACAATAGCACAGCGGCTAACTGGTCAGTTACACACACTAATAGAAAGGGACAGGTAAGTGCTGAAGCGTTCTAAGAAACGAATGGGAAACAACAGGAAGTACCAGGAAGAGCCAGCTTGTAGAACCAAAATGCAGGTGCCTACATGCTGTGGTGTATTTTTCTGCCACCAGACTCCAGAACACCCTGGTGTGAACTGCCCGAGTGACTTCCATTTACTGCTCAGATCAGAGCGTTTGATAACAATACTCTGCGAGACACAGTGTTCCCTACTGATAGACCCTTGTTGCGCCACCATTTATTTTGTATAAGAGATTTCGCACAGCAAGTTAAATTGGCTCAGCCAATCAGCTTTTTAGAAAAATCCGTCTGTGCTCTCATTGATACGGTGGGCTTCTGAGTGCCCCTGTGATGAGAGGCCAAATGGGACAATCAAATTGCTTGACTGACCACTGGTTCATGTAAGGTAAGGTAAAATGAGCCTCAACAGTGTAGATGTTACTAAATGTACAAACCAATTCATCAGATTGTTCTGTCTCAGCGATTACGGCTATGTCGTGACTTCCACATTAAATTCCACATTAAATTCCACATTTATTCATGCATGTTCCAATCTAGCTTTCATTTAAATAACAAAAAGTTGTACCAGCATGTTCATATTCCCAGCACTTGTGTAAACAAGTTAATTCAGTAGGTAATTTCTCCTTGAAGGAAAGTCATATGGTCCTTTTTGATTTGCCTCTAAAAGTGACAGACGCAGTCTAATTAATTAAACGTGTCGCTCCTGCTGCTCGAGAGACGGAACGGTGGAGGACCTTTTTCATGGCTGACATCACAGGCAATAGCTTCCTTTTTTATCTTGCTTTCCCATGGGAGACATACTTCCACTGTTCTTTCATTTCCTTTTTTTCAGCTTACTTCCCTTTTCTCATCACCTCTCTGAGCAAATACAATAAGTGTCCACATGTGACAGCAAATTTCGGTGGAGAGAACAGGTGGGAATGTTCAAAATGAAAGAAGAGATAATATTGAGACATTCTGCGACCACTCCACATATGAGATGGTATCCCCTATCCACAATACCCTAATCAGCCCTGACTAAATCGAAGGCTTCTTCAAAATGAAACACTGGTACAAGTGTCTCCAATCATTTAAAGTACATCAAATTTGACAAAATTGAAAACTGACCATTGCATACCTATACAACTGCAATTGCATGATCAATAATGCAGGCAAAGGAAAAATGAAGGATGCCACAGGAAAAAACAAGTCATGGGTAAGAGCAGTTCTGTATAAACTGGCATGGGGAAAAAGCATAGGCGGAGTTACTATAGCTACAGTATTACAGGGTCTGGGCTGTGGAAGTGATTTTTTTTAAATGTCAAAAAGTCTGCCTTGTCAAATCTTTGCATTTTTGCAAAACCACTTAAATGAATACATGCCCTTTTGCTAAAAATGCAGATTTTAATGCACTGAAATTGTCTAAGATTGTTATGACAACCCAGTTAAGATTAAGGTTAAAATGAGGAATGTATCTTTAAATGCATGTACCTTTTTTTTCTAAAATGACAAGGGGATACTTCACAAGCTGCTTCTCAATACTTTGTTGATTCTTCATTGTTTCTTCTTGTGAATTGGAAAGCGATCAAAGTACATCATTATAAAGGATGTATCACTTAAATGCATCGTGTGGAGGCCATGAAAGAGGAGAAATGATGCATCAAGGCTGCCTTCACGTCACAATAGTTTCGGTTTAAGTTAGCACTAAAAAAAAAATCTCCTTTTCGTTAACTAGTGTGTCTAGCCTTAGCTTTATTAAGATGTAGTATGATAGAATGTATTGGAAATTCTAAGATTCTTAATACTATGAGATTTTGAGAAGAATTATTATTAAAGTAATAATTATTTTAATAGTACAGAGGCTTTGCACTTGCGTCAAAATTTGGTCAGTTACCTAGATGCCCAGACATACTGGCGATACTCGGATGTAAACAACAGCATAGGTTGCACGGTTAAGGTACTACTGAATACGTTGTTCTGCTAATTTATGCCGCCTCAACCATGGAAAAAAACGTGAGAACGACTTAAGCAGGAAAGGGCGCACTTTTGACAAACTATAGTTAATAGGTGGTATATGTACAGGCAATATTAATTAAGATATTAGCCTAATATTACACCTACCTGACCAGAAATGATAAGAACGAACGCAGGATCCTTGCCCTGGAAATCCTGATGCAGTTTAGGCAACCACAAACGCCTTTTGTTCCTCCTTGATTTGTTACAACTTTTGGCAGTCTATAGTAGCCTACTCTAAATTTTTTTCCCAGTCTGACTGATTAGTACAGCCCAATACAATATAATAATTGACCATTTTTAGCAATAATAATTAGCAAAATATGCAAGTTTCATTTGGTTCAATGGCATTGTTTTCGTTCAGTGCCGCCAATATGGACGATTGGTGAGGAGTCGTGAAAACACTCTATTATTCGCAACGTCTCTTCGAATTAGCGCTTGAGTGAGCAATATTATTCGGAAAACCTGTATGAAAACAGTCATTATTTTATCCTTTTCTTTTAATGATGCTAGCAGTGAGGAAATGACACAGTTCACATTTAAAAATAACGGTCCAAAACCCATAATGATTAATAGGTATACTTACGTTTAGTTAAAAAGCTTATTTGGGTCTCACAAAGAGGTCTCATTAGGCAGGTAACACTTTTATTCAGTGATTTTGTAATTTGTCAGTAGAAAAAAAAAACTTTTCTAAACAGATACATGCTAGTGAATATTTCTTACACGCTATTACACAAATAAGCAAATGTTTTTTTATTTTTTATTTTTATTTACCCCATTCAAGCACATTTTAGTTTATCTAACAAGAAAGGAAAATATCTACAAAACTACCGATTCCATGAAAGGCATGACATGACTTCATATTGTGTCTATGCTGTCATTCTCACGTTTTGAATAGGAAAGGGTCATTAATCTTTAGTCCTCTGCTGCGCCCTTGTGCCCATCAAGCACATTACTTTATAAAACCTCATAAATCCGTCTTCATGAGCGTTTAGCTTGGATGCAGATTGGAAATATATAGTGTAAAATTTGCATCCTTAATTTAAAACAACAAAACTTATTAGCCTGGAAAACAAATTCACGTTGAATGATTTGGCTGAAAGATCTCAGTATGCACTGACAGGTGAATAAATATTATAGGCTATTGTTTTTCTTTTAGCCAGATTTATTTGAGCCTCTATTATTTTTGTTGTCACTGTAATCTGTTTGTGTGGTGATGCTAAAGTAAGAGTTCACCCAAAAATAAAAAAAAAATTCTGTCAATAATTCCTCACCCTCACGTTGTTCCAAACCTGTAAGACCTTTGTTCATCATCAGATCACAAATTAAGATATTTTAGATGAAATCCGAGAGCCCTCTGACCCTCCATAGACAGCAAGGGTCCTACCACGGTCAAGGCACAAAAACATAGTAAGGACATCGTTAAAATGATTGTATAAAAGGAAGAATTTTTGATCAAAGTCATTATTTTTGTTTCCTTTGAGTATAAAACATATTCTCGTAGCTTCCTAAAATTATGGTTGAACCACTGATGTCACATGAATTATTTTAACAATGTCCTTACTGCGTTTCTGTGCCTTGACCGACCCTTGCTGCCTATATGGAGGATCAGAAAGCTCATAAATATCTTAATTAGTGCTCTGAAGATGTTGGAACGACATGAGGGTGAGTAATTAATGACCAAATTTTCACTTTTGCGCTCATATTTGCAAGTATTATCTTGAATATGCAAGATGATCTCTTTTTATAGCCTAAATGTAAGCCTAAATGTAAGAAGGAAACACTTTAATTAAACTGGTATTGCTAATTGATCATTTGCTGGACAAAAAAATCTGTACTTGACAAGAATTTATTGGTTACACAAGACATTTAGCATATGGTGAATGAACAAATTCAAATTGGCTAAACAAAGTAGTGTTACTAAGGAAAAGAGACGAACGAGATTTTGTTTTTAATTCGACTATATTGTGCTTTGTTATTATGAAACAGTCTCATAAGGTCTTATCCTATGACTCCCCATCTTTCTTTTCCTCTTCAGTCGCTTCCTCCACCTTTTCCTCCTCTTTTTCTTCCGTCTTTTCCTTGTCTTCTTCTAACACCTCTTTCTCTGCCTCTTCCTCTTTCTTTTCCTCTTCTGTTTCTTCAGTCTTCTCCTTCTCTTCCTCTTCATCTTCATCCTCCACCTCCTCCCCAGCAAAGTGCTCTATCTGAGCAATCCGCCTTTTCATATCCTTTTGCGTCTCCTCCTGTTCGGCCAGCAGCTTCTTCACCTTGGTCTGCATGATCTGCATTGTGCTATATATTCGGTTTACACGGTCCTCCAAGTCCCTCTCGTCTGGCTTGAGTTTCGAAGGGTCCAGCTCTAGCAGACCATCCTTCAGCAGAATCTGTCTCCCTTTTTCCTCCAGCATAGCCTTAGCATCTGGATATTCAGTCAGAGCCTCCATCAGATCATCTTTGGACAGACAGAAGAGGTCTGAGTATCCTATGCTTCGAATGTTGGCCGTTCTACGGTTTCCGGCCTTGCTTCCCTTGATGTTTAGAATGCTGATTTCTCCAAAGTAGCTTCCATCGCCAAGGACGACAAACTGAGTGATGCCATCGTCAGCCACCACAGCAAGTTTGCCATCCTTTATGATGTACATCTCCCGGCCAATATCGCCCTTGCGACAGATGTAGTCACCGGGACTGAAGACTTGAGGGCGAAGCCTCAACACCAACTCGATCAGCAGCCCTGCTTCACAGTCGGCAAAGATCCGCACCTTCTTGAGAGTATCTAAGTGCACGTTCATGCCTATCTCCGCCCTTAACTTATCTGGCAAGTACCTCAGCACCTCTCGTTCATCTTGTGCTTTCTTGTTAGTCCACAGGTAGTCAAACCACTTGATGACACGTATCTCAAGATCCTTGCTGACATGACGTGCATGCATGTACTGCTTGATGTTGTCAATCCTGGCTTGGAACTGAGCCTGGGCCGCGTTCATATTTGAGATCATTGTTGCAATGTTACCCACGATGGTGGCAAAGATCAAGACACCCACCAGGAAGTCAACCACGTGAAAGAGGAATTCAGAGTCTAGTTCGGGAGACGGCGTCTCTCCGATGGTGGTGAGGGTAAGAGTGGACCAGTAGAGGCTGAAGGAATATTTTCGCATCAGCTCTCCGAACTCGTCTTCTTCGAGATCGGGATACACCCATGCATCTGATCCGAACCCAATGGACTTAGAGAAGGAGAAGTAGAGGCATGCATTCCAGTGGATGATGATGAGGATATACATGATCAAAGTGCAGATTCGGAAGATGTTGGGGTAGTTGGTCATGGTTTCTGAGATTGTGAAGAACTCAAACATGCGGTTCAGGCGGAGCAACTTATTTATGCGGATCTCTGGGTAGTCTAATCCTAAAACGAAGTAGAAGATGTCCGTGGGTAGCATAGAGATGACGTCGATGCGAAACTGGAAGCTTTCTTTGTACCGCTGAAGAAGGAGCTTTTCGTCTTTGACAAGTAAGCCCTGTTCCAGGTAACCTGGATAAAGAAAGGTGGCATGAAAACATGACACAAATCGGTCACTAAACTTTGTTGCTTTATTAAAGGATTACAGTAGTTCACTTTCGGAATACAAATTTTCCGGATAATTTACTCACCCCTATTTCATCCAATATGTTCATGTCTTTCTTTCTTCATTTGAAAAGAAATTAAGGTTTTTGAGGAAAACATTCCAGGATTTTCTCCAGATAGTGGACTTCAATGGAGATCAACATGTTGAAGGTCCAAATTGCAGTTTCAATGCAGCTTCAAAGGGCTCACAATTCCAGCGGAGGAATAAGGGTCTTACTTAGGGTAAGTATCTGTCATTTTCTTAATTTCTTAATTTCTTAATTGATAATTCTAAAAAATGTATATACCTTTAACCACAAATGCTCATTTTGCACTAGCTCTGCGATGTTTGTCCGTGACTTTAGGCATTACACCATGTCCTAACTACACCTACTGGACATGCGATAAAAGGCATATTTTCGATGTTAATCCGAGTTTTTGTCCTAACTAGCTACGACGACGACAAGCAAAATTTTTATTTTAGAAACAGTTTCTATTTCTGTGACGCCGCTGCTGGAACAACGTTAAAAATTCAATGTTAAAAGTGTCTAATGTGAGTTTGAATATCATATTTCATGACAGTTATAGCCATACTGAAATCGATAATAGATCATTTAAAAATGTAAGCAAACATATGCATTAAAAATGAGAACTCAACAAGTGTTTTCCATGACAAAGATGGTATCAGTCACTCAGTATGTAGTTTTAGTAATGTTAAAAAGGTTTAATATAGATTAGATTAAAGTAATAAGCCCCAAGAAGCCGTGGTTTACAGTGAATTTATAACAGCTAAGGGGCATTGTTAGGAACAACCTAAAGTGGAGTGCCTAAAACCCCCTTAGCTGTTATAAATTCATTGTAAACCACGGCATTACGGGGCTTATTGCTTTTTTTTAAAACAGTTATTCCATATGCATAGTAAGATTTCACAAAAAACAGAGCAAATAAAGTGTAATGATATTAATATAAACATTATTCTTCCGCCAAATAATGTAGTCCCTCAGAAACGGTTGTGGTTGCAACAAAATAGTTGCCAAGCAACACACAGATGTAAACAAAGGCGTATGTTTGTAGAGTAATTTACAACATCTTTGAACGCGGCTCAACCAATCAGAATCAAGGACCGGAACTATCTGTTTTATAATATAAATTTGTCCATTTCGTTGGGAGTGCAGTGCACTTCTGCGCTTCCGAATGGCTGTGATATTTCATTGATTCTGTCGTGTCTCGTTGTTGTGTTGCATCTGGTGTGGACAGCCAAATTGCTTGTCACGTCACGTGTAGTTAGGACACGGTGTTATGTAATCACATTGGAAAGGTCACACGCGGTTAGTTCTTTGTCTGTGTCCTTCGGTTCAAAAAGTTAGCGTAGGGTAAAAATTCTCATTTTCTCATTCAACTCTAAAATCGCCCAACATTGTTATTTTACCTTTTTTTGTAAAGGGTGTTTGACTTTCTTTGCATGTTCACTTTGTAAACACTGGGTCGGTACTCCCAGCGAGGTCATGCATGACCTTTACAACGTAACTACGTAATGTGTGAAGTCGAGCTAGTGCAAGATGACCATTTGTGGTTAAAAAGTATATACTTTTTTTTTTTTTTAGAAAATGACCAATCGTTCTGCTAGGTAAGAACCTTATTCCTCAATTGTGTAGAGCCCTTTGAAGCTGCACTGAAACTGCAGTTTGGACCTTCAACCCGCTGATCCCCATTAAAAAATCCTGGAATGTTTTCCTCAAAAACCTTCATTTCTTTTCAGCTGAAGAAAGAAAGACATGAACATCTTAGGTGACATGGGGTTGAGTAAATTATCAGGACATTTTTATTCTAGAAGTGAACTAATCCTTTAAAGAGACATCTGATCGAACTACTGATGTTAGATGAACCTGTTCGTGCTCTGAAGACCATGTCAGCCAAATAAAGCAGGTCGGAGGTGTAGTCCAGGAGGAACCATATCAGGAGATATTCATGCTGCAGCTCCTCAAAGCAGGCTCTATGCAAAGATACACAATATAAAAACTCTCGAAAAGATTACAGCCATTTATCAAGCTGGTACGTATCATGTTGGATGGTGCTGAATATATTACCTTTATCATATTTATTAGAGAATTTCAATGTAGGAGATGTAAGGGAGCACACTTAAGAGGTTAATAAAAAGGAGACATCTTCTATTTGTATTCTTCTCTCATCTCCTGCTAACCTCATATTATTAAAACATGAACATTTAATTATTACCTTGCAATTATAGCTGTCCAATTGTACATGACAGGAATTGTGATTATAAGTAGCCATTGATAGTACAGAAGTCCTGCTGGGTTAATCACAAACACCTCCTTAGGCCTTGAGAAAATGAAGATGACATGAGCAATAATCAGTGGTGATTACTTTGAACTTTGGAGAATCACAGATTAGAAATGACTGATAAAAAAAGTCTGATACCAACCCCTCCTTTTTCTGTTTTTCCTTCTCCTTTTCTTTTTCTTTTTCCTTTTCTTTTTCTTTTTCTTTTTCTTTCTCCTTTTCCTTTTCCTTTTCTTTTTCCTTTTCTTTCTCATTTTCTTTTTCTTTTTCATCCTTTTGTGTCTTTTCTTTTTTTTCTGTCTTCTCTTTCTTTTCTTTTTTCCTATGGGATAACATGGCAAAACAATTAAACATTATTCATAACCAATCTATTTAAATAAAAAATACTTGGTTCCACTTACTCTTTTTTCTCCTTCTTCTCTTTTTTCTCCTTTTTCTTTTTCTTCTTGTCTTCCCTATAGAGAGCAAAATACATAAATGCCATTAATACACAATCTAACACACATTCATATAATTTATTATATTATATTAATTATATTGTTATATTATATTATATTATATTATATTTAATGATCTTAGATTACTCTTCGTTGTTGTTGCTGTTGTTGATGTTAAATATACGTCCTGCACTTGGAGCTGGAATTGGGTCTTCACTGTCCTCCTCTGTGTCCACTTCCATTATCGGAGACATTTGGGGTGGGATTGCAATACCCCCTGATGCAGGTACAACAGTCATGTTTCCTTTTTGCCTAAAGCAACAGGCTGAAGCAGTAATTTATAATTTACATATATTCCCATTATAAGTCACGAAAATTTTCTTCAAATGGATGAAACGTTACTCTGAGAGGAAGAAAATTGTTACAAACTTAGATCAAACTCACCAACTGTTTTGCTTCAACCTAGATCCTGTCCCATTCTCTCTTGTCCTGAAGATTCACAGGGCCCCTTAGAATTACAGACCTTCTTTCTGCTAAAATGAAAGATACAGTCAAATTACAGCGAGGATTTTCAAAGGAGGAGTACGCTTGTGGTTTATTTGTTCTGTTGTGCTCTGTAATGATATCTCAGACTTGCATGACCCTGAGAAGGATTTGGAGATTAATGAGAGACTAGAGTGACAAAGACAAAGCCTCCTCCCTGCCTTCTTGAACGGTACATAATTTATACTCTCTGCAACTAAAGTTCAAATTATTTGGTGGGACCCATATTTATACAGTTACACTGAGAATTTTAGCAACCTGTTGTTTTTATAATTGTTCCATATTCAGAACTAATTTTATGTTCATGTTTAAAGGATTTCACCAGAGCGCCTCAAATAAGGCGTATCTCAATGACCACATTTGTTTGTGGTATTTATTTAACTGTAATTTCATTGTAATTTTGCTGTCTCTACATTATGTAATTTATGTACATGCACTTGATTGTGAGCCATAGAGTGAGAGATTTACCTCATGTAGCAACATCTGCCCAGTCAGCACTCTTGCACAGATCTGCTTTATCCTATTAAAACAAGCCTGCCAGCCTTACTTTCGCAGCCACTCACAGCTTTATTAAAAGCCTACTAGAGAAACATATGACCTGTTTTGTTGGATATACACAGTTTTTGTTTGTTTTTACATTTTCATATGCATATATGTAGTATGCCGTAAATATATAATACTATACATTTTATACACTACTAGTCAAAAGTTGTTTTTTAAATGTTTTTTAAAGAAGTCTCTTCTGCTCACAAAGCCTGCATTTATTTGATCCAAAATACAGCAAAAGCAGTAATTATGTGAAACATTTTTACTATTTAAAATAACTGTTTTTTATTTGAATATAATTTAAAATGTAATTTGTTCCTGTGTTCAAAGGTACATTTTCAGGATCAGGATTTACTACAGTCTTCAGAAATCTGATTTGCTGTTCAAGAAGCATGTTTTATTGCTATTATTATTATCATCATCCATATTTAAAACAGCTGAGTGCTTTTGAATGGATGAAAAAAATGGAAGAATGAAAAATGGATGAATGGAAAGATCCAAGGATCAGCATTTCTCTGAAATAAAAAGCTTTTGTAACATTATACACTACACCATTCAAAAGGTTATTTTTTAAAGAAATTATAGAAATTAATACTTTTATTTAGTAAAGATGCTTTAAATGGATCAGTAGTGATGATAAAGACATTTATAATGTTACAAAAGATTTCCGTTTCAGGTAAAAGCTGTTCTTCTGAACTTTCTATTCATCAAAGAAATAAATCTAAAATAAATCTACTCAGCTGTTTTCAACTCAGTAATAATAATAATAATAAATAATAGTAATAAGAAATGTTCTTTGAGCAGCAAATCAGAATATTAGAATGATTTCTGAAGAATCATGTGACTGGAGTAATGATGCCCAAATTTCTGCTTTGAAATTCACATTATTATAAATTACATTTTAAAATATTTTAAAATAGAAAACAGTTATTTTAAATAGTAAAAATAATTCACAATATTACTGTTTTTGCTGTAATTTAGATGAAATAAATGCAGACTTGGTGAGCAGAAGAGACTTCTTTAAAAAACAAAAAATCTTGCTGTTCAAAAACTTTTGACTGGTAGTGTATGTCTAGAGAGACAGCTATTAAATATTTTATATAATTACTCATGAAAAACTACATAAATGTAAAACGTACAAGCAAACAAAAACTGCATATCTATATATATTATTTGTCTATTAATTAGTAAAAATAGCAGTAGTATAGTTGTTTTTATTTTTTGTTTTACAGTTACATATATATATATTGGTATAGGTAAATATGCATTTTATATTTGTTTGATATATGTAGATGTAGATATATATTATTATTTTATTTTGTCAAAGTGTTACATAGTTACATTACACTAATGATTAAAGAGGCTTTTATATTATTAGTAGTATTATTATTTATTTATTTAGTGCTATGGTAGTGATTCCCCAAATGTCCAAATGTCCCCACAAGATTAGTAATACCAGTAAACAAGCTTATAAATCATACATTTTTTTGAAAATCTAAAAATAAGAAGCTTTGTGTGAGGTATAAGTGTAGGGGTTGAATTAGGGTAAAGGAGTTAGAAAATACAGTTTGTCCATTTTTATTATTTCCAAATTGTTACATAGTTACATTTCAGTTGATTAGAGAGGCCATTAACTGCAGTATGACAAAACACCTTTTATTTTAAGAGACTGGAAGAAAAGACATATAAAAAGTAACGCTGTCTGTGGCAGTGTTGGCTCAATTCTTACAGTAAGATTAATAAAAATTGTCATCTGCCAGGAAACATTGTCACACACAACACAACAGGAATGTGCCACACATCTAGACACCCGCTCAGTCTAGCCAAGTCCCTGTGCTATAATGTTCAGACCATAGAGGTGTGGTCTTAATGTCAGCAGTGTGACTGATTGGTTAGGATCTTGGGGGCGGGGCTTGTGATCATCTCTCTCACTGCACTGGCAGAGCAGCTTCAGGAGCCTCAGCCACCAACACCTGTTCTGCACCAGCTTCAGGCCCCACCACAGTGGTGTCGATTTCCACAGCGACTGCCGGTACCTCGGGGACGAGGGATGGAACAGCAGCAGCAATGACTTCGGTAGCAGGTTCAACAGGAACATCTACAGCAACATCTACAGGAACATCTACAGCAACATCTACAGGAACATCTACAGCAACATCTACAGGAACATCTACAGCAACATCAACGTGTGCAATCTCGTTGGCAGCAGTAGCATCAACAGTTGCAGCAGTTCCAGCAGGTTCGGGTTCGGCTCCAGCCTCAGCTGCTTCTGCAGCCTCTGCTTCTTCTGCCCCTTCGGCCTCATCGGAGTTCAACGGAGCAGCCGGCTGGGCGGGCTGGTAGCCGTGGGGAGGGTAAAACCCACGAAACTGTGGCTAGGGCAGATAAAAAAGTGGAACGGAACTCGTAAAGTGCATAATGTTTGAAAATATGTGGTACAGTTTTGATAAGGTGAAATAACTTACTGCTCCTTCCTCATCTGATTCATCTCCAGTGTGTGCGAAAAGAGCGGGGTTGAAAAAAAAGCCCTGAAAGAAAGGTTTAACAGGTTCAAATCAGTGTCAACACAATATACTGTACTTACAGTATTACCAATCTCATCACAAACACCTACACTCTTGTAGGTGTTTGTGGCGATTTATAGAAGAACCATTTTGAGTTCTTCAAAGAACCTTTCAGGGAATGGGATGGTTCAGTCAATATTTTAAAAGTCTAAAGAACTTTTGAATTGAAAGGTTACAATACAGAACCTTCATTTTTAAGAATGTATTGCCACACTGTAGTTAAAAAAAAATAAAAATAAAAAAATAAAGATTAACAGCAGAAGCTACTCAATAAACAAAACAGGCAGTAATGTATGGTGAATGTTTTACCCTAAATGCTACTTGACATCATAAAACAGATGTTAAACAGAAACCTAACAGAAACTGACTCAAAATAGTGATAACATGTTGCTAATCTACTGTGGTACAACATGGTATAACATGGAATGGCTGACATTGCATTGACCCAAAATAGCAATAGCATGTTGTTAACCTGGTGTGGGACAACATGGTTTAACATGGTATACCATGCCATGACTGATATTGACCTTACGAAAATTAACCACGGTTTTACTACAAATAATACCAAAAAAACATGGTTACTATAATTAAATGTAACCATGGCATTTGTTATTAAACTGGTTACACAAATGGTAATGAATATGCCAAAAAAAAAAAACATGGTTACTACACCTTTACTGTAGTAAAACCATGGTACATTTTCATAAGAGTGACCCAAATAGCATGTTGCTAACCTAGTGTGCTACAACATGGTATAACAATGCCATGACTGACACTGACCCAAAATAGCAAGAGCACGTTGCTAACCTGGAGTGGTTAAAACATGGTATAACATGCCATGAATAACACTGACCCAAAACAGCAATAGCATGTTGCTAACCTGGTGTGGTACAACATGATATAACATGGTATAACATGCCATGAATGATATTGACCCAAAATAGCAAGAGCATGTTGCTAACCTAGTGTGGTAAAACATGGTATAACATGGCGTAAGATGCCATGAATAACACTGACCCAAAACAGCAGTAGCATGTTGCTAACCTGGTGTGGTACGACATGATATAACATGGTATAACATGCCATGACTGATAATAACCCAGAATAGCAATAGCATGTTGCTAACCTGCTGTGGTGCTTGAGGTGAAACCTGTGGCTGGGCCTGTAAAAAGCAAAAAAAAAAAAAAATTCAAAAATGTTTTTTAAAAAGCTATGTTTCTCCTCAAAAACACACACAAAAAAATATTATATAACATGATTTTGATAGAATGAGAGGGGTTTACGTCAACAGGTGCGGGTGCTGCGGGTGCTCCGGGTGCTGCAGGCACTGCCTGTGAGGAACACAGAATGTCATCAGTTCTTATGAAACAGATTACTGAGTCATGTTCATACAGTAAATTCGTCAAATGACATGAAGTGGTTAAATTTTTAGCATACAGGCAGTTGAGCGCCAGTAGGAACAGCACCAAAACCCTGCAAAAACATTGATTACATTATGTTATTATTGTTGAACGCCTCTGTACATCTGTAGCTTTAGCGTGACTGAACTGACCTGTTGCTGCAGATGTCCTAACATTCTGTAGAGTTCCATCAGCTGCAGAGCTGTGTTAGCATGACCAGCAATTGCCTGCTGCAGGGGAGAAAACAGAACAAGTATTATAGAAAACATTAGGCCGTTCATTAACATCCATTGTCATTGATTCACAGAAGTCTTACCTCATTGCTGCCACTGTCAGGGGCCTAAAATGTGGAAAACAAGAGGAACATGTCAAAAATGTGTGAAACTTTGACTACTATGCTGCCTTGAACTGAAAAACTAGGACTTACAGGGGCAGCCAGTGAGGAGCCCAGCAAACACATCAAGAACGCCACAGCTTTCATATTCGCTCTTATGATCCAAAAAGAGAGACAAACAAAACTTGTTGGTGTTAAAACATTTTTAAAAACACAGGTTCTCAATTATGGTTCCATGAAGAACCTTTAACATCATTGGAAACATTCTACAAAAAGTTCTTTAGAGTGGATAAAGGTTTTTTTAGAATATTAAATTGTTCAATGGTTCTTTTAAGAAATGTTTTTCCTGAGGTTTTTGGGAGAAACCAAAATGATTCTTTAATAGCACTCCTGCAATCATTTTTGGAGCCTCTAGAAATAGTAAGAGCTTACCTCTATTGGAAATCACAAGGACAACTGGTTGGCTTCTTGGAGTTTAAAGTTGAATGCGTAACTACTGAACAAGGCTGCTATATATACTTAGCAGGTCCTGAAACAAGCCAATCATCTCTCAGCAAAGAGGAAAATCTATTTTTTGCCTTTTTTCTTAAAACAAGGTTGGAATTACATCTGTTAATGACCTATTATGTGTAATTATACACTATGAAATTCTGCTTGGTGCACAGTTCTTCAAAAAGACAGACGAAAAATGAAATTATCTACCCGAACCTCCAGACAGGAGGGTTGTCTGTCTGTGGTGTTTGATGGTAAAATGTGGATATATTTGACTTTCAAGGGGCCTCTTGAGAGGAGGACTTGTGGGCGCCTGTCGAATTGATCAATCTAATTAAAACAGATGTTCACAATGAAGCTCATATTACGCATTCTTCTGAACTCTTAATTACAGGCTTAATCCACAATTTCTTGCTGATTCATTTGGAGATACAGTAGGTATAAATCTTTGGGCTCCTCATTGTTGTGACCACACTGACAGCTGCTTTAGTGTTTAGTTTACTGTTCTCGTCTGCGTTTTTTTCTCACTCTATGGTTTAGAGCGTTACAATAGTTGATATGCCTTATGCTTTAGGGAATTCACATCCAGGGTGTCTAACATCTGATAAAGAATGTGAACATAAAAGCTTTATAGATATCCACTTGCTGAGCTCAAAAGATTCAGGCAAGAGGGGACATATATTCTGGCTCCCTTCATTCTCATTCTTCTAGACGAGATAGACTTGAAAATGTTTCATCAGGGTCAAGTTTCATTGGTAGCTATCTTTCTGGTTGTTCAAAAGAGCACATATTTTTTAAACTGTAGAACCTTCAACTTGTTGATTCACAAATGTTAAAAGGATAGTTCACCCAAAAATGAAAATTCTGTCATTAATTACTCACCCTCATGTCGTTCCAAACCCATAAGACATTCGTTCATCTTTGGAACACAAATTAATTTATTTTTAATTAAATCCAAGACCTTTCTGACCCTGCATAGACAGCAATGCAACTACCAAGTTCAAGGCCCAGAAAGGTAGTAAGGACATCGTTAAAATAGTCCATGTGACATCAGTGGTTCAACCATAATTCTATTAGGCTACAAGAATATTTTTTGTGCGCAAAGAAAAAAAATGACTTTATTTAACAATTTCTTCTCTTCCGTGTCAGTTTTCGACACACACATTCACGAGAAAATCACAACGCATGCATGTGATGCTGCTGACGCAGGAGCCGGCATTCTGATGAAGAACATTGATCTTTCTTAGTCCATCGTCTGTATACTCTGGTTCAAATTGGCAAGGCTGGGCAAAAAATTGCAATCCTTACACTTGCGTTGTGGTACCTTCATGAATGAAATCTTTTTGAGGTCAACTTTCTTTCTGCTCAAAAAGTATTTTCGTAGCTTCATAACATGTTCCACTGGTGTCACATGGACTATTTTCACGATGTCCTTAGTACCTTTTCATGCCTTTCTGTCCATGCAGGGTCAGAAAGCTCTCGGATTTCATCAAAAATGTGTGTAAGTGCGTAATTAGAACTGATTTACAATTGCAGATGATTAAATATGTATGTATTTATTTCTATATGTATTTAAAGTGATTATTAAAATTCCTGATGGCCTTACTTTCCATGTAAAAACTGCAAAACTTTTCATAGAATACTCTTTACGTTCTCTGAATTTTGTTTGCATGAGTGTATTAATTCTCTAATTTGATATTCACACATCTATAAGCTCCCTCAAGGTTAAACGTGGCCTAACAAAGTCTCTGCTCTGCTGAAGTTTTAACGAGCATGAATTTAATGATTCTGATCATGCTCTGTCATGTTAATTATACTGCAGAATGTTCAAGGTGTAGATGTGAAATATTTCACTTTATCCTTCGGGGGGAAAATCCTTTGGAACACTGAAAAAAGATTTATGTTTTGTATTATTTGAATTAATTAGTATGCATTACAAATTTCATCTCCTGTTTTGTAACAGCTGGCAATAGGATAAAAAGTGCAGATAAACATAAAAATGAAAAAGTTTTGTTTAATCGACTTTATTACTGAAACACTACTCACAAAAGGCCTACATGATAAAATATTCAGAATTAACAGGTATCATTATCTCACATCAGAATAAGACCAAAACAGCACATTTCAAACTGTATACCATGCAATTACAGAACTTCTTGTTACACCTATGGGTAAATCATCTTCTTCATGTTAAAAAATCAGCTCATTTTAAATTATTAATTCAGAAAAACTATATACTAGTTCTAAACAGCATTAGACAAAAAAAGTTTAACACACTCATGTTGTTTGACATCTTTTTCTCGCTCAGCTTCAAAGATGTCCCTGCAGGCATAAGAAATCATATGTTAAACCAGAATGAAAGTGATTTTATTCAGTGTTGAAACAATACTAAAACTACTGAGTTGCAATTCAAAATCAGGTCGAATGAATCCAATTCAGATACACCTAAGCAGTATCTCACCGGTCTTCATGGCTTGTTTTCAGACACCTGAAAGAAAGTACAGATAATTAACATTTGTGTGGCATGCATAATCTGCCATTTCTGCTGCTGACATACGAGATTCACAAGTTCTCATTTTGGTTAAACACATCCTGGCTAAACGAAGCACTGAAGGAGTAATTATGTTGTCAAATCAGAGCTTTACTGAGTGTTGTGTTTTTAGCTTCTCACACATACATATTCAAACCCACACACACCTGTCCTGTCTGAGCCTGCTGCTCCGGCTGGGTTTGCTGCTGAGGCTCTTGGGTTTGTGGAGGACTATCCTGGAACGGTGGGTTCTGGGTAAAAATGCAATAAAAGCTCTCAGTGTTTCAGCAAATTCCAATAACAGTGCAAGCGATTATGAAACCACAAAGCTTCAGAGCATAATTGTCTCACCACAGGTGGCTGTTGAGGAACTGTCTGAGGCATAAAATCGAAGGGGAAGATCTATATGTTCACAAACACAGACAATATCACATTCACATTCAAACAAACATTCACAAGCATGTTTTTTTTTTAAATAATAATGTCAAAATGTTGACG
Source organism: Cirrhinus mrigala (assembly GCA_036247105.1). NCBI lineage: Eukaryota > Metazoa > Chordata > Actinopteri > Cypriniformes > Cyprinidae > Cirrhinus > Cirrhinus mrigala. The sequence continues at coordinate 9,380,616 of CM070007.1, forward strand.
TTTTTTTAAGAATTTACATTTGGAAGTTGAGGTATCAGGGGAACAGTTGGTTGGTCCTGAAATCAAAACAACATCTACATTGTAATAAACCGCAATTTTACAGGAAAATACTGCTTCGGTCTTTTTACTTCAAAAAGTCACGTTAAATTCAATATTTTACTTGCAGCTTCTTTGTAATTGTTTATTACATTTACAAGCAGCTCCTGAGTGCAAATGCTTTTTTATAGTAAATTCTACACCTTTTGTTTAATAAGCTTTATATGGGATGAGGAAAAAAAAAAAACGTTACCTGGCGCTGACCGAAGTCATAGGGGTAAAACTTGAGGAAGAAAAACAAAATCGCCATTTATTACATTGCATCAGAGCAGAGGCTAAAACAACACTGCTGTAATTCAACTTTTCTACTCAGATCTAGTGCTGAAATAAGTCTTTGTGTCTGTTCACTCACGATTTCCACGCTTTTTCTGCCGGGAGCTTTAGGGAGAGAGTACTTGATGAATCCTTGTGTAGGAAATGGCTGAGAACAGAGAGAGAAAGAGCCATGCCGCAGCGTCAATACTAGTAATCATGTTATGTTTTTTGGCAGGCCTGTACAAAGATGTGGTATATATCGATTCAGCTGTTTGAGTTTATCAAAAGGGTACCAAACAAAGAAGCTAGGTAAATGATAATTGTTTGAAAAGACAAGCTTGCAAGTTTACTGACTCACCGATGCGCCAGCTGCTCCCCCTACTGGATTAGTAGGGAATCTTGGCGGAAATATCTATTTGATAAAAAACAAAAAAAAAGTATATATATATATATATATATATATATATATATAGATAGATAGATAGATAGATAGATAGATAGATAGATTGATAGATAGATACATTTAGGAAGTTATACACCACATTTTAATTGTTGTTGTTTGCATGGTGCCAGCTTTAAAATAATTAAAGATGTAAAAAAAAATAATTAATAAAATTAAATATTCATATATTAACTTATTTACTGAATAAACCTGAATACATTAGGTTACTCTAATCTAATAAAATTTCTCTAATCTAACATAATAACATTATTAAAGTCCATACACTACTTTTTTTCAGGTAATCTAATATGCTTCATGTGGTAAAAATAAAAATTAACAAAAAATTAAATTAATTAAATTATTAAATTAAATTACATTTTTATTTAATATGGCTGAATAAGCCTCAATACATTAAGTTACACAAATCTAAAAAAAAAATAATAAAAAAATTAGAAATAAATATTTTAAATAAAAATTATAAAATATATAAAATTTAAATAAAAATATAAAAATTATTTTATATATGTATGTATATATGTATATATAAAAATCACATATTAGGAAGTAAAAATTAAAACCTAAATTAAAAATGTAAACTATAATAGTATCTTAATTACGCTAAAATAACCCTGATTTACATGGCATCCTGGTACCACGTTGAACTGTTATATTTAGGGTAATAACAAATAGAAAAATAGCTCATACGATTTCCATGCTGATTGGAGCATTCAGACCAGGATGTGGCTGTGATGGTATTCCCTGGAAGCCACCATTATTCGCCTAAAATACAAATGAAAGGAGTTAGTTTTTGTGGATGCCCAAATAGAACATGTTCGGTTATAATTAGTATGTTCAATACATGTTCTGTAACAACCTCAGGACAGTCAGTTAAACCTATAAATCTTATAAACACATGTCACGGAGTAGCATGTCATCATCCAGTGTAATATTACAGAGCTATTTCCATCATGAATCTGGATGCAATGTGTTGATTATGGTCAAAGCAAAGGATTCCGAAGACTGCTTTGCTGTTTATGGATATGGAAAAGTTAAGATTGCTCATGTGTGGTTAACCCCACCTGCTTCGGGTTGCCATAATGAGGGAGATAATTGAAAAACGGTGAAAGCTAGAGAGAGATATAAACACACATGGAAAAAAAAGATCAGTTTCAGCAGCTGGGCGACCCAGACACATAAAACAAGCTTTGATAACTACAAAGACATTCCTGAGAAAAGGTTTAATGTGTACTTACTGGTGCTGCAGATACTGCACCAGCCAGAAGAAGACAAAGGAGAGATGTCCACATGTTTATGGATTCACCAACCTTACCTTACACAAACAGAAACATGAGCTAAGACTGCCAAAACTGTTGAAGGAGAACTCTGAACGATAATGTAAAAACAAAACCACTTACAGTGCACAAAAACAGGTCCGCTTTCTCACCTTGGCTGCAGGTAGATTCACTAGCTCTGGAACATGAGTTTTCAAGCTTTTATCTGGTCTCTGGCTTAGCGCTTAGCCAATCCCTCTCAGGCTAGACTTTATCATGACCTCACATATAGAGAAAGATGGTTATTGAGAAAATGACCTGTAGTCAGACATTGTCTGCATGTCTGTCAGCTATTATTATAATTATGATAGTTGAGGAAACTGCTGATATCACCAGCCTATGTTTCTGAAGCTATATTTTGAAGCTACAGTGCTATCAAAAATAGGAACTGAGTTTGTTTTTGTGTATGAACTTAGTGGTGTTTAATTGCAACCAAAATACAACAATTTCAGGTTTTAAATAGAATTTTTTTGGAATGATATTCATTATCAGCCAAACGTATGTATTTGTATGACTTAACAAAATAACAACTGTTCTGCAATAATAATATCACATGCAATGAGGCAAGGAATTGATTGACAGTTTATTATAAATTGAGATTTAAAAACATGGTTGCAAAAAAAAAAAATAATGACTTTTATGGCCCTCATGCATCAAGCCACTGGGAAAGCACCATTTGACAGATCGCCATCATTTCTAAAGCGGAAAAGCATTTTTGCAGTCAATATGCTAAACACTACAAGCAGCTTCTTTATCATTCAGGGAACGGTGGTCAGCTTATCTTGTTCATCTATGAAAGAAGAAAAAATGAAGGCTTTAGAAATGTGCTATATTGTCCAGAATGGTTTATATTGTGTAATTTATGTTTAAAAAAGTCATTTAAAGATTGTAAATGAAAATATTTTTTCTAAACACTGTACATGCAGCTCATTCAGGAACTGCTAGTAAATTTCACAGTTAATTACACAGTAATAGCAAGTAACACAAGTATTTTCTTGTAAAACCTAGTCCAGTAATCTTTCTTTTAATTATGTGTGAGTGACCAGTGTACAGAGTTGCATCTACCACTGAAAAACAGATGGTGTTTATGATTGATATATTGGTTATAATTATTACCTAAACAACCAATCTGGTTTAGTCATCATGATCATCATCATCGTCGTTTGGAACAGGGGCCTAAAAAATACAAGAAAATACAAATAGCCATATATAAAGTATATATATAAAGTATATACATTTTTTTTAGTTTGGACTATACCGGGGCAGCAGGAACAACAGGTGCAGCAGGAACAACAGGGGCAGCAGGTACAGCCGGGGCAGCCGGAGCAGCTTGAGGAAAGCCGAATGGGTATAGCTAGAAAACAAAAGAAATGAATTAATTTCCACATAATTGAGAATAAATGGGTGCATCATACTGGAGATTCAGATTTTGTGTAGCAGTAGGAAAATAAAAAGGCGGAAACACGTACAACTTCAATACTTTCTCTGCCTGCGGGCTGGGGAATCTCGTGCTTAATGAAGCCACGGACAGGCTGACCCTGTGGAGAAAAGGACAAAATGAGGATGGATTGCATGCTAAACTAACAGGCAATAATGAATACTATATAAAAAGAAAAGAAAACCAATTGAAACTTACAGGAACTCCAGCTGCCTGCTGAGCTGCTGCCAAGAGCTAAATAAAATAATACATATAAAGTATTATTTTAATTATACATTTTACATGTACACCTAAAATATTATTATAATATAATATTCATTATACACCACCAGCCTGCATTTATTTGATCCAAAGTACAGCTAAAACAGTGAATTTTTGAATTATTTTTACTATTTAAAATAACTGTTTTCAATTTGAATATATTTTAAAGTGTCATTTATTCCTGTGATTTCAAAGCTGAATTTCTAGCATCATTCAGAAATCCTTCAGAAATCATTCTAAGATGCTGATTTGCTGCTCAAAAAACATTTATTATTACATTTATTATTATTATGTTGAAAACAGCTGAGTAGCTGAGTAAATGTCTTTATCATCACTATTGATCAATGTAAAGCATCCTTGCTAAATAAAAGTATTAATTTCTAAAATCAAAATCCAAAAAAAAAAAGAAAAAAAAAAAGAAAGAAATATACTGACTCCAAGCTTTTGAATGGTATAGTGTAATGTTGCAAAAGCTTTTTCATTTTAGATAAATGCTGATCTTTGGGTCTTTCCATTCATCAGAGAATCCTGAAAAAAATTACTCAACTGTTTTAAAAATTGATAATAATAATAATATATGTTTCTTGAACAGAAAATCAGCATATTAGACTGATTTCTGAAGGATCATGTGACACTGAAGACTGGAGTAATAATGCTGAAAATTTAGCTTTGATCACAGGAATAAATTACATTTTAAAATATATTCAAAATAATAAAAATATTTAAAAATATTACTGCTTTTGCTGTAATTTGGATCAAATAAATACACGCTTGGTAAGCAGAAGACAATTCTTTAAAAAACATAAAAAATCTTGACTAGTATGACTAGTAGTGTATGTCCAAATGATATATTATTGAGTGATGGTAAAATGAATCCATATCACAAAGTCCACACTTACAATCTCGATTTCTGAAGGTCCAGCTGCAGCGCCGGCTGCAGGAAGAGCCTGTAGATCATCATACAGACTTCTTATACAACACAAACTGCACTATTATCATATATGATATATATTTATAGACATGAACTCTATATATTCCCACATGCTATGAATAATTTCATTTAGGCTGTCATTTAATAAATAATAAATATGTATTTATTTCATTTTTGGACCAAACTAACCTGTGGGGCGACAGCAGGTTTGTACTCTAGCTCATAATACCGCAATTGCTGCGGGTCAGAGAACAGAAAAATGTCAAAGCTACTATCACATAACGTTAGCATCACATATTCTCTTGTCATATTCTCTGACTCATGAATAAATGTATAACAGTCAAATACTGTAGATGATGTACCGGAGCGCAGTAGGCCACTCCAATGACAAATGCCAGCAAAATGAGAACTCTCATGTTGAATGATAACGTCTGAAATGAAACACGAAATAGATATAGTTTCATTGGTCTTATATGTAACTCTCTACAATGGGAAACTACATTTAGATCTCGAACTACCCCTTCAGCCCCAAACAGTTACTGATGTACCTTAGTGGTTCATTGAATTAATTGTACCTTACCTTTAGGACTGTTGAGCCTGATCAGGACAGTTGAGGAGGATTTTGTGATACTGCTTTCTAGATCTACCCCTTATATTCATTTTGAAAACAAAAGGCCTGTAACATCAGCATCTGATTGGCTTTGGTGACCAGCCAAGTTTCTTTATAGAGGCCAACTGTGCGTTCAAAGCAAGAATATATCTTTACTTTTCTCCAAGCAAAATTTTGGCTGTGATTGTAATTACATTAAATTTGGCACGGTACATTATAGGTATGTGACAGTACAGTACAAATAAATCAAACACAAACAGAAAATACATTTATAGCATAGGTGATGAAATCGAAATCTCAGTGCATAATGACAGCACTGTTCACACTTGTCTAAGCTGTAAAAACCTTCTGCCTGAGCATTCTTAAATAATATTATATATAATAATAATAATAATACTTTGAATTACGTTCTGGATTTACATTTAATTCTACTTTGGGAAACACCAGTGAAAATCGATCATTTGTCTTTGTTGCCTTTCATAAAAAGATTTAAGTTTTACAGTTTGATCTCTCTCTTTTTTAAAAATAGATTATTTGCATTAATCTTGTCATGGTTTGTATTGATCAGGAACATTTATCACTAAACTAGCCCTTTAAAAATGAGTCATAAATTGCTTTTATTACATTTTTTAATGTAAGTTAAGAGTAGATAGCATTAATAATCAAAAATCCTCTACACGGTAATTCCATATTATAAAATCTTTTCTATTCACGCTTGTTTTTTTCAGGGTTAAGTGTCAAGTGTGCACATTCTTCCAGATCTATTAAAACCGCTGACACTTGATGACAGTTATACTGTATGCAACACAGAGAGAGCCTCAAGCTGTAATTAACTTTGTATTTAATTACAAGTCACATATATATGTTGAGGCCCACACACAGTTCACAGTACAAAAGACAGAAATAATCTCAAACAACATCTTTTAACATCTAGACTAATCCACACAACGTGAAAACTCTCTGTGAGTAGAATAAAAGAAATAATAACAAATAAACATAAAAGTATGAGAATTGCTATGAAAAATACTTAAAAGCTTTCATTATGCTGCCTTAACCCACTATATAAAGCATTACCATGATATAAAATGCATATTTGTGTAAACCCTGCAGTAAAGATTTGTCTTAGGAGAAAATATCAGGGTAGGTGTTCACTGTATCAGAAAGCAGTGGTGGGGACGCTGGAACGAGAGCTTCTTTGTGTTCTGGTGTTGGGAATGTAGGATCACTGTGATTGGGATCAGGCTGGACAGTGGGCACGTTTGCTGAAATGAAACGCCCATGATGTGAATCCAAAGCTCCAGTGTTGGTTAAGGGGTCTTCAGCAGGTAGGATGTGATCACATGGCACTCGCTCACGTTCCTGCATGCTAGCAATCTTATTAGGCAGCGCTCCATTATTCGAATGGGATCTGCCAGTCGCAGGTATGGCATCTCCACCGGATGGTACGGCTACAACGCTGGGTAGCTGAACTTCAGAAGTTGCCGGAAAGGTGCTGGGGTGGAAGGTATTGGGTGGTATTAAAGGGCCAACGGGTACAACAGATTGTGGAAATACATTGCCTCTAAGTGCAGGCACTTGCATGTCAACACGATGTATAATTCCCATGTTCTATGTGTGAAACAAATAGAGATTTAGATTATAAAATAATATAAGATAATATAATGCAAAAAGAAGCATCTTCACTAGAATTCTCAGACTTTTAAACCTCACTGTCACTTCATTTTACCTGAAGTTCCTCAGAGCTCAATCCACCATATGGTCCGGCCTTTAAAAAGCATTAACATAAGGAATTACACTAAAAAACATACTTAAAGAGTAAATATTACATTTTATAACCATTTAAATTTATTCATTTACCATTTGCTGTTGCATCTGTGGAACCATGTAAAGAAACTGATGAACCTGTGGAAAAATACACTATATATTTAACTGTTTTTTTTGTTTTTGTTTTTTTTTCAAAAAACTAGAGCTGCTTGTCCTGAATGTTTGTGTTGATACCTGTTGTTGTTGAGGCTGGTTTAAAGGCTTGTGTTGTTTTTGTTTTGTCATTAATGACTGTGAAGCTGGAGCTGCATTTGCAGGATATTGAGATGTTGTGTGTTGAAAAACAGGCACTCCATAAGAGAACTGATTATGGAAATGAAAGTTATGACTTAGAAGACTGAAAAGTGTGCAAAAAGACTCTCAAAGTAACATACAAGTGCATTTTGGGATAGATGATATTGAATGAAAAGACTGAATGAACCGAATGACTCTTGGGATTGTTAAATGTTGAACATGCTGAGCTGACAAACTGCTGACAGAAATTTTATTAGTGCGCACACATTTTACCGATACGCGAGGCAATATATTACGCCAGCTCTTTGTTTGGACTCATCGAGTGCAGTGGGTTTCCTCAATAAATCAAAAACTTCAGATCTGACAACACAGAAGATTTCCTCCAGCGAAATACTTCTGATAATTTACCAAAGAGCTTAAAGCACGAAGGCTTGCTCAAGGGTTACATAGCTAAAGTTAATTAAGTTTGGGTTTGGACCTCGATTCAGAATAAACCTGCTGAACCCACACGTCTGTCAGCTCTTCCTGTGGCATTACTTCTAATGACTACAAACAAAACCACACATTTTTCTGATACTGTACAATGAATGATGGAAACACTCTTACTGATGGATTCCTTGATTGTGGTCCAAGAATTGGATAATAGAAAAACTGAAAAATGCAGGAAAAATGGAATTAAATGTTTTATTTTTTCATCATTTTTTAAAATATGTACATATATACATAAATTTCATTAAGAAAAACCATTTTAAATGATCAAAATTAGACCAAATGAATTAACCAGTTTCTTACCTGCGGTTGCTGGTGTTGAGGATAGGGTAAGTACTGAAAGTGTACAGGAAGCTGACTGAGACCAGTATTGGGGTTGGTTTGAGATGCCCATGGATTGGTCAGAGAGGTCAGATGTGGTTGAGATCCAGGCTTAAACTCCTGTGACACATGTTGAGCTTGTACCAATATCTCAGATCCAGGTGGTGAGGACTGTTTCACTGGGGTTCCCTGCGCTGGAAAATCTCCCACTGGGACTGATTCCATCAAATCAGCATTTGGGGAGATCTATGAAAGGTTGATTAAAAATGAATAACATTTAATAAAGTTAAAATAAAGCTACATAATTGGTGAACAGTGACTTTCAATGATGAAATATCACTATTTGCTGCATCTCAGATTGCTAACGCAGTAGCGAGTTCACACAGAGAAGTAAACATTCATTAATTAGCATGAACGAAGTATGATTTCTACATTGTAACCCTGAAATATCTCTACAGAAACTGGATGAACATCAACGACTCACCGGAACTCCAGATGTTCCAGCTAGAATGCATGCGAGCAACGCTAGAAGCCTCATTTGTGTCATACCTAAAGATACACGCATAGTAAATAGATCTGCACCATACAGCATGAATTAATATAAACTATGAATTAATAGCTAATATTGCATGACAGAAGAAAGCCAAACACTCACTTTAAAATCCTTTGATTACAATTGAAAATTGTAGGTGGAGAAGGGTGTACTTAAATAATGTCCATTCCTCAAGCAACCAATCAGAAAACATGTAAAATGCACTCTGACCTCAGACAATATAGAACCTCAGACCATAATTTAATTGTACAATCAAGAGAACACTTGGTGTGTGAATGAATCATCAAATCAACCCAATCTGAAATATTTAACATATCCAGACGAGTTTCTGATTTGGGTGATTTGATGTATTGGTTGAGTTTTATAGTACTAAACGTCAATGAACAAAATATGAATATCATCGTAAAAACTAAGTGTGTTTTGTGGTAGTCTGTAGATGAATTTCATAAGTTCATTTATTTCCACACAGTGCACATTTTACAGTAGAAACATGATCTGAAAATGAAGAAATCTATATTTATATAAATCACCCAAACCAGAATCTATTGTCTCATCTGAGGTTTCTTCTCACTGATTTTGTCTTTCCAAAGGCTCATTAAAGCAAAACCACAGTTAGTTTTTGAAAAGGCACTTTGGTTCAGTTAATTACGGTATAGTTCTGTCATTCCCACAGTTAGAACTATACTAATTTCGCACTGTGGTGAGATAACTCTTATTATTAAGTTGGGTTCAGACCAAATAGGAATGCAGACATAGACAACAGTATCGAAACAACCAGGAATTTCTCAAACATGACTGGATATGCAAAAAAACAAGATTCCATCAAGAAAAAAAAAAAAAAAAAAAGGAAAAAAAAAAAGAAGAAAGACATTGGTAATTTTTGTGTACAACTATGAATTCTTTATGGATCTGTGAAGCTATCCCTGCTAAAAAAAAAAAAAAAAAAAAAAACATTTTCTCCTAAGATAGGCTGATTTTAATAAGTGTGTAGTATGACTCAGGAGTCATACTGTCCCACCCAAAACAATCTCAAAATCTCAAAATTACATATCCACCTCTTGGTCTGTTGACACTTGCACCACACCTAGTGCACAGAGCCTCAGAGTTGCATACATTGACCATTATATTAAACAACACTACTCATTTGAAATGACTGGATGCTCATTCATAAATCATTTTCACTTCATACTGTAATTGGGTGTCTATGCATGCATCAAAAAAATGGTTGGCTGCAATGATCATAAATATAAAGATCATAAGTGTATTCAGTAGTAGTACATAGAAAAAGCGTTTTCCTAATGCAGGATTTACCAACTGATGATAAATGAATAATGTTTAAAAAAGAGGAAGTTGTTTTTATTATTATGAGAGATGCATTATGTTTATTGAAAGCATTACTTAAAATCTTCACCCAAAAATGAAAATTCTGTCATTAATATTGCGTTTTGCTACTCTTGTGAATGCACGTCGCAGACTGACACAGAAGAGAAGAATTTGTTGGATAAAGTTGTTATTTTTGTTTTCTTTGTGCACAAATATTATTTATATAGCTTCATAAAGTTAAGGTTGAACCATTGATATCACATGAACTATTTTAACAATGTCCTTACTACCTTTCTAGGCCTTAAACATAGTAGTTTGCATTGCTGTCTATGCAGGGTCAGAAAGTTCTTGGATTTCTTAATTTGTGTTCCGGAGATGAACTAAGGTCTTACAGGTTTGGAACGATATGAAGGTGAGTAGTTAATGACAGAATTTTCATTTTTGGGTGAACTATCCGTTTAGGTAAATCATTTAGGTCATTGTTCAGCTCCAAAATGATTCCTGCGCTACTGATGACAATCTCCACGGCATTTGGTGCTGGAGACTGTGGGGCTGGGTGTGGTTGCTGGGGCCGGAGTCGGGGCCGGGGAAGGAGCCGGGGCTGGGACTGGAGGAGGCAGTAGCAGGGACCACAGAAAGGGGAAAAAAGGTCCAGGTCTCATGTTGTAGTTGTTACCTCGAGGAAAATAGGGACTGTAGATCATCTAGAGCAAAGATATTATTAACAGTGACACACTGTGGGGATAAATTTGAGAAAATGATGCATTTTTGCAAAATTACATAAAACTTTTGTTTTAATAAGGAGCACTTTAAGTTTACCTCATCACTGCCAGAGGAGCTCCAGGCTTTATAACGGTAACCGAGCTGTGAGAAATTCAAAATATTATAATCATTGTCATTTAATAAAGTATCATACAATGTTGAGTCAGTTCTAAAGACTTAAATGAGCTGGGCCGCTCAGTTACATCGCATCAGTATTATAAGATAATTATAAGAGAGTAGAAGCATTATTCAAAAACAACGTTTACTTACAGCTCCAGAGGGAATGAGCCACAGCATGGTCAGTAATATGAGACTGTTCATTTTGGGATGGCAAGTTTTTTAACCTTATTTTGGGAGGGGAAAAAAAAAACATATAATCTAAAATCACAGTGAACTCATTAAAAATAGCAATATTTAAGCATATTAACCACATACTCATAAGGCAGATAAACACTAGATTTATAGACTGCAATTTATTCTACATGCAACTACCATAGTTAGCCACATGGAGTCACTCAAGAGCAGAAAAAAGGGCTTGAGGACAAAAAATACAGACAACAAATGTGACCCTGGACCACAAAACCAGTCTTAAGTAGCACGGGTATATTTGTAGCAATAGCCAAACATACATTGTATGGGTCAAAATGATCCATTTTTCTTTTAGGCCAAAATCATTAGGATATTAAGTAAAGATCATGTTCCATGAAGATATTTTGTAAATTTCCTACCATAAATATAACAAAACTTAACTTTTTATTAGTAATATGCATTGCTAAGAACTTCAGTTGGACAACTTTAAATGGTGGTTTTCTCTAAATTGTATTATTATATTTAAATATTAAAATAGTTGTATCTCGACCATATATTGTCCTATCCTAACAAACCATAAATCAATGGAAAGCTTATTTATTCAGCTTACATGTGATGTATAAATCTCAATTTAAATAAATTTGACCCTTATGACTGGATTTGTGGTCCAGGGTCACAAATGTCAATAAATAATTTTTTAATAAAAACTTTACAAAATAAATCTTTGATATTTATATTTCAGTCTCTGAACTAAAACTCCAACATCATATTTTTTCAATATCTGTTGTCTAACATACTGAAAATGCACTTTGGTTTAAAACTATACTTTAAAACCACACTAGTTTAAAGTACATTAACTCAAGTATATAATGAAATAAACAACTACTAAATGAAAACAAGGGTTATTTTTTTATGTTTCATGTCAGACTGTGGCAAATTGTGACATTATTATAAAAGCTGCAATTATAAATGTGATTTTATAATATTTGCTGGTTAACTGCTATTATTTTAGTATTTTTAGAGAATCTATTACTAATTTTATTTCAAGCTTTATTTTAAGTAACAAAAATTGTTTTCCAGTTTAGCCAAAAAGGCTTATATGCTGTTTAATGGTGAAATCCATTGTGACAACCTACCTCATTTTGAGTGGCATGTCCTGCTGTCATTGAAAATGGTAAATAGGTTCTTGTTGTTTAATTTATACAATTTCTATACAGATTTTTAAAAATAAACCAACCCTGAGAAATATTCACTGGAGTATAAAGTGTAACAGCTTGCCTCAGTCCTGCCTATATTTCAATGAAGTTGATGAAGATAACATGAACTCAAAGTAACGAAAACAGTGAAGTCTATATTTAAATTAATCCATACTTACACTTCTGCAATTCATTGAGTCTTCTTAATGTCCTGAAAGAAATGTGAATACAGAGATTTATTCCAGTCTAGCTAACACTCTCGAACGGACTCGTCAGGAGTTTAAGCGTGTTACTTTTTTCCTTATTGTGCAAACAAATCTTAATCTATAAGGACATTACCGTATTTAGTCATGCCGTAGCCCTTAAAATCCCCAAATCTCCAAAAGCTCACTGTCAGTTTGTGCAATTGTGACATCTCAGGAACATCTTAAAAACTTCCTGGACACATTGCTACAGAGGATTAAGACAAGATTAAGACAAGACAAAGGATGTCTGTCTCTCTGTACCTAACAATATTTTCCTTTAGTATGAAGAAACAAGCCAAAACATAGTTATGTATGTCACTGCAAAACAGTCAAGCATTTACAATTAATTTATTGGTGCTGTGCAAAAAATACTGAATGATATGCAGTAGCTATATATATATATATATATAAAAAGCAGCCAAAATAACCCTAACACAGAGCTCCAATACAGGGATACTTAACTCTAGGTTGCCTTACTATAACGAATAAACTGGGTTTACTAAATGATTAAATGGAAAATTATATCAAATGTAAAGGTTAATTGGATAAATGAATTGGCAAAATACATACTTATTACTTATGGACAGTTTGTTGCTCACACTACAACTCTAAATCGGCAGCACAGTTGCTCGGTGGTTAGCACAGCAAAACTGTCTCACAGCAAGTTTGAGCCCCAGCAGAGACAGGAGGCCTTTCTGGGTGGAGTTTGCATGAACTGTTAGACTAACATGTTCCAACAAACTGCAAAGTTTGTAAGCAATAGTTATAATTGTTCAGTTTCAGAGCTATCCTGCTAAAAAAAAAGGCCACTGCCACCACCGTTTGGCCCTTTCACTTATCAGTATGTTGTTTTAATTGCTTTTATGACAGTGCATATGTTTCACTTAATGAACAGAATAGAGCTGTTTTTCCCGTCCGTCCTCAACTGACCTTAGACCAGCTTTTTCAGCTTCATGGCCTGTCACTCTTAGTGCTGCGTTTGACACCGTTGACGACAACATTCTTTTAAACAGACTTGAAAAATATGTTGGCATTAGTGGTAGTGCATTGGCATGGTTCAAATCGTACTTATCTGACCGCCAGCAATTCGTGGCAGTGAATGAAGAGGTATCATATTGATCACAAGTGCAGGATGGAGTACCTCAAGGCTCAGGTACTAGGGCCATTACTTTTTCCGCTTTACATGTTACCCTTGGGAGATAGCATCAGGAAACATGGTGTTAGCTTTGTTATGCTGATGATACTCAGCTTTATATTTTGTTGCGAAACATACCAATTCGAAAAACTAACGGATTGTGTAGTTGAGATAAAAAAACTGGATGACGAGTAATTTCTTACTGCTAAATTCTGAAAAAGCAGGTGTTAATTATTGGACATAAAACACTGTCTAATACTTGATGGCTGTTCTGTCAATTCTTCGTCATCAGTTAGGAACCTAGGTGTGCTATTTGATAGCAATTTTTCCTTCGAAAACCACATCTCTAGCATTTGCAAAACCGCATTTTTACATCTCAAAAATATATCTAAATTACAACCTATGCTCTCAATGTCTAATGCTGAAATGTTAATTAATGCGTTTATGACCTCAAGGTTAGATTATTGTAATGCTTTACTGGGTGGTTGTTCTTCTTGCTTAATAAACAAACTCCAGCTGGTCCAAAATGCAGTAGCTAGAGTTCTTACTAGTACCAGAAAGTATGACCATATTAGTCCAGTTCTGTCAACACTGCACTGGCTCCCTATTAAACATCGTATAGATTTTAAAATCTTGCTAATTACTTATAAAGCCCTGAATAGTTTAGCTCCTCAGTACTTGAGCGAGCTCTTATCACATTATAGTCCCTCACATCCGCTGCGTTCTCAAAACTCTGGCAATTTGATAATACCTAGAATATCATAATCAACTCTGGAACAATCTACCTAACACTGTTCGGGACGCAGACACACTCTGTCAGTTTAAATCTAGATTAAAGACCCATCTCTTTAACTTGGCCTAGACATAACTCATTTCTATAATTAAAATCCATTAAAGGATTGTTAGGCTGCATTAATTAGGTCAACCGGAACCGGGAACACTTCACATAACACCTGATGTACTCGTGGCATCATAAGAAGAATGGCATCTACGCTAATATTAGTCTGTTTCTTTCTTATTCCAAGGTCACCGTAGCCACCGGATCCAGTCTGTATACAGACCAGAGGGTCACTGCAGTACCCCGGATTCAGTCCGTGCCTTCAGCCCGGCCTTGATGGTGGATCAGCACCTAGAGATGACCTCTACATCCTTGAATGTCAGCGGGGACCATGTCAACTAGAAGAGCCCCAGAGACAGACCATCAATGAGGAACTTATTACCTAGACGATCGTCAGCGCAAGACCACGGGAACCAGATGAGTCCTCTGGAATCTGACTTTGCTGCAACATGGAACATTTGAATTATTGACACACTGCTGTCCTATTTAATACTGTAAAGTTGCTTTGACACGACCTGTTTTGTTAAAAAGCGCTGTATAAATAAATAAAATAAAACACTCTGGAACTGTTCCTGTCCCAACTTCAATCCCAGCTCTGCCCCCTGCCCCATCCCTTGACTAGCTAAAAGAAAAAAAAAAAAAAAAAAAAAAGTGTAATAATACAAATTCCTTTTGCCAATATATATGTATGAAAACCATGACGGATTTAATACAGAAAATTAATAATAACTCATTAAAGAATCCCAGTCACATTCAGTCCTAGGGTGTGCTGGGTGTGTATGAGTTGCATAAATTCAGTTTAAGTATCTATACAATTAATATACCTTAAGAGAGACAACCATGTGACTCATTTCTATATTTCCTAATTGTTGAGTAAAGTTCAACTTGCTAAATACTAAGCGTTACATTTTTTAAACATGTCACTGTGTTACTTCTGCTGATTGGCCAGTTGCGTGTTGTTGATGTATATATATATACCATATATCGCTGCTGTTTTGATGTCACACCTGAAACGGAGAAGTCTCTTATACATTTGGCATAAAGGCAAGTAGACTAAATAAACAGCATTTACATGTATACATGATATTTTGGAGACTTTTTCCAATGCAATTTACACACTATCTCTATTAGATCAGAGCAGCTCTTGCTGAAAACCATGAAATCTTTCCTCATTGTCGCTTGTGTCTTTGGACTCTGCTGTGCTGTGCTAGTGAGTATCATCCTCATTTTGTTGATGCGCAAGTGATATTCTACTGTTTTTTCTGTTTTACATTTCACCACACATTGTAAATGTTCATTGTTTTGTAACTTATTCTATAACACTTAAATGACAAACTTGTTTCTTTTCAGGCAGAGGATGAAGATCATCGAGAGAGGCGGTCTTCAAGCCGTTCCTCTGAGGTCAGTTTGAAATCGAAAACTCTGTATTAGCAAATTCTCTTTGATTTTTGCCAATTCATAAAAATAATTGTAATTTTTTAAATCATATTAATTCCATTTTTCTCTTTGTTCCTCTACTGAAATTACTGCAGAGATACAGACCTGGGGGCTTCTACAAACCATACCCATTTCAGCGTCCCTATCCCTACCCATATCAGCCTCCAAACACCAATGCTCTCCTCAACCTCTTGCCATTCATCTTAGCACAGCTGGCATCTACTACCCCTGCTCCTACCCCTGCACCTGCACCTGCTCCTGCCCCTGGTGGGAGATAGGACACCAGCTAAACCAGCGCATGTGTCTGATTGAGTTGATACTCTTGTTATTGGTATCTTAAAAAAAAAAAATAATACCCTAAATAAACTTTGCATCATTGAATCATACATTTGTGTTTGTCTTGTGCTTTATAATTAAAAGGTAAGTGCACAGAAAGTGTGCTTGTTACAACTGCTATCATACATGAGAGCAATCAAAAGTATCACATATATTCTAAATTATGTTACATCAACACATCAGGAGATGGAGATAAGTAGTAAAGTCACTGAATCATCCGGTCAACCAATTTGTTCAAAAACCATGAATTCAATTCACTTATGAATGAAACAAGTGTCTTTATGATGGATGATTTGTGATATTTCATTTTAGGAGTGGGCGATATACTGGTAGACACGATTAAGCAGTACACATTTGTCAGCTGGTAGAGTTTTTTTGACTATCTCTATAGCATTACAGGTTCATGTGATGTTGCTGTGCTATGTGATCATGAAAACGTATTGTGTGTGTGTGTTTGTTCACTACTCACTACCGTGTGTGTGCACGTGGATGGGTTAAATGCAGACCACAAATTCCGAGTATGGGTCATCATACTTGGCCACACGTCACGTCCTTTCTTTTCAGTATCCTATAAACACAGTAATTGGTTTTGAACGTAAATGCAAGAGCGTGACAACGTGAAAACAACATGTAATAGTTTAATTGGATTCGGGCAGCTTTGAAAGTCATATCGCAATGTGAGATTTTGTCATATTTCGCCAACCTATTTCGCGTTTTCAACTACAATCATGAACACATTTGTTTTGTTCCAAACATTTAAATACACATAAGTCGCTAGTAAAAGATAACAGCATGACATATATACGTTAGACCAAATACACACTAATGTCTATGAAAGCGGCAATAGACATGATTCCTTACAATATGTTATCTGACAACGTTGTTGATTGAATACATTAACATGTTATGAGGAGAATTGATGAAGTTTACTTTGCTCTGTCTCCGGATCTCACCAGAAGCAACTTTATGATGTTATTGTGAGGCTAGATGATGTACAGATGTCAAATTGTCCAAAATCCCACACCTCCGGAATCTCAGCCCATAACACACGGCATTAGAATCAACTAAACACGCTCATTATAAAAGTGTTTATAAAACTTCACAAATACATTTACTTGCACATATTTCAGAATCGGAATATCAGATATTTCATAATACAGTGAGCACGTTTGTGAATATTAATAATAAAAAGGGAAAAACAATATAAAAGTGATACATGTGTCATACAGCGCTATTGTGGCTGCGTTGTGTCACGTGACAAACACGACTCGTCGCCATGGAAACAATAAGGCTATAAATTCTAAATAACGGTTGCCTAAAAAAAAACTCACCCTGGGGGCTCAGCTAGAATATTTTAAACTCGCGTGTGAAAGGGTTAAAAGTAGACATTTCAAGCACCCTGTTTGTTTTCTTTATTTTACAAAAGCACACTGATTTGTTGTTATTATGACTACATACAAATGAAAGTAGAACCTTTGCAGTTTCTAACGATGCCAAGCTTGTATCTATATTTTTAGTTCTTTTCATGGTCATCAAGAAAGCGTGACAAAACACGCTGGCGTGGTCTTCAACCCTGGTTTTCAATTTAGTATTATATCACCATGAACTTGATCCTTCTCCCCAATTCACAGGACAAGAGTGACTCATTTTGCTTAGCTAAAAAATACAGAATTATTTTAGACACAAATGATTGCACAGTGTTACAACATTTTAAATGTTTTAGATATTACCCTAAATAATATTATTTGTTTTCAGTTTTTTATTAAAAATGAATTACCTCTTGGGTAATGTTACCATATCTGATACTAAATTAAATTGTCCAAGCTTTCATTATTGGTACACAATATTGTCACTCTCCGTAATACATTTGCATTTTAGTATTACAATATGTTACATGATATATTGTTATTATACCCCTGCATTGGTTTGAATGTTGAACAATTGTATCAACATATGTGTATATTCTATAAACCATGGTCCAACAGAGGATACGGAGAATGGATCAGATTTTATAGGGAAAGACTGCATAGTTAAATGTTTAGCCATGTCTCTACTGATTTTTGACCTAATCAATCATGTTAACAATTTTTCAGCACTTATTGTAAATTTCACTGACATTGTAGTACAAGGTCGCTTTGTGAAACCATCTAAATAGTTAATTATAGATATAGTAAGACAGAAACTCACCTGTTCCCCACTCATGTTGGTGTGCTGTATTCCCAGAAAAAGGTGTTTTAGGTCTCAGGAGACTAGCGTAAATTGACCGACAGCGCCATCTGCTGTTTTTTGAAAAAAGGAGATGCTTGGTTGCATTTGTAAGAAAATCTCCCTGCACGCATTTGTGAGAAAATCAAGCCAAGTTTCCTCATAAAAAAGCAACTGAGTGTCACAGTTGTAACACACAATACATATATTTCTCCATACCACTGCATTTCCTCTCAAATAATGTTTTGTATTTTGTACTTTGCATTTGTTTGAAAGTCACAAGATGATGAATACTGGCAGAAAATTCACTCCATACATGTGCTTTTTAAAAACATTTTAACAGGTTTAACATTAGATTATCAGCTCGGAATATACAATAATTTGACTAGAAACACTGGAGACAGGAAATGCAAAGCATCCTTCCGGTTAGGAGTCAGGCGTGACTTCTGCATTCAGGAAAAAAAATCTGTAATTGTTAACTTTTATATACTTTTGGCTGCTATCTTATATAATAATACTCATGAACACACTAAAAAAATCTGATACACTGTACATTTTCCTATATATTTAAAAGATAAAGAATAACACAAATACAAATGTATGATTCAATGATGCCAAGTTTCTTTATTTTAAGTGTATCAAGTCAATCAGACACATGCTGCAGTTTTAACTGGTATCTTATTTCCCAGCAGGAGCTGGTGCCGGTGCCGGGGCCGGGGCCGGGGCAGGTGCTGCTGCTGCAGGGGTGGTGGTTGCCAGCTGTGCTAAGATGAATGGCAAGAGGCTGAGGAAAGCATTGTTGTTTGGAGGCAGAGGCTGAGGGAAAGGAAAAGGCTGAGGCAGAGGTTGAGGGAGAGGAAGAGGCAGAGGTTGAGCCTGGTAAGGGGGAAAGAATGGGGAGGGAAATGGACGCTGAAATGGGTACGACCCGAAGAAGCCTCCAGGTAGTCTCTGTAGAAATATCAGGAGAAGAACGTATAAGATTTCTTTTTAAAAGAGTCTATAAAAAGATTGTATGCAATGTCAAAAATTAAAGAGAGTTTGCTGAGTTTTTTCATTTCAAACTGACCTCTGAGGAACGGCTTGATGAGCGCTTCTCTCTAAGTACTTCATCCTCTGCCTAAAAAGGAAAATAAGTTTGTCAGTTTGCATCTTTATTACCATTATCACTTCAGTTCCATTGTTATAAAATATGTTACAGACAATGTGGTGGTAAAAATGAGTAGAACATCACATGCACATGCAATTAAAAGAGGATGATACTCACTAGAACAACACAGCAGAGTCCAAAGACACAAGCAATGATCAGGAAAGATTTCATGGTTCTCAAGAAGAGCTGCTCTGATCTAACAGAGAAAGATTTCTCATGTATAAATCACACTGAAGAAAAAAATGCCTACTAAATGACCAAATATGTAAAAATGTAAATGCTGTTAATTCAGTCTATCTTTGCTTCTTACCTTTATTCCAAATGTATGAGAGACTTCTCAGTTTCAGGTGTGACATCAAAACAGCAGTGATATATGCTTTATATATACATTATTGACATGCAACCGGCCAATCAGCAGAAGTAACAAAATGACATGTTTTTTTTTTAAAAAGTAACACTTAGTATTTAGCAAGTTGGATTTTACTCAACAATTGGGAAATAGGGAAATGAGTCACATGGTTGCCTCTCTTATGGTATATTAACTGTACACACACTTAAACTGAGTTTATGCAAGACATAAACAAAACAAAAGATTAAGGCACACCTTAGGACTGGGATTCTTTGATAATAAATAAATACTTTGCCTATATCTGTGTCATATCTTCAAAAATATATGGCATATATGGCATATGACATGGAACTGGCATATTTCTACAAAAATCAGTGGAAATGATATTAAGAATGATGAAATTTAAATTAAAAATGTAAAGCTATTTAAACAAATAAAGGCTCATGTGTATCTTTAGAATGAAGAATGACGTTGTTGCTTAACTGAAAAAAACCCCCATAAATATCTGACTGTGTTGATTAAAAATATAGTCTTATAAGCAACCTATAAATAGGGGGTTTTATTAAATTCTTTTAGGACAAAGCACATTAGTAATATATAATAAATATAAAATTGGTTCGGTTATGAAAGTTTGGTCATATTTTAAACCAAACCTAACATTTGGTATGCAAGATTTGTATTTATTAGTCATATCGCTTATTTGTTTTTTTTTTTGTTTTTTTTTTTTTGTTGTTGTTGTTGTTGTTGTTTTGTTGTTGTTGTTGTTTGTTTTGTTTTGTTTTGTTTTGTTAATTATTTATTATTTATTAATTATTATGTTGCATAGTTTGGTAACACTTTACAATGAGGTTCATTAGTTAACATTAGTTAACTACATTAGTTAACATGAACTAAAAATTAATGTTAATTTTAGCATTTACTAATGCATTATTAAAATTACAAGATGTGTTTATGCACTGAACTAACATGAGCAAACAATAAACAACATTTTTTTTTCTATTAACTAACATTAAGAAAAATGAATAAATACTGTAATAAATGTATTGTTTATTGTTCATTCGTGTTAGCTAACACATTAACTAATGTTAACAAATGACACCTTATAGTAAAGTGTTACCTATGCTTTTTACTTTTTTGTTACTTTATTATTTATTTGTCACTTTATTTCTATAAAAACACATGATTCTTGCACTTTGTATTGCATTATTTCCACAGGTGCTATATGAAGTCTGGCACGTGCAATGTATTAGTCATTTTTTTATTCATTAATTAAAAATTCGTACATCCAAAATACTGAATCTCACACAGGCAGTAAAACTGATAAACGCAAAGCTGTTTTAATGGTGGAGAACATATGGAGAACATTCCTAAAATGTTTTCCTCAAGAAACATAATTTCGTATCAACTGAAGAAAGAAAGACATGAACATCTTGGACTTGGATGACAAGGGGGTGAGGAAGTGGAAGTGTGTTGTGGAAGTGATCTTCTCCTTTGAAGCAACAAATTAGTACAATCCCTCCTAAACCTGACACACCCCTCTGTGGCTTTCTTTAATCTGTCTGACTGATCTGACTGATATTGCAATAGAGAAAGAATTAGAAGAAAGTCCATATACTTACATCTCTTCGAAACAAGAATTGTGTAATGTTACGAAATGCTTGTACGGACTTCGGCATACCGTTATATTCTGACCACCTTAAATGACTTAAGCTCTGTATTGGTATTTTAAGTAACAACTTCTCTAACAATTGATTAGTCCTTGTTCAAAACAAATGATCCACAACAACAGTGACAATTGCTCAACACCTACCTTTTATAAAGAGAGAAGCACAACCATTGTGGCACGGCTGGAAACAGGGACAAAAGTCTTTGATTCTGGTGACGCTCTCAGTTTGAATTTAAGTCTGACTTGTATATATTTATTATTCTGTAAAAGCAATGTTGTTTCTAGTGGCATTATCATGTGTTGTGGTGGCGGCTCAAGTAAGTAGAAGCATTCTGACAGAATGCATACCTACAGTATAGCAGTGTATATTGGTATTGTGGTGGAGTTTCACACTGTTTTGCTTTTTTATTTTAGCCCAATGACAGAACCCACTGGGATCAAGTTAGCCCAGTGAATAGAGAGAAGTATTTCTCAGGTCCAGATGGAGGAGTAAAAATACCTCAGCCAGGGGGCAGAACTCCAGTCAGACCCAAATGGGAGAGGAATTTTGGACGTCCAGTTTCTGTAAGTCTTTCAACTTTATGCATAACTCTGAAATTGTTTAAGGTGGTTTTACTTCAAAACATTTGACATAAATGACACACACTACAGCCAGATCCAGTGGGCCCATTGTATCCAGATGGACCTGAGCAACACGCACAAGATCCCTCCAACAGCTCTCCATCTGGACAACAACCTGCATTCCCTGGTCAAAATAAAGGAGACAGGGTGGGCAACATTTTCAATCATTTTTGTGATGTTTTCAAACATTATGCAGTACAATAAACATGAGTTGTATCTTTTGCTGTACACAGAGAAGCGAACAATGGCATAGACGGGGAGAAGCTGGAAAACCACAGAGGATTGGTAGAGCTGGTAGACCATTGTACAAAGTAAGTTAGACTGCACATTTTAAAAACTTAAGCTCCTGGAGTTCCTTTAGAGTCTTTAAGACATGAAAACAATGTGCCATTTCCCTCATCCTGGGACAAACAGAATTACCAGTCAAGATTTTTAATGTTTTTTTAAAGAAGTTTCATGCTCACCAAGCCTGCATTTATTTGATCCAAAGTGCAGCAAATACAGTCAAATTTAACTGTTTTCCATTTGAATATATTTCAAAACGTAATTTACTCCTGTGATGTCAAAGCTGAAATTTTAGCATCATTACTCCATTCGCATGATCCTTCAGATATCATTCTAATATTCTGATTTGCTGCTCAAAATACATTTACTTTGTATTATTATGTTGAAGTATAATTTTTTTTAGTTTCTTTGATGAATAGAAAGTTCAGAAGAACAGCATTTATCTTTTGTAGCATTAGAAATGCCTTTATCATCACTTTTGATCAATTTAAAGCATCCTTGCTAAATAAAAGTATTAACTTTAATTATTTCCCCATTAAAAAAAAGGAAAAAAAATTATACTGATTCCAAGCTTTTGAATGGTGTAGTGTATAATGTTACAAAAGCTTTTTATTAAGGATAAATGCTGATCTTTGGAATTTTCTATTCATCAAAGAATCCTGAAAAAAAATATTACTCAGCTGTTTTAAATATTGATTATAATTCTAATACAAATGTTTCCTGAACATCAAATTAACATATTAGAATGTTAGGAATATTAAAATAGAGGATGACACTGAAGACTGGAGTAATGGTGCTGAAAATTCTGCTTTGATCACAGGAATAAATTACATTTTTAAATATATTCAGATAAATAATAAATAATAAAAATATTTCACAAAATTACTGCTTTTGCTGTATTTTGGATCAAATAAGTGCAGGCTTGGTGAGCAGAAGAGTCTTCTTTAAAAAAACATTGAAAATCTCACTGTTCAAAAACTTTTGACGGGTAGTGTGCATATTATTATTTATTTGGAAAAACAGAATATTGGATGAAATATGAAAATGAATTATTAATGTTGTTAAATCCCTTCAGCTGAATAGAATGCCAACACACCCAACCCAGGACCCAGTAGATGGAGTTAGAGAGAATCAAATGAATCCAGTCTTTGGAAAACGCCTGAGTCCCAACATGATTGTAAGTTCATACTGCTTATATTAATTTTCATAAACTCATTGTGGAATAAACAGTGTTTTATGTTCAGTTGTTATTGGCTGTATATGGATTTATGAGCTCACTTTGATTCATGTTCTAGGACAACAGGCAGTTCATACCAATCTTCAAGGTAATGTTAATAATTCAACCAAAAAAAAAAAAAAAAAAAAATTAAATGTCATGAACTGAATATATTTGAAGACTCTAATCTGTGATTAATATTTTTATTCACTTGGATCAACATAGGCTGACAATGTCACTTTGCAGGTAAGTGAAACTTATGGTTCTGTTGCTTTGTACCCAGACATATATCACTATATATATAATATAATATATCAAAAAGCAAAAATAAGTAAACAAATAAATATGTTCTCCCTTTAACAGAATATTAGTGCTTTCCATCTAAAGGAGGTAATACCACTAAATTGGGGAAATTTACATTAAGATACAAAAAAATACAATAAAACAGAAGACAAAATCTGAATTATTTTTTGCTTTTGTTTCCAGGGTGAGAATGTGTTCCTCCTACCAAAAGTAAGTGAATTAAAAGTAAAAATAATACTTTGCCATTAATTTTCTATTTGCAGTATTTACAGTCATTCTTTTATTATTATTATTATTATTTCATACTTTAATTTAAAGTATTGAACAGATAATGAGAGTTACAATTTAAATGCACAACTAAGTTACAAATGTTTTACAAATGTTTTACAATATACACAAAATACCTTCTTTCCATCCAGAGCAAAAGGCAGATAGATCTAATTTTGATAAATCACGCTTATAGATATAATAATGTTTCATGCTGAAAAAATGTAAAACTTTTGTGACTTATTTACAGGCTGCAGTGAATAGGCCTCAGGAACTGGGGGTAACGTTGTTTTTTAATATAATGTAAAGTAAGTTCCATGTGATTTCTTTGTTGTGCAATTAATTTATTTATTGTTGATCATTTTTAGTTTGGTCAGCGTTTCTTCAACTATGGCCCTCAGGTAACAGGCACTATAATGAACATTCGTCATGCTTAATAAAACATATAGCAAATAAACAAAAAGATAACATATATAAAGGGATAACATGTATTAAAGAAAGATAACATTAAAAGTACATTTAAATTCAGTTTACCAAATCAGTCTCTGTAAATATGCTTTCTACATCTAACAGCCTTATGTGAAGCTCATCTTCAACCCAACTGCAACGGTAAGTCATATCACCTTCATCTGTAGTCTGTGAATGACCTTGAATATCTGGACACTAAAACTAGTTTGTTGTATATTTGCTCCCCACAGCCAAGAATCTCATTTGAATATGGCATTACACAGCTTGTAAGTAATCTGGAACATGTACTAACACCACATTGGTCACATTATAGATATCTGCCAGTACCTTGAATAATTTTTCACCTAATAGCATTCTCTTTCTTGTTTCACTGTATTTTTTCTTGATCTTTTGAATGTCGCGGTTGTCTTTGCAGCTCCCTGCATTCATGAAGGTCAGTATTTTCTTGAGTTAAGAGTGGCTGCTAGTTTTGACTATACATTTTAGATTCTCTTATTATATTTATTTATTTAACATTGCTTTTGACTATGATTCTCCAGGCGGAGTGATCATGGGACAAACTAGGAAAGAACCATGCACAATAATCACACTGGTAGGGCAGATTGCTGTACCTAAAATCAGTTTGATTAAAAACCTTATTTTGTCTTTAAATAATCTCTTTTTCTCTTTCCACAGGTGAACATCCAGCTATTATATAATTCAGCAATAGAAGTTAAATGCATAACCTAGATTTTATTGTTATTATTTTATTGCTAGTTCATGTAGATTTATGGCTGTTCGCTCTTAGTTTGCTGAATTTTCTTCTTTAATCATTACTGTTGAGAATCTGTTCAATAAAAATTTCAGCATCAACACTGTTGACTTTGATCATTTTGTCACTGAAGTGGGGTGATGTATTAGTTAAGAGTACAAAAATATATTTTCAACATGAAAAATTCGCTTTAGACAAAATGAATAGAGCATCTTTTATTTATTTGGTAACATATGTATTTCCAAGTTGAACAAAAATGTCTCCTGTGAGGGGTCTCCATAGTGGGATATCTGGAAAACCAACAACAAATGCACATTCTGATCAATTAATTGGCATGATATCCTATTATAATATACAATTTAGAAAACTTTTAATACCTTTTTAATTATGAAATCTTCTGAGCCTATGGCTCAAACAATGGAAACCCTGGATGACCCTGTCAGAGACAGCATTGGTTAATAAACAGTCTACAAATTCTACAGCAGTTATTCAGCCCAGCCACGTTTTGTCATGTTTGGTTATTAACAACATGTTAACAAAAGAGAACTTCTGAAAAAACCTCGCCAGTTCCAGGACCGGGCCGATCACCACGATAATCAGGAGCAGATGTTACCTTCCTGTTCTGAAAAATGTAAAAAGCTGTCTTTAAAATTTAAGAAAACACAAATACAAGCCCCTTAAGACTACATCAGCGTAATGCAATTAATTTAATCAACTGTAACATATAATATTACATATTTATTTATTGTTCATTCAAATAATTATGTATTAAAGGAGAGGTCCACTTCCACAACAAAGATTCACATGTAATGTACTCACCCCCTTGTCATCCAAGATGTTCATGACTTTCTTTCTTCAGTCGTAAAGAAATTTCTGCATTTTTCTCCTTATAATGGACTGCTATGGTGCCCCGATTTTGAGCTTCCAGTTTGAGATGCAGTTTAAATGTGGCTTCAAACGATCCCAAATGCAGTTGTAAACTATCCCAGCTGAGGAAGAAGGGTCTTATCTAGCAAAACGATCTGTTATTTTCATTAAAAAATACAATTTAAATACTTTTTATTCTCAAACACTCGTCTTGCCTTACTCTCCTTGTGTATTCTGACTCAAGACAGTTAGGGTATGTCGAAAAACTCTAATCGTATTTTCTCCCTCAACTTCAAAAATCATTTCAAAATCATCCTACATCCCTGTAGAAGTACCGACCCAGTCTTTGCAAAGTAAACATGCAAAGAAGACCGAACAAAATAAGGTAAAACAGCAATATAGGACGATTTAAGTATTTCAATTGTATTATTTTTATAAAAATAACTGATTGTTTCGATAGATAAGACCCTTCTTTCTTGGCTGGGATCGTTTACAACCACATTTGAGATCATTTGAAGCTGCATTTAAACTGCATTTTGGAAGTTCAAACTCTGGGCACCATATCAGTCCATTATATGGAGAAAAATGCTGAAATGTTTTCCTCAAAAAACATAATTTCTTTACAACTGAAGAAAGAAAGACATGAACATCTTGGATGACAAGGGTGTGAGTACATTATATGTGAATCTTTGTTTTGGAAGTGGACTTCTCCTTTAAATAGTTTAAATATGAAATACATTTAATATTTTTAAGATATTTTGAACAAAAATGCATGTTAATGCATTTTTCCTTCATTTAGGTAATATGCATTTCACTGAATCATTTTTCTTTGTAAAAATCACATTTTTCCTTAGTCAATCAATTAAACATGAGAATAAAATGTGAGAAAAAGCCTTTACAATACCTGGATTGGTTGTCCTGGTTGCATCGGTTGCACTGGCTGCATTGGTTGCATTGCTTGTTTGGTGTCCTGGCCTTGAACACTTGGGCCAGTGTTCTGGTTGGGTGTCAGCTGTACAGGAGTGTTCCTCAGAGGATATAGATTAGTCAAGAAGAACGGAAAGCCCTGAAAATAAAATATGATTTTTTTTTTTTATCATTCCAATAAATAAATTAATAAACAAATCCACAGGTGTGTGACGTTCCCTTTGAAGTCTGTCTGTACCGGGGGAAGGTTCTGTGCTGGCAAGCCATTGTTGGGAAGGATTCCAGGTATAGGCTGCTCCTGCTGCACCGGGGGCAACTGTGCTGGGTTCAGCGGGTTTATCTGAGGAGGCAGGAAGGGTCCCTGCAACGCAGGGTTAAAGTTCAGAACCTGTGGGGGCTGCTGCTGGAACAGGAAGGGAGGGAAAAATGCAGATCCCTAAGAAGAAAGAAAGCAAAGATGCAAATGAGCCCCTTATGAAGTACATTTTTTTCTTCAGGTTAAATGTACAAGCTATCATCATATTAGTTTTTTAAGTGACTGAAAGCTGAATTACCTGTGCTGGACCCAAACCCATACTGGCCAGAGTGAGTCCGTTGAGACGCAAAACCTACAAAGAAGGAAAAAGGAACAGCTGTGAACAATGTAACAGAAATCCAAAAATGTACACTACAATTCAAAAGTTTGGGATCAGTTATTTAATATGTATTTATCCACCTTATTTTTGCCATAAGAGCGTCCACGGCCATTTTTTAATAAATTTTATGGGTATGGCTTCCGGTCTCATCCACGTCCAGCTATTTTTAGCTATACAAAACAGCTTGTTTTGCTGCTTTATATTGCAGATAGGTGTGTCTTACCATATTATTTTAATGTATTATCTTAATTATGCACACACTGTTTTGTAGTGCAAACAGTTCTACCATTTACTTACAGTATTATTCATTATTTACCTATAGAGAATACATATACATATATTTCAAAAGTAAAGGCATTTGTAATTATGCAAAAGACTTTTATTTTAAATAAACTTTCTGAAATATTAAAATAGAAAACCATTATTTTAATTTGTAATCATTTTTTGCATTATTGCTGCTTTTACTGTGTTTTTGATTAAATAAACGCAGTCTTGATAGGCAAGAGAAACTTCAAAAATCTTACTGACCCTAAACTTTTAAATAGCATTTAGCATGTAATTAATAACGAAATGCATAGTAAACATACCTCATTACTGTTACTTCCAATTATTCCAATTTGCGGCTGGTAGATCTGAGAAACACAAACAATTTTGTTATTATAGATTCAAATTGAAAACTTTAATTTAATAATGGACACTTACAGGAACACAAGTGCAAATGCTGAGAAGACCAGCCAGGAAAACGATGGCCTGAAACTTCATCTTGGTAATCTGTGGATGAAAAATCAATAGGAATGAATATATACTAAAGTCTAAAAACACAGAGACACAATCCTTAGAAATAAAATATTCAGATATATTTTTGAAAGACTCCTTACTGGTATTGTCTCTATATACTACTAATAATCAATAAACGCTCAAAAAAGCAGAATATTTAAGAAAATAAAAGTACGTTCAAGGCAGAGCAGAAGTGCGTTTAGCACTATTAGCGTCTTTTCCCCTTTGCTTTTAAACTGGTGCTTGCCCTCTTATAATATCAGAGTGCTGTAGTTGTGACACATACGGTGTGTCATGTGTCTCAATTTGTCCATACCACGTCATATATAGACATGTATCATTATGCTCAAATAAGCTGCTAATTGTTCTCAGCAATTTATTGTCTGGGTTTGAGCATGTCTGTATGCACAAGTATGTGTGTTTTGATAAGATGAGAATTATCAGTATTATTAAGCCACTAAAAACATTTAATGCTTAACACATATAGAGCGCATGCACCAGTGCTTTAGATCAGGACTGAGCTTCCTCACATACTAATACGCAGGTTGAATAAAGTGAGAATGTTTGCTCTGTGAGGTAAGGAGACAAATTATTGTCTGGCTGAGAATGAAAAAACAAAATTGAATCATTCTCTTCAAAACAATAATTATGGCAATTAGTGTGGTCATCTCCACTTAGTAATTACACGGTTTAGGGGCTGAGTATCCCAGACAGAATAACCAGACTGAAATGGTTTGTGTTCCCTCAGCTGTAGTGGCCTTTCTCATTCCTAAAATGTGCAAGAACCTTAGAATCCAGTAGATGGCGTTATTAATCAATCTGCAAAAATCTCACTATTTAAAATCTATTTTAGACTCTACTTTCTATTTCAGAAATAGCCAGTGTAGATTTGGTTATAATAAATAACCAACATGTTTAATTATGTAACATGTCTTTTTTGTTGTTGTAGGCAGCAAAACAGTTATTTTATATTGTAATAATAAGGCTAGGCTTTATGAACTTATGAGACTCGAAAAATTGTACAGATCCCAAACCGCAAAGTGTGTGTATGTGATTTAGCACGGGTACGAGTGCATTTGTTATATGTCACAAGTATTGTGCTTATAAAGGCCTGGATATAAACATTTTTGGGGTTGTCAAGTGTTGAACAAGTATTAATCTTCTAATGCAAAGAAATAAATTCAGATGCTTCAGAATCAGTCAATCAACAAGCAAACACACCCCGGTTGAGACAGACAGACCTTGTTAAATAAAAAATGAAAATAAATACAGCATTTCTTATTTTTAAACATTTTAAAAGCTGAATATTCAGCAGCCATTATTCCACTGGCACTTTTTTGCGACTTTAATGTTCATAATAACAGGATTTAAAAATCTTTACTGTCACTTTTGATCACTTTAATGCATCCTGCATAATGCAGAATAAAAGTATTCATTAAAAGTATTTTAATAAAAGAACGTATCTATTCCCTGGTGAAAAAAAAAAAAATAAAAACAGCACATGTTGGTAGGTATGTTTTGATGCTGGTTTAAGCGGGTGCTTAGCTGGCTTATGCTGGTCCAGCAAAACCAGCAAAGGACCAGCATAAACCAGCAAAAGACCAGCTTAAACCAACATCAAAACATACCTAACCAGCATCCCAGCATCAAAACCTATACCAGCATATGCTGTTTTTTTTTCAACAGGGTTATCTATACATCATCAAAACAAAATCATACTGACCTAAATTTTAAACGGTAAGCTATATTATTAACAAATACCCGCAAATTTTAGCAGCGTATTATTTTACGTGTCTATGTCTGTCTAACTTTTGATGATTTGCGACTTTTTCTGCCCTGATGCCATTTTGTGGTAAACTTATACAATCTTTTCTGTAACAACCACAGTTTCGCCATACTTTTAGTGTGAATCATAATAATTGTTATGGATTTCTTTAAATAGAAGTCGCTGTAGGGCAGTCGCCACGTCAGAAATGAGCTTTGTCAGAGACTGACAAAAGAATACATATAGCCTTAATGAAGAGCTCAGTGTTGTACTGCGATAAATTAGGGACGAGGAACAGAAAAATAAATAGATTAAGCATGTCTTTTTACAAGAGTAATGAGGATGATGATGATCATCATGATAGTATTAATTGTATGATTATATTAATACATTTACTTAAATTGTTAAATAATTACATAGCGAAAATGCTTTTTCTTTCTTTCTTTCTTTCTTTCATAAAATGTTTTACAGTAACTTCAGGAACACTGTTGCCAGTAGATGGCAATATAACATATGAAAACATTCACAGTTGACTTTTTTTAACTAATGACTTTTATTCAGTATAAACAAATGTTGACACTTTGTCAGTAGGCCTATAAAGCAAAGCATTAGACATTTTACTATAGTACATTTTACTCATCAGCAATGATTCTGTAATATTCTAAATAAAAAAATGACATTTATTGTAGAGAAGAGAAGATCTCTTGGAAGTATCTGTGAAAAGAAAAACTCAGTCAGCAAGAGTATTAATTGTTGTACATTAAAATCAATGTGTAACTGTGTCAACACATGTATAAAACACACCTTAACTATTCAAAAACATGCTTCACTCAAATTTACCCAACAGGATTTCCAGACACAGCAGGGTTGACATGAGTTGGCATCTGTAGTATACAGATGATACATTTTATTACAGTGCAAGACACCACTCATTAGATTTCAGAAAGATACAAACTTATTTTTTCTACAAACCTGGGTGAATGAAACAGGCGGACTTGCAGTGGTCCTTCTGAGGAAGGAGCGCTGAGAAGAATTATTTAACACAGAAAGGTGAATAGCAGGAATTCTGCCTTTTTTAATATTGAATAAACACTGAATACTGCTAAACAATTAAGTCACAGTACACTTTTACTAAAAACCTACATATCAGAAATCATATTAAGTGGCCAAAAATAGGTCTTAGAAACAATGGTTTTGCCTGTAACTGCATCCTCAAATGTACCTTAAATCTAGTCAGTGAGCCTGGTGGTACAGCTTGAATATTTCCTGTAGGGCCTTGTCCAGCCTAAAGCATTGGGAATGAGTTTTAATGAATATATTTAAAGCCCATGCATTTATTTTATAGTATTAGCAAGCATTAGCAACTAGAAGGGTTGTTTTGTACCGCAACTTGTTGTTGAGGAGGGATCATGGCTGGTTGATTCTGTGGCCCACCAATGTAATATGGCAACCCCTGTTGATCAGAACAGTCCAAAACAACATCCCAAATTACATTAATTTCGACAGAAATAAGCGCATAGTTGTTACACAAACATTGTGAATGAAAACTAACAAATACCCCATTGGGTGAAGCAAAAGGGTAAGCCAACTGAGGTCCGATGTTAGGGGGAACGTAGGGAACTGCGGCCACAGGTGGCTGCTGAAGCACATATGGAGGAAAAGCAGCTGCAGGCAGAATCTGTCAAACACAAAAGAGTTTGTAATTGTCTGTGTTGGACATTTTCTCTTAGTGTGATATACAAAGTGCTTGAAGGAATAGTTCACCAAAAAAAAATTTACATTTGCTGATAATGTATTCACCCTCAAGCCTCAAGATGTACTGTAAATGAATTTGTCACTTCATCGGAACAGATTTGGAAAAATGTAGCATTACACTTGCTCACCAATAGATCTTCTGAAGTGAATGGGTGCCGTCAGAATGATCACAATAATCTAAGTAATCCACACGACTCCTGTCCATCAATTAATGTCTTGTGAGGTGGAAAGTGAAAAAAGACACTCATTCTGATTGCACCCATTCACTGCAGAGGATCCAAAGGTGAGCATGACATGTAATGCTACATTTCTCCAAATCAGGTCTGATGAAGAAACTCATTTACGTCTTGGATTATCATGGTAAATTTTCAGCAAATTTTCATTTTTCGGTTAACTGTTCTCTTAATTGATAAATCTTCAGTTTCTACCTGTGCTAATGGAGGCTGTCCAACAACAGCAGGACCACCAGAAAGCACAGGTGGGTTCAGACCACCCACCAGTACAGGGTTAACTCCATTTACACCAGTAACCAAACCACCATTCACACCGTTGATCAGACGCAGCTTCTAAAAAGAAGTGCAGCTTAAAGTGCCAGTGTTAACAAACGTAACTCAGATAATTCTGATTATATGAATGACCTTACCTTAGCTGAGATGATCTAAAAGAGAAGGAAGTATCAAAGTGATCAAATGAGTGACAAAAATCTAAAAATCTAAAGTAACATTATTCGATGAAATCAATGTACTCACATCAGCAATTATGGTTAGAACCATAAAAGTTACAACAAAGTTCTTCATCTTGCAATCTGAAAAACTTCATATTTTAAATTACAAAGTCTGAATTTAATACTAATATAATCATGCTGCATAAATATAAACCAACCAAGGAATTCTATAATGAGATTTATTCTCCTATGCCTCAGCAGAAAAAAAATGTTTCTGGCACCCACCTGTTTCTCGCTCCAGCAGTGATTTGCTCTGCAATGTACAGTACAGTACAGATTTCAGAAGCTTTTTATTGAGCTGAATGATCTACT
The DNA here is from genome assembly GCA_036247105.1 of Cirrhinus mrigala. Lineage (NCBI taxonomy): Eukaryota > Metazoa > Chordata > Actinopteri > Cypriniformes > Cyprinidae > Cirrhinus > Cirrhinus mrigala. Next base: position 9,414,025 of record CM070007.1, read on the forward strand.
TCAGCCAATTGGAGTTCAACACTAATGCAGCTGTGTTTATCAGCAGGGTATTAGGAAGCATTAGTCACGTTATGGTTTTGCTATGCAGATATTTAAAGTTTACCACAAGGATATCTTTTGACAGAATTTGTGGTCATTTGAGTTTTTTAAGGTATTTTGGAGTTCTCATACATAGATGTACACACAGCATAAGTCACATGACATCATGTTCACTACAGCCTGCACAGACACATGAAAACAGAGATGTGGTCTCAGCTGTAGTTTTGCTCATGACCTATATGAAAACATGGTTTGTGTTATAATCTCTTTACTCCTGGTCTAAAGGTCTTAGATCATTTCAGTCAGCCCTATAGGCCATGATGACACAAAAGCGGTCATAACTGAAAAACTATAATGTGGCCTTGATTGTGATGTCTGGACTGGTTTAAGTACAAAATACATTCTGTCCAATCAATGCTGTAAATCCATGTTAATGTCTGCTTTTTTTATGACTTAAAATTGTTATTTCCATATTTTTTAGTCATGACAAAATTATAGCTTCACAGACGTAATAGTTTTGGTAACTTTACTATCTTTCTAAAATGTGGAAAACAGTAGTACTAATATAGTAAATAAAATTAGCATGTGAGCCTTAACTTTGAACTACTGTGAACAAAGTAATCATTTGTGTACATTTGTGGAATTACAAGAGATCTGCACAGTATCTGATTTTGTCATTATATTTTCTCAAATTTTATAAACAAGCAAACAGCACTATTGCAACACTATTGCAAAGTCACAATAAACAACTCCAGAACCAATGTTATGACTCTCACAGAGAGTATGTAAAATGACTAAATTAGTAAAACAGTTACTACTAAAGCTACTTCCACTTTTACTAAAAACAATTTTGTTAAAAAAAAAAAAAAAAAAAAAACGTCATGCTTCGCGTCTAGTATGCATCACCACCTCGGGTGTGCATTATTTTCTAATAATGTCGTCAATTATTATACTAAGATTACCACACATCAAAACAAAAAAATCAGATGCTGTAAAGACATTCACCAGGTTTTTGTCCTGAAATCGCTCTTGTGAGCAGAAACAATTTCTTACGTGACTCATCCAACACCTCCGTTGCCAAATTCCAAAACTTCATTTTAGACCTAGCAACAAAGCCGTTGAAAGCAGACTTAAAGGGGCTGTTCACATATCGCGCCTAAAACACGAAAAGCAAAAACATGTAAATAATTTAGCGTTTTTATCCTACTGTTTACTATATTTATTTGCTTAGTGTCGTTGTGGGTTTTGGTTCTTTTGCTGCTGTTTAAGGTTAAAATATGGAGTTAGAATTGTTGCATAATTCCAAATAAATACATTATGATCCACAAATAAATGTAAAGCGATTGACAAAAACAAAGCATATTCACAAAATAAATAGAATGAGATCCACAAATAAATCTTAGAGTTCCACAAACATGGTATTCTGGTATTCTACGGTGACCGGGAGGGGAGGTCTTCGGTTTACTTAGTTTTGTCGTGGCCACGACATATAAACTCGTGAGAATGTGATAATATAAGGTGGCCACGAGATATGAATTTGTGGGAACGTCATATTATGTCGTGGCCACGAGATCGTTTTGTCGAGGTAACGATGTCGTGGCCTCGAGATGCTATGTTGAGGGAACGACATCCATTTCTCGTGGCCACGACTTCTTATGATGAGGGAACGGCATATTTTTCTCCTGCATAAACAAACATTCGTGACCATAGCAACCTGGGATTATCAGAGTTGTTTAAAACATTTTTACTAACATTAAACATTTAATTTAATATTTGTATATTTATCTTCTTCTTCTTCTTCTTCTTCTTCTTCTTCTTCTTATTATTATTATTATTATTATTATTATTATTAATAAGAACGTTATGTAAGATCGAAATGAAGGAAAAATATAATAATAGGCTAAAAATAATAATGTTGATGAAGATGATGGTGATAATAATGGCCTAATAATAATATTCAAATATTTTGAAGACCATTGAGGGATGGGTAAAAATGTTTTCTTGTATGCCTATGTTATTTAGTACGGTGACCGGGAGGGGACACCTTCGGTTCACTCGTGGGAACGTCATATCAACTCGTGGGAACGTCATATTATGTCGTGGCCACGAGATCATTTTGTCGAGGTAACGATGTCGTGGCCACAAGATGCTATGATGAGGGAACGACATCCATTTCATCCAGTTTAATGTGTAAACAAATCTGCGTGACCATAGTAACCCGGGATTATCGGAGATAGATTTATTACCATTTTATTTTGGATTAAGGAATTATTATATTAATTATTATAGAAATGAATACATTATTAAATGATTATATTAACAACAGGGGATGCTGTCTGTGTGAATGCTGTCTGTGCGCGATGCATTCGAAAGAAGTTTATAAATATTACATCAAATAAAATAGGCCTACAAGATATTTTTATCCAACCTTCTATTAACTGATCGTTTTTTCAGTATTATTATTATTATTATTATTATTATTATTATTATTATTAGCCTATTATTTTATTTTCGTTCATGTTCTCTTTACTTAACATTCTCAATGTAAATACCGTGAATGCTCGACATATTCGACACATGTTATGTGACTGGGATTTTTACTGGAATGCAGTTTAAAGGTTGAATTATATTTTATTTTGTTTCGTCTAATTATAGTGTTTCACTGAGGAATTCATCAATGAAAACAATTGCAAAAGAGTAATTGCAAAATATAGCAAATACTAGCATATAGTGCAGAACGTTAGGCAGAGCGATACACAATAAATATAAAAATATAGCCACTTATAAGTCACTTATAATTTATTATTAGCCTATTATTATTATGGTTAGGCTATTATTATTTTAATAACTGGTTAGGGCTAATTTTATTAATACTTGACAATTATGCCAATAAAGTTTTGACTGTATAATTGTATTTATGCCCATGTGTGACGATAAATGAGTGTTTTCATTTACAAATTAAACTACGTGAATTATTCATTCCTCACTAAAACACTAGTCTAATAATTAGACGAAACAAAATAAAATATAATTCAACCTTTAAACTGCATTCCAGTAAAAATCCCAGTCATATAACATATGTCAAGGATTTACAGTATTTACATATAGAACGTTAAGTAAAGAGATAGAACATAAACGAAAATAAAATAATAGGCTAATAATAATAATAATAATAATAATAATAATAATAATAATAATAATAATAATTATTATTATTATTATTATTATTATTATTATTATACTGAAAAAAACGATCAGTTAATAGAAGGTTGGATAAAAATATCTTGTAGGCCTATTTTATTTGATGTACTTTGGGTAATATTTATTAATGATAAACTTCTTTCGAATGCATCGCGCACAGACAGCATTCACATAGACAGCATCCCCTGTTGTTAATATAATCATTTAATAATGTATTCATTTCTATAATAATTAATATAATAATTTCTTAACTCAAAATAAAATGGTAATAAATCTATCTCCGATAATCCCGGGTTACTATGGTCACGCAGGTTTGTTTACACATTAAACTGGATGAAATGGATGTCGTTCCCTCATCATAGCATCTTGTGGCCACGACATAAGGATGTCCTTACCTCGACAAAATGATCTCGTGGCCACGACATAATATGACGTTCCCACGAGTTGATATGATGTTCCCACGAATTAATATCTCGTGGCCACGACAAACTTAAGTGAACCGAAGGTGTCCATTTCCGGTCACCATAATTTAGACTATAGGTAACGTTTATTCATTATAAACTTAATATGAATGCTGTTTACATTGCGTGCAATATAATAATTTATATGATAAAACAATAAAAGAAATTATGAAATAATCTATAATAATTAATATAATAATTTATTAATTCAAAATAAAATAATAATGAATCCATCTCTGATAATCCCGGGTTGCTATGGTCACGAAGGTTTGTTTATGCAATAAACTCGTGGCCACGAGAAAAATATGTCGTTCCCTCAACATAAGAAGTCGTGGCATAAGTATGTCGTTACCTCGACAAAACGATCTGGTGGCCAGGACATAATATGACGTTCCCACAAATTCATATCTCGTGGCCACGTTATATTATCTCGTTCTCACGAGTTTATATGTCGTGGCCACGACAAAACTAAGTGAACCGAAGACCTCCCCTCCCGGTCACCATAGAATACCAGTTTGGTAAACACACTCACGGTCAAAACACGCATCGACTCATTGATACATGAAACACTGATTACATTACACATAACATTACTTGTTTTATTTTAGATATTTTTACAATAATGCTGTGATGAGCACCACTGTCCTGGTCGTCCATTTTGAAGAGACTGGTTAATTGTCCTGAATCACTACTGGTCCCGCACTGATTGTAAGGCAAAACGTGATTGGTTGGAGCCAGAACATGCAACGATTGGTCAGCCCCACGTGGCCGGTATCTGATTGGCTTAAGTAGAAGGTGGGTGGAGTCCATGCATTTGTGGATCAGTGTGCGTCTTGACGCTTGAAATGTTTCAAAATCCACAAATACGAGCAGCGATTTACAAATGCACGGAGAGCAATCCACAAATATGCGCTGCGATCCACAAATGCACAGAGAGCTATCCACAAATACGCGCAGCGATCTACAAATGCACAGTACGCGATTCACATATAAATGCCGGGCAAAGTTGTGTTTGTAAAATAAAAAAAAAATATTTGTGAGTATGTTTTTTATTTGCAATTCTAATTTTTTTACTTGTGAATATAATTCATGTTTGTGGAACTCTAAGATTTATTTGTGGATCTCATTCTATTTATTTTGTGAATATGCTTTGTTTTTGTCAATCGCTTTACATTTATTTGTGGATCATAATGTATTTATTTGGAATTATGCAACAATTCTAACTCCATATTAAAAGGACCATTGAAATGACTTAAATCATTTGGGAGAAGGAATAAAATCTTTCCGTGCCACGGGCATATGCCACTCGACATGTCACCGCTACATGCGTATGGCATTGGCGTTTGGTGAAGTGATATGGACATGTAATGCGGTCAACACCTGCCTGGAACTACTTTTGCTGTGCACCTTAGAGCGTTCGTCAGCCAATCAGGTTTAAGCAATCAACACACATTCATATGTTACTTTTGATCACAAAAGTTAATAAAACACACAAACATTTAAAGATGCATCGTAAAACATTTTATTCAACTAAACAGTTGCATTTAAAAAAAAAAATTAACAATTTTATGACAACAGAAAAAGTTAAGTGCATCAAAGTGTACCAAAGAAAGCACAGAGTAATGCTTTATACGTGAAATAGGTGGGCTTCTTAGGTCTTAGATTATCTGCACCGTCACGTAGTCAACTAATGTCAGTCCTATAAGCCATGATGCCACAAAAACATAGCTAAAAATACTGTAATGTGGCCTTGACAAAACATTGATACATTACAAAACATTTTATTCGTCTAAAACCATTTTAAAAAAAGGTAAAGTATCACAAGCTTATGAGCAATAGAAAAAGTGCAATATATTATAGTGCATCAATAGGAAGTGCAAAAAAAAAAAAAAAAAAGGCTTATAGAATCATCACATATCTCGGGTCTTAGATGATGCTTCCAGAAGATGAAAAGGTATATTAAAAAGTGCAATGCATTATAGTGTAAACATAAGGAAAAAGGCCATTACATGAATTGTAATTCAAATATTTTACATTAATTTCAATGTCTGGCTAACTGGAATCGAATGTAAAAGTTTTTTTTGATGTTAACCTATATATATTTCTAGTGATCCTACAGGTACACTGAGTAACTTTCCCCATCAAAAAAAAAGAAAACAGCCCTTTTTAAAAAATGTTTGAAATCTATACTAGAACGAATCAGTCTTTTCAGTAGCTTGAAATGAGACTCCAGTTGTATTAGCGACCTAGAAAGACAGCTTGTTGAAGAAGTTTTGCTTCACTATGTTAACATGTTTCCAATAAATTAACATGGTCACATTTTACTTCACAGCAGAAAATAGATTTTTCTTTGTCACAAAATTTTGGCTGAATTTCACTAACAAGACTGCAGCTATAGGCCTTCCTGAGGTAAAAATTCCCTTCTTTTGAGTTTTGCATATTGTTCATTGGCACAGTTCCGCAGTTATTTAAAGAGCACCTAATAAATGTAATGCCATTGCATTGCATATAATACAGCAGAAGGAAAACACTACTCTTAAAAGTATTCCTATATTGTTTCTCCAATATACTCCTCAGTGTAGTCTTGTTTCTCAGTGGTCCTCTCAGTCTCAGGCATGGTCTCCTCCACAGGTGTGCGTGGACGAACATCAGGCTCTGGGTTGGTTTCTTGTTGCGACAATCCAATGTGTGCAGGCTCTCTCAATGGTTCTGGTTTTATATCCACAGTAGACTGTATTACATTATAACTGCAGAGATGCTGTTGTGCTTGTGACTGTCCATGCAAATGACAGCAAGTAGTAACAGCAAGGATCAAACAAATGAGAACGAAACCAATTAGCACAGACATAGCTATGTAGTGATGTCTCTGGGTGACACCTGTGGACGACACAGAAAGGAACTTCATTCTGAATGCAAGTGAAAGCCAATTATACTGAAGAAAAAAATAAAATTAAATTAAACAACAAAAATTAAATTCGTGATTTAATACTTACCCTCCACTGTGACAGTGTTGACACCAATGACTTCACCCATCTTGTCTCTCACGGTAAATGTGCCCGTATCAGAGGATGTTAACTCACGCAGCACGAGGAAGTCATTTACGACAGCTACTCTGTGATTGTAGTCAGATGAACATGTGGTGTTATTTCCTGTCACACTGCAAACCAGGGTCTCCGCTCCATTACGACCGGTGAACGTCACCTCCACACCCTCAGGGCCGAACAGGTCCAGGGTGAGATTTTCACCAAACTTTTTAGCATAGAACTTTTGATGAGCTGAAGAAAGAATTGCACATTTTAATTAAACATTTGTTTTTTCTTTTACAGAACAAAAAAGTAAGTGTAAAAAATGTAATATTCAACAACCTGTAACATTGAGAGTGACACCAACAGGATAACCATGCTCATCATTAGCACTGTGATAGCACTGATACAATCCCTTGTCTGATGTGGTGACCCCGAGGATGTCAAGGGAAAGATATCCCTCTTTATAATGAGGTAGTGAAACCGATGCCCTGCCTCTAAAACCTGAGCCATAAGTTGTAACGCCTTTTTGAACTTGTAACACTATTTGGTCATCTTTTTTCCACAGGATGTACACAGAGTCATCAGCAATCTGTTTCTCTGTGCGTGCGTAGCACTGTAGTGTGATGTTGCTTCTGACTGGAGTGTTCACAGTAGTGGGTACTAAACAATGACAGGACACAAAACAACATACGTATGTCATTCTCATGCTTAAAGCTGCAGTTCTTTTGGTTGCCATAATTTACCAAATTTATATAAGTGAGTACTTCATGAATTTTATATTAAAAATATTTTAGACTGATTCTGATAGGAACTGCTGCAGAGTAGCCCAGTACCTTTGCTTTAACTAAAAAATAAAAGAACTTACCAAGCACTTCCAAGTGGAATCTGCACAAAGGCACTGAATCACACATAGCCGTGTACCAGCCTTCATCATTGTAATGAACAGGATACAGGGCTAGAGACAGGGTTCCAGGTTTGAGGATCATTCTGTTCTTAAAGTTTTCCTTTTTGGTGCAAGTCTCTTTGACACATTCTAAAACTTCCAGATTTTCATTGTCAGTGTGGAATGTCCATAAGAGATTTCCATTACATGTCTTATTACAAGTGAAATTCGCAGTATCCCCAACATTCACTACAACAGGGGTCGACTTTCCACCTAAAAAGGGTCCTAGCAGGAAAGAAAGAATAAAAGTCATTTTAGAAGAACATATTTGATTTTATTCCATGGTCTGTCTGAATACTGGATTCTGATTGCCTGGCAGATATGCAGTAAAACCGTTTAATGCACAGGGAGTTCCACTACGCCAGGCGTCAAGTGGTTCTTTGCCTCCACATCATGCATTTACATTTATTTAATGCACGGCAAGCCACTGACTATCCATTATGTAACATACATTAACAACATAGCATGAACTAACACAAATTAAATGCTCTAATTTAGATCCTTGCTTTGGACCAAGATAAATACTGTTCAGATTGGAAACTATTTATCTAATAGGATAGTGATATATTAAAAAGATCTTGGCCCCTTAAATACCTTCAGTGAGGTTGACTCATTTTAATAATTAACTTGTGGTGTCATATCTACCTTTTTGAAAATGCTTTTTATGAAGAAAATATTATAAATCAAAATGTATAAAATCACATCAACAACAGAAAAACGACATGTTACCAAAGGTTAGGAGCAAGTAAAGGAAGTTCTTCGGTGGAAGTGTCTTCATAGTTGTCCGGTGGCCTTTGGAACTAGAGGATTTAAGAATAAGAGTATGAAATTTAGACAAACGTGTGTAATGTCTTGTGTAATGTCAAAACTATTTTGTCTCTTTCATGTAACCAATATTTTTCTTATGTTCTTGGGAGTACAGCGTTCAGTAAGATTATTTCAGGTAAAACAATGCAAATGCCAGGAATTCAATAACATTAATTTAATTTAATTTAATTTAATTAATTAAAAAAATGTATTGTAATAACTAATTCATTAATAATAATTCACATCCTTGTGTAAGTGCATTAGCACAGTAATTGTGCACCATATTATCATTATTATTATCAGTAAGTAAAATTAGAGTGGTTATAAAAAAATGCAATATGTTTGCTACAGTAAGTTTTAACTTTGACACTGCTTTTATTATATTTAAAACTTTAAAACTGCATACAGTTTCTAGAATGGTTGTATACAGTTGTTAGGAGTAGTTGGTAGGGTCTGCGTCATTCTAGTGGAACTTCAAAAACAAAACATGAGAAGAACGAGTTCACACCCCAATTTAATAAATGGACGAACATGTTTCCGAAAAAAAAAATCCCTACCCTATCTTTGAGCTGTTTTCAAGATAAGACACTGATGAAGTGAAAAACTTCACAACTTTAAGATGTTGTGCAGCGTACGCTTGGCTGACAAAAACAGTATAATCCCTGACTAGAAATATTAGCCTTCTTTACTTAAAACATGCTTTTACTCACCTTCCGCGTCACGTTCCGCTCTTCCTCCGCTGTGTTTTGGAAATCTTCCAATCTTCTAAATCTCGCTATTCTTTAAAGTTCTATCGACACAACACTTGAACACACGAGTTAAAGTACGTGCAAACGATTTAACACATCCGAACAGTTCACAGAGTGCCACTGAGAAGTCAATGAAATCTTGAAGACACGGAAGAAAGTTGTCACGTGTCGAACACTATCGTTACTTTAGTAACTTTTGCTAAAGTCTAAGGTAGAATTTTGTTTGTGCCGAGAGGACAAGCTAAACATTAGGCTAGGTAAAAAAAGAAAATATATACATATATATATATATATATATATATATATATATATATCAGTCGTAGAGTGCTGCAGAGATGTTCCGCACAGGGACAGTGACGTTACTGCTATTTCGAATATGTGCAGAGTTGCCAGATCGGGTTGACGATTTCCAGTCCAAAAGCTCACCAAAACCCGCCCACTTCAACAAAAACCATCCCAAATTTTTTACTGCCAAAATAATGTTATGGAATTTTATTGTCATGTCAATCAAGGTTGATAAGGACCATTTTTATCTCCTTAAAAAAATAAAGATGACAAAATAAAATAAAGATAAATCAGTTTCACAGGAATATGGATCAAAACAGGGCAAATGCATTAAAGGGAGTCAGAAAATATGCTTAAAATGCCCAGAAATATTTTAATAATAATAATAACAATTAACAACAATAATGTGCTTACCGTTGTCTTGTGCTTTATCTTCAGACAGAACTACAGCACGTATTTCATAAAGTACACATTTTAGAACATCATGCAGAACTTTGCACAGTTAAAACTGTTTAAGTCCAGCAGCTGTCACTGCCAAGTATACCAGAGTAGTCTGGACTGTTTAAAAGATGTTCTGATGCAGGACAGCATCGTATAGTCCCCATATTCAGTTTTGATTTTTATTGAATCATTCAACTGTTCATTTATTTCAGTTACAATTATACTTAGAAATCTTCTATTCATCTCTCACTACGTGTAATCCACGTTGTGAGATTTAAGTCACTCTAAAACTTTTTATCGTGTAACTTATATTTAGGCCACTTTGCCATCGCAATCACTCAAAAAAAAAAAAAATGAATGAATGAATATATAGCTGCACATTCAAAATCTTGCCCTTTATAGCGCCTAAACCCCGTCACTCACGAGTCATCACATCTCACCAACATAAAATATGGTAAATTGATTGACAGGTCTCTGTTAAATGATGTTGATGACTGCACTACACATTTTTTTACTGTGATACTTTGAGCTCGAACATATTAAAATAACATGACTAAAGATAAAAGCGAAGAAATTGTTAATTGTTTTAAAGCAGCCCAAATTTTGTCTACCTGCCCAATGCGTTATTCTCCGGTCAAAGCCGATCAAAAGAAGCCCAATTGGGCGGCAACCCGCCCAATCTGGCAACACTGGTGCATAGCGTTTGCAAACAGTGCTGACGTTTTTATGGCGGGACTTATCTGGCGGCAGAAAGTTTTAGTTAAATCCTACAGTCTTCTGACTTTATTCTCACAGTTCTGCTAAGAAAAATCTATTTGTCATTCTCTTTTTACCTTGGCCCAGAATTGACAAACTCGCTATTGTTAAGTTACTCATACTCTTGTTAAGTATTGTTAAGTTAAATCGAGATATAAAGTCAGAACTAGAAGATATAAACTTGCATTTGTGGGGAAAAGTCAGAATTGTGAAATAAAATAGGTAAATGTTATGTAAAATGTTATAGGTTTAAAAAACTATGTCCCCTATGAACTGTATATGTGAATATTATTTAGACATTTAATTCAAGTATGTGCTTTAACAGTAGAGTAATCATAGCAGTTTCATCCGAAGTCTGTTCTTTTAAACATCTGTGTTTAGCTTCAAATGGCATCTTTCACAACAGTATTCTATAGAAATGATTTGCATTCCAGTACTGACATCCAAAGGCTCAACAATACACCATGAAGTGGTATTCTATGTTGTTTTTTTGTTTTTTGTTTTTTTTTACCCGATTCCCTCCACCAGTGATTTTTCTGCTACCAAAATGAAGGACAAACAAAAATTTAAGTAGCATAATAGATTTTTATTTCTAAAACGAATCAAATGAATAAAAAGTAAACATACATAAACACAGTATAAAATAAAAGTGCATATTTAATATAGCCTGTATTTCTTAAGTATAAATAGGCTATTCCCATTCTCATTCCCTTTCCTTCTATCCAAAGAATGACTAAAAACAGCCTGTTATAGTGGCCAGATTTGAGTTTAAAGGGTTCTTAGCCTATATATTTATTTGAACAACAACAACAACAAACAGAAAGGTAAAATCGAGGTTTTTAAATACTTGTATGATGTATCCTCTCTTGTCTGCTGGAGGGTTTGTTTTTTGCCCTGGTCTTCATATGAACCACTAAAACAGTTACTAACATTCCCAGTAGGCCAAAACACAGCACTGCTACAAATACTTGGTAATGAAGAGAAAGACCATCAGGATCTGTTTTTAGGAAAGTTCAGTCAGACAGAGAGTATTTTTCTATTTTTATTTATATCATATTTTAAAATATGTTTTTTTAATAGTGTCATAGCATTTTTCACTCTTACCTTGTACTTGAACAAAGGTCATGTTTATACTTTGCTGATTTGCTGAAAGAACCACAAAAAAAGATGAGCAGAACAATCACACTTCTAATAAAATTGCTCGTATAAACTATTTTAAAGATATTTTGTCATCTAATAATGTGAATTTAAAGATAATTTTGTAATCCAGTCCAAATAAGCTTTACAGATCTTTGTTGGAAAGGGTTTTAAACAACACTACTTTTTAACTATTTCAATAAACCATAATCAATTTTTGCACGTGAACATGTGGAATAGTCCTTATAACTTAACAGGAAATTAAGGTCTCAGTTAGGATATAACTTTGATGTTGACTTGAGAAAGTCTGACCAGAAAGTTTTGAAGTGGTTTTAAAGGTTTTGAAGGCCAGCTGTCTAGCAGAAAGTTGAGAATGTCACAGTTGTTAAGCTTTTTATGTTAAAACAAATAATAAAAATTTTATATTAAGAAATTTGCTGGAAATAAAAGTTGTTGAAAGTAAGAGGACATTTCTTTTCTTTTCTTTTTTTTTTTTTTTTTCTGAGTTTATTTCTTGAGAAAATAAATGTTGACACTTACTGTATAGTTGCACTCCTTTATCAAAATCCAGGCGTTTTTGATATAAAGTTGCACAATTGTATGTAGCGAGATCACTGTCGGAGATGTGGAGAATTCTCAGGCCAGTCATCTGCTTCTCCATAAAACCCTCAAAATGAGTTGCATTATAATTCCAGACAACAGATAGTTCTCCATTATGTTTCAGACTTGTGACCATCAGAGCCATCGGCTGCCCCTCACTCATCTTCAGCCAGTGGATGTCAGAGTACACAGACAGGTTGCAAATCAGTGTCACCGTCTCTCCAAGTTTAACTTCTTTCATCTCCACTGCTCCCGAATTCTTCAGAGGCCAAATGAGGAAAACTGACAGAAAGCAAGCAAGTCATGTTTGTTACTTATTAACATTAAACCTTTTAATTGTTCATTAAATATTAGGGCTGTCAAATGATTAATCGCGATTAATCGCATACAAAATAAAAGTTTGAGTTTGCCTAATATATGCGTGTGTACTGTGTGTAATTATTATGTATATATAAATACACACAAATGAATGTATATATTTAAGAGAAATATAAAAAATATTTGTATTTATATATAATATAAATTATATAAAAATTATAATAAATACATATACTTGTAAATATTTCTTATATATGTACCTGAATGTGTTTGTATTTATATATACATAATAATAGCACACAGTACACACACGTTTATTAGGCAAACTCAAACTTTTATTTTGTATGCGATTAATCGCGATTAATCGTTTGACAGCCCTATTAAATATGCATTAGAAATAGATTTGCTGTTCTTAGAATCGCACAAAATATACAGATGACTGAAAAGTCCTTCAGGTCCTACAGATTCTTTGGTTTTTCAGCATTTGAATCCTTTCCAACAATGACTATGATTTTGCGATCCATCTTTTCACCCTGAGAACAACTGAGGCAACTATTACAGAAGGTTTAAACCTTCACTGATGTTTCAAAAGGAAAAACAACGCATTAAGAACCAGGGGTGTAAACTTTTGAACGGGATGAGGAAGTGTACAGCCCTTCAGAAGGTACAGAAGATACTTACACTCTTAAAAATAAAGGTGCTTCACAATGCCGTAGAAGACCTTTTTAGTCTAAATGGATCCATAAAGAACCTTTAACATCTGAAGAACCTCTGTTTTACAAAAGGTTCTTTGTTGTGAAAGCAGGTTCTTCAGATTATAAAAAGGTAAAAAAGGTAAGAAAGAGATGGTTCTTTAAAGAACCTTTGACTGAATGGCTCTTTGTGGAACCAAAAATGCTCCTGCTGTGGCATTGCTGTGAAGAACCTTTTAAAGCACCTTTTTCTTTTTAAGAGTGTACATGTTCCCCAGAAGACAAAATAAGTTCAATTTACCCTGATCTTCAAATTCAAAAAGTTTTCACCCCCCACCTCTTAATGCACTCTCAAAATGCTGGGTTGTTTTGAAGGGTTTTTCTGAAAATCAGCAGGCAGTTTAACTGATCAGGACAAACAAGGGACTCAACTATCACTAAATAAAAAAAATCAGATAACAACACAGTATTAAGAATCAAGTGTATGTAAACTTTTGAACAGGGTCATTTTTTATAAATTTAACTACTCTTTTTTTCTTGTGGACTGAATGTAAACGTCTTTTAGGTGAAATATCTTATTTAGGTCATTGCTAAATAAAAATAGCATGCATTCTGTATGATGCCTCTTATTTTGGTAAAATAATTAACATTTTGCATAGTCTGCAAAGTGTTTGTTAAGTTTTGACTTCAGCTGTATATTTTTGTAATAGATATTTTGAAGTAATTATTTGGTGCCATGATTGCACCAAATTATTTTAGCTTTTAAAGTTTGTTTTAATTATATATATATTAAATTTTCTTACCTGTTAGAGCGATTAAGCATGATAAAACCATTGTGGATGTATAGTCATAGTCCAGTGTTTGCTTGATTTCTGAAGAACTGTGAGATTTCCAGTCAAAGGAAGTAAAACCACACTTTCTGTTCACTCCCAGTTTGCGTGGGTTATTAAAGTTACCGTCAGTGCTGTTATTGTTTCCTAAGAAAAATAAAGTAAATTAGTTAAAGTAATTCCCCACTAAAATATACCTAGCCAATAAAGGCTAGAGATTAGAAAATGAAGAAATGAGAAATGAAGATTTTTGTAAAGCAGAAAGCAGTCATATATTTTTTGTCAATGTTCGATTCTCAGTTATGATTCAGGTGAAACGATACCGTTCTTTGTTTTCCTTCTCTATATCAAAAGGTTCACTGCTAGCTGTTTTTTCCACAGTGCTCACAATGCTTATAACGCTCTCTGTTGAAGCAGGAAGTTGTTGGCCAAAGGAAGTAGGTTTACTCATATGTAAGAGCTTAAAAAGGTGTGAAGGCCACAAACTACAGGCATCTTTGTTTTGATAAAATGTACAGTGCCTGATAGACTTTTGGACAACATTGGAAAACATTTTTAAATAGTATTGAATAACATTTCCCCTTCACATTGGTCTTAGAGAGAAAGACTTAAGAGATCAAGATCTTCTGATATTTAACCACTGGATTGTAGAGACTCATTCATAGCATGTCAAAACCAGAAAAAGTGTCACAAAACTTGTAATTATCAGGATTTCCACGCATTGCTGGTTTTGTAAAAAGTTCTCTTTGTATGTTTATGATTTTTGGGTTGTTGTTTTTTTTCACTATGAATATATTTTTTTGTGGCCATGTCACAGACCACATAAAAGATTTAGAAAATAGCATGACATCCTGTTTGTAAAGTATGGTTATGATTGTCTTGGATGGAGTTAAAGTTTCAGCAGCTTTGAAAAAGTTTGGTTTCAATACATTTAACAGTTAATACAAATTGAATTTAATCAGATTGTATTTTACCTGCACAGAACAGTATAGCTGTCATTTAGATTCAGTAATTTTAAACACTGCAATATTATATTGTTGTATTCCACAAACAAGTGCCATTACCAATAATATTGCTCACTGTAGTCTCATTGAAAATGAGTGCTTTACATTTCACAGTAAAGCACTGACTTTGAGTTGGAATGCAGATATACACCTGTAAAAATTACAACCGTATTCAGGTCCAAATTAAAAGAAGACCATTTATCATACTAATAATGGCTGAAATACAGACACGGTTTGGAATTTCTGATAACTAACAAAGCCAGTTAACTTTTCCCACAATCTATTTTAGCACATTTACCAAGATATATGTAACTTTAGTTTCAAATATGACTTCAAACAAATGTCAAACAAAAATCTATAAACAAAAAAATATACACAATGATCAAAACCACAATAAGATTTTCATGCTGGTGAAAAGGTGTAATGACACTTATGAGAAGTCTAGCCAGTTTGAATCTGTTTATTTAAGTTTGTGGGGTTTGCCAGTACATTTACCATCTTCTTTATTTACCAGCCTACATCAATTGTGTGACGACATGTTAGTTAACATTTCCACAGTTTCCTTAAAATACGCCTTGAGCATAACTGTATTATTTTGTATGATAACACACAGCTTTAAAACAGGAAGAGGCAATGAACATTAATGGTGTTTAAGTAATAAACTGTTGCTTGCCGTGTAAGTCATTAACCCACAAACAGTCTAGCCAATTAATAGCATAAATCAAATTGCTGAATAAAAAAAAACAATCCATCAACACAACAATCCAACAAGTTTCACCAAAAACATGTAAACATGTAACTGAACCCTCAATCAAAGATGAGGCAGCCATTCAAATACTAAATATCTAGAATAATACACAAGATTATTTGCTGATCACAATAAGACAAGTTATAATAAGAAAAAAGACTCCCATCGGAGGCATTTAAATCTATGTATTAAAAAAGTAACGCCACGTTTTTAACTTCAATGCATCTATCCAGGGTCACTGTATGCAACCAACCAAAGTATATTACAGGAAAATGGCATGGCAAGAAAAAAAAACCTCATTAAATTAACTGCATTGCAAAGCATACATTCTCGTATTGTAAACACAGAACTTCATAAAAGCTTAGTCAACATATTATTTTTGATCCTTCTAGTCTTTCTTTGGCTCTTCGTTCTTGTCATCCAAATAGCCTGGAAAGCTTTCTGCTGGTTCCCATGTGTTCTGAAACTTTGCTCCACTGAGAAATATAAATTAAATATATAAAAAAAAAAAAAAAAAAAAAGAATATCTTAAATACAATATACAATACTTAAAGATATTAAAATCACATGCATACTAGTGTTGCACGATATACCGGTACTTAAAAAGTATTGCGATACCCTGCTTTTAAAACTGTTACGTTTCCGCATTTTACTAGTACCGGTACTTTAAGAATGTGTTTTAATAAGAGCCATAATTATGCGCCATTCACTAACACAGATATGCAGTTTTGTTTACTACACACATACGCGTGACACTCGCGTTTTTTTTCAGCCTCTGCCGCCTCGATATACGAGTTCATGAACGCATAAACAATCTCTAGAACTGCTCTGAGAGTCACTTCATGAGCATTTTACCGTTTCTTACCGTTTGCGGAAAACTATTGTCATATAATGAAGACCCTAAAGGTCTTAACAGCAACCTGTCAAAATAAAAGTTCGGTCTAACTTGACAGTCAGAAATATATTAATATATTACTTTATGTAAAGATAGTACTACTACTACTAATAAAAAAATATATATATTAAAACAATGTTTAAGGAGTATTTACCAGAAAGAAAAAAAACAATTTACCAGAATTTATTTACCAGAAAATTGTAAATACACAGTATTTCTGAAAATAAATAAATAAATAAATAAATAAATAAATAAATAGCCTATAAGAAGTTAATTCTTTATCAAATCTAATTATCCTTTATGAATTCATTAGACATGCTTTTGATTATTAAAAGGTAATGAAATGATTAAAATAGAATCCAGAAAATTAATGGAAGACAGAGATTCACAAACAAAACTGAATTTGAGAAAAATAATAAAACGTATTTCATAGGCCCTTAAAACATAATTTTTATTAAACCTTTAATAAATTGCTGTTAAATTCTGCAAGTCTCATGATTTCAATTAATTAGACATGCTTTTTGATAAATATTTTTTTAATGTAACTATTAAAGTCTAGAAAAAATGGAATTTAGGACAAAATAAAACCTTCTTTATTTAATTTGTGTCTTTGTTTTATTGTAGTTGTCCTTTAGTTTGTTAATTGCATCTAGATTCAAATTATTAATAAAAAGATAAAATAACAAAAAATGACTATGTCATGGCAAATTGTTTTTGTGACATAAAATTACTATATCATGAAATTAGATTTGGCTTATTTCAGTCTGGCTGACCAATACTATGTGACAAAGCACTGAATTACACATTTATGAAAATAAACTATGAACTGGCTAAAGCTAAATGTAGGGCCCCATGAAATTCGTTTACTTTTTTTTTTTTTTTTTTCAAATTCCATTTTATTTTCCCAAATTCCATTTTAATTTTTCTAGACTCTATGGTTACACTAAAAAAAAAAAAAAACACGTCTAATTAATTGAAATCATGAAACTTACACAATTTAACATCAAATTATTAAAGGCCCTATGAATTCAGTTTTATTTTTACCAATTTTTGTGTTATCCATTAATTTTCTGATTCCATTTGAATGGCTTCATCAAACTTAATTTCATTTCATTATTTAATTATTTTTATTTCTTTTTTTTCCTTTTTAGAAATAATGTGTTGTGTATTCACATTTTTATAGTTAATAAATTCTGGTAAATAATTTTTCAGGTAAACATTCCTTATAAAACAATGTTTTAGTAATAATTTAAACTATCAATAGGCCTACGTTTCAAATTAAAATGAACTTATTTTGACGGGTTGCTGTGAAGACCTTTATGTTTCTGTTTGTATATGCTATGAAGAAAGTTTTTCCTCAAAAGAAATGGAAAAGTACTCATGTGACTCATAGCAGTTCTAGAGATCGTGTTCATGTACTCACATATTGAGGTGGCAGAGGCTGAAAGCACAGTGAGCGTCACACGGAATTCATATTTAAATAGTATTTTTGAAGCTTAATATTCACAGACACTGTGAATAACCTACTTTTGACTCATTCATCTGAAATTTTGCATATTCCGTGACATTCTGCGCAATACAGTAAATTCCATTTTTATGACTGGATTCCGCAATTCCGTCAATATTTTCCTAATTGCGGAAATCACTAGCTAAATGGTGCTGGTGTTTCTCTTTGGTAGTGTAATATCAAATAAGGAAGACTTACCACAATGTGCAAGGCATCCACTTGACCCGAACTTCATTTCTTCCCTTTTAAAATGAAAAGAATATCTGAGTAAATGATGCTTTTTTTAATGATTTAAGGGCTCATGGGATGATGCGTAAAAGAAGCACTTCATTCCTACCTTGTTGTTTCTCCATCTCAGAATATTTTCAACAGGAAACACACCATTGTATGCATCATGAGAGCAATCTAGAGAGAAAACATCAATCAGAATTTTCAAATATAACAGACTGATCTACATAAAATTGATACTGAATCTAGTCACTTATTATATGTTGTACTATAAACATTTTTCCTATTTTTGTAATATTACCTTGCATTTTCCGCTTTCTTGGAGGAGAACGGAGTCCTGACTCATCACTTGCACTGGCATTCTTTTCATCATCTGTTACTTTCTCAGTTTCATGCACAGCTGGTGACTCTGATCCATTTGCATCCTCACTAATCTGAATTTGGGATGAGGAAGAGGACATGACAGCATATACCTTCCTGACACTTGACTGCCGAACACCGGACTCCAACAGGGTCCCTGGCCTTGAATCCAGGCTTTCTACTACGCTTTGGGGTGATAGTTGCATCTCGCTGGTCTCAGGTACATTCACCGCCGTGGATTCAGCACTGGGTTTGCATGCAGATCCAGAACTTGTATCTGCTGCAGCCATGTTCTGCAATTCACTCAGAAGATCCTGTTTTGAAGAGTCATGTTGCAAGAGAAAGCTCTTTGAGGACAAAGCAGCCTCCAGCTGGGAGTCTGAGATTCTTTCGAGACGAACTTCGAACCGCTTAGCTTTAATATCCTTGGGAACAATAAGGTTGGTGTGGATCCGTTTGTGCACGGTTAAAGCACACTCAGTGGCAAATGTTTGTTCACACTGACTGCAGCTGACCTCAGGTAGAACTTCCTGACTGTGAGCGGTGAGTCCCTGAAGAGTAGTGAACATCTGCCCACACCTGTTGCAATTCTGAGGCATTGGGCAATTGTGACTCTTGAACAGGATGTCTGTTTTAAACCTTCTCTCACATTTACGACAGATATACACACTAGGGACCTGGTGCATGGCTCTGGAAGGGCTAGACTGGAGGTCACACTTGTCCGATGAACAACACAGACAGTGCCTCTGCATGCTGAGGTGCTGTCGGTCTCGAAGACCACGAGCAACGCTAACATCATTAGCGTGCTTTGGTGTTTTGATTAATTTCCTTTTTTTCATCACCTCTGACTTTGGGCTCTTTGTTAATATGTCCACACTCGTAGATGGTCCATTTGCAACGATTTCAGATGTGGGCTGTGAGATGGTCTTGCTTGATGATGATTTCCGCCCTTTCACTTGTGACACAGGTTTTAC
The DNA here is from genome assembly GCA_036247105.1 of Cirrhinus mrigala. NCBI lineage: Eukaryota > Metazoa > Chordata > Actinopteri > Cypriniformes > Cyprinidae > Cirrhinus > Cirrhinus mrigala. The sequence continues at coordinate 9,434,026 of CM070007.1, forward strand.
AGCATGCTGTGTGCATTTTGGCTCTTTGCACTTGGTCTTCTGGCTGTTTTTAGCAGTTGCACAGATTTTCTGAACCTTTTGGCCTAATGAATCAACACAAAAATGCTAATTAGTATTGTTAAAATTCAAAGAAAGCACATCAGAATAAATCTATTTTACTTCAGCACAGCAGCAGTGATGACAAAAGATATTAGTATCATTTATATGCTATTATTGTATATTTTTAATTTTTTTTTTCCTTTTTCAATTTTCACAATTCCTTTTTTTAATAGTTTTAGTTTTTGTTATACATTTCTATTTAGCTTTAATTTAGTTTATTTCAGTTTTAGTAATTTTAGTTACACTGCCATTCAAAAGTTTTAGATCAGTAAGATTTTTAATGTTTTTTAAAGAAGTCTTTTCTGCTCATCCAGGCTGCATTTATTTGATTAAAAATACAGAATAAAACAGTAACATTGTGAAATATTACTGCAAATTTAAATACTCATTTTTTATTTGAATATACTATAAAATAGAATTTATTTCTTTGATGCAAAGCTGAATTTTTAGCATCATTACTCCAGTCTTCACTGTCACATGATCCTTCAGAAATCATTCTAATATGCTGAGTTATTATCAGTGTTGGAAACAGTTGTGCATCTTAATATTTTTTTGAAACCTGTGATACTTTTTAGGGTTTCTTTTATTTTTGGGGGAGGGGTAAAAGAAGAGCATTTGCTTAAACTAGAAATCTTTTGTAATAACATACATTACCATTCAAAGTTTGGAGTCAGTACTTTCTTTCTTTGAAAGAAATTAATACTTTTATTCAGCAAGGATGTGTTAAACTGATAAAACTGATAGTTAAGACTTATATTGTTAGTAAAGATTTCTATTTTCTATTTTGAATATTCTTTTAAACTTTTTATTTACTAAAGAATCCTGAAAAAAAAAAGTATCACAAGTTCCAAAAAAATATTAAACAGCACAACTGTTTCCAACATGGATGATAAATTAGCATATTAGAATAATTTCTGAAGAATCATGTGACACTGAAGACTGGAATAATGGCTGATGAAAATGCAGCTTTGCATCACAGAAATAAATTATATTTTAAAAATGTTTTTTAAAATTAAATCAATATTATTTCATATGACTATTTTTCTGTACTTTGATGAGCATAAGAGAAAAAGAAAAAAAAAAGAGAGAAAAAAAAAAACGTAATATATATATTAAAAAAAAAATCATACTGATCCCAAACTTTTGAAGAGCAGTTTAGTTATCTAATCAGCATCTCTGAATATGTTTATGGCAACTGAATTGGAATAATCTAATCTCTTTTATTTTGTAGTAGTACTTCCCTGTGATTTATGTCTATTGTGGTTCATTATCATGAAAAATTATCCAAAAACATTAGTACCTGGTGTGCATAACTGTGTTGTCTCTGGTTCTGAGACATTCTCTGCTATTTCTTCAGGCCCCTGTAACACACAAAACATGGTAATTATTAATACTGAAAGATCACAAATGATTCTACACACAACTTTTTCAACAGAATGTTAGTAAAATGGCAGATTACTTCTGTATGTTTATGGTAAACAGCACAGTAATAACAACATTGATTCTATGCAAATTGACACTGCACTGAAAACAAGTGGAAATAATGACCACACAACACATCCTCACTCACCACCACCTCCGATGCGACTGTGTTTGAGCTTTGTACTTCAGCGTGGGAATTCACATGTGACACTTCCATCTCGTCATCTTCTCTTTTGAAGTCATTCCTCTGAGCCCTAATGATGGCCTCTGTCTTCTGCTGCTCACATTCCTCCAACTGTTGCTTCAGTAAGTCGATCTCCCTCCAGCTCCGGGTGATCTCCATTCTGGTCTCCAGCAAAACTTTGCTGAATATTTTGACTATCTCTGAGGTCGTCGACACCATGAGCCCTTGAATCAGGACCCTGAACTTTGCCGATAAGGCATCCTCCACTTCCATTGTGCGTGTTTGGATTTCTTACACAGAAAGAGCA
>CM070007.1:9441037-9636037 GCA_036247105.1 Cirrhinus mrigala
CAGATGATTCTGGACGTGGTTAACAACGCTCCCTAACTCTCTTGGCATGTAGACCCAGGTCTCACAAAATGGGCAGTGATACTTGTCACAACACTGAGTGCACTTAGAGATACAGGGGCTTTCTCCTTTTTTAAGGACAGTAATATGCGTCTAGAAAAGGATATTTACAATTAAACACTGATTACCTTCATTTTTAACATCAACATTTTGAATATTAAGATTCGCTAGCACACAGCTTGATGAGCTTGATATTTTTTCAGTATATATCAGTAATAATTATTCTTACATGTACAATTTAGGGGTCACAAGAACCCAGCATGATGTTATGAAAAAAGTCAGTCAATTCCAAATGGGCTAATGTAAAATGCAAGTGTCATCAAAATACATCAACAATATAACATAAATTGTGCACATTCACTTACTGTCTCACTTGTTGGTGTTGCGTCCATCCTTGTCATGGAGTATGGTGATAAATAATCCTCATTATTATGCATGCGCATTAAAGACATCCAGTGCATCACCAAAATCCTCAATGTTGCATTTCCATTAAAAACATCCCCTATGCTAGCCAATTTCACAATGTAGTGGATTAAATGAACTACACCATTGTGCTACAGTCTGCAGCATACCGGATAGGCAATGCAATAATGCTGACCATATTTATTTGAAACTTGATTTAAATTGTTCTTTTGCTTCAAACAAAGTTGCTTTTTTATATAATGCGATGTTTATATTATAAAGCTTTTTTGTGCATAATGCACTTAATAACCTAATTTATACAGAACATCTGTTCAATCAAACAGTCAGTTGATTATTTCTCTGCTTAACTTATTACCACAATAATCATGAGTCAAAGTCTTATATTAGTAATTACTTTTGTGTGCAGTCAATGCAGACAAACATAAACATAATCAGTTTAAATATAGTGTTGGTAGATCATCTTGTGCACTTAGGCTGAAACATTTGTGTAAAATAATCTGTCTGTCTATCCATCTGTTATTCTAATGTTTTGTTAAAGGGATAGTTCACCCAAAAATGAAAATAAACCCATGATTTACTCCTCAAGTCATCCTAGGTGTACATGACTTTCTTCTTTCAGACGAATCCTCTGATGAATAATCTGAGTTATATTAAAAAATGTCCTGACTCTTCTAAGCTTTATAATGGAAGATTTTGAAGCCCAAAAAACTGTATCCATCCATCAAAAAAAGGACTCCACATGGCTCTGGGAGGTTAATAAAGGTCTTCTGAAGTGAATCAATGCATTTGTGTAAGAAAAATATCCATATTTAAAACTTTATAAACTCTAATCTCTAGCTGCCACTAACTGTGGTATGAGTGTTCACGAGAGAGTTGTGTTCCAGAGGATGACGTAGGACGTAGGCAAACACGGTGACGAACGCGTAAGCACAGAGGAGAGGGCAAAACAAAACACTGGTCACGAATTAGAAGTACAAAACAAGGATTTTGTAAAGAAAAATGTCAGATTGGCTTCGATATAAGCTAAAAGGAGACTGGTTTTCCTTTTCCAGTGTTTCCCCTGCCATTATATTAGGCCCGCTAAAACACGGACGGGATCATGGAGTCCATTCATAAAAATGGATTTACTCTATAGCATGGAATTTTATTTGAGAAAATTAGCATCATATCATAGTGTATACACACAAAAACAAACCAGTAACCTGTCAAGTACGGTTTTAACATGCAACAGAAATGTATTAGTCTTGCATTACTTTTGTACAGTATAATGCAGGTGTTTATATATTCCTGTTTCTGGCAAATTTAAATAAAACAATTAAATGCTAAAAAATTAAATATTACAACAAGATTAAATACCTAATTGTAGAAAACAATTCTACAATTATTATTAAAAGAATTTGAACAGAATATTCACACAATTTTTCTTCCATGTAATAATTTTAACAGAAAAACCTCTGTTGTTTGGCAACAAATAAAAGGGTTTAATTTTCATTTCATTAAAAATAAATAATGTTTAATGCCTTCATTTGATTATCAGAAAAATTAAAACACACAAGAATTTCTGAAAAACAAAAAAGGAAATGAAAACGATTGTAGGGCCCTATTGTTCAAAATGAGATTTTTGGACTTTTTTCACTGAAATAAATGTTTTTGTTATTTTGTTAAAACCGGAATCCTAGGGGAAACACTGTTTTCTGTAAACAGCTGGAACACCACTCTCTTGTAAACGTGCGTACAACAGTTAGCAGAAGATTATGGATTATACAGTTTTAATTTGCTTTAAAATGCATTTATTAACCTCCCAGTGCCACGTGGAGCACTTTTTATGATGTATGGATGCTGATTTTAGGCTTCAAAATCTCAACACCCATTCACTGCCATTATAAAGCTTGGAAGAGCCAAGACATTTTTTAAAATAACTTCGATTGTATTCATCTGAAAGAAGAAAGTCATATACACCTTGGATGGTTTGAGGGCGAGTATAACATAGGGTAATGTTAATTTTTGAGTGAACCAAAAAATGTAAGTAAACGTTGCATTTTTCTATATCTTTTTTATGACAAATGCTTATCTAAGCAATATGTATGTTTCATATTATGTAGCCCTACGGAATAGACTTCATTCACACAATTATGTGTCATAAGATAAATTCATATGTATGATTTATCATCATACAAGCAAAGGAGATATTAAATCTTTGAGCCTATGAATGCTAACCTTTGCTCTCCTTCGAAGGTAATCCCTGCGGTTGTGCAGCATCTTCGTACATCGTACGATCACCTCCGCCTCCCGTCCATACAATTGCGGCAATGCAGAAATGATCTGTGTAAGAGTAAACCACAATCCACTCTCATTATTCATTTCAGGTAATCAAAATAGATCATCGAACGGAAAAAAAATAAAGAGGACTGAACCTTCGCTGTAATTGGACCCCACTCGATGTTCCTGCTATAGCAGGCCCTCTGCCAAACCTGAAACTGAGTCAGGATCTCCCTGGCCACAACCTGGAGAAGACACAAGAAACAAATGATAATGTTACTTGATTATCATTCAAAAGTCTAAAAATTAAATTTGTTTTGTATAACTGCTTACACTGAATGTCCTCTGCTTGTTTATGGGGTGTAAATTTCCTTGTTCCGTGGAAACATGTTCTGCAAACCTTCGGCCAGTCTATAACACACACAACAACAAATGAGTAAATTACAATTTTCATTATTAACTTCATATCAATTTGGATGCATTTAGAAAAATTTCTATGCTTCAGTAATGTTCTATTTGTTTGTTATCATAAAAGACAATGACAAGTCTGCAAAAACACAGACAATACTCATTTAAGATGATATTTCATTTGGAGTGCTGAGTGTTTGTCAGAAATAACTGCAGTCTTGCATTAGTCAGAAGGGACAATAAAAAGATTTAAATAACAAATATCAAATTAAATATTCCCTATTTAAAGTCGTGCTAACATTTACTGCTTTTGTTGGAAAAAAGTATACAAATCCATCAGATAATGACCTGCAGGGGATAATAGTTGTCCGACTACAATCACTCCAGGAGAGGCAGGCATCAAGACACAATGCTGCTGGGGCTGGAGATCACAGAAATCTTGTGGAAATGGCTGAGCAGGAGATCTTGTATTGTCCAACAACAGAGTTCATCAATCCAAAAGTTAAAAAAAAGCATTGAAAACAAGACTTGAAGTCTGAATGGAAAACTGAAATGGATCTGGAGCATTTTGGACTAACTTTACTGACTTGCTGTTGCTACATCTGATGGTTCATGTACTTTTTCCAACAAAATGCCACGAAAGTTGAAACTACACGGACAGATCGCAGTTTAAGTGAAGGCCAGGGTACCGTTTTGGTGAAATTATAAAGTAATTCTAAAAAGACAAACATTCTGTGCTACATACTGCGTCTTTACTGTTGTTGGAGCGAATACATAAAAACATTAAATACATAATATATTTCAGCTATTATACATTGATAATACAACAGCAAAAAAAATCCTGTTGGTGTAAATCAGTCATTCCGATTTCTTTATGCAGATGTATTAAACCTACAAGAAATCCCAAGTTTCTGTGTCGTTCAGCAATGCAAAGATTCCATGCATAACAATTTGTCCAGATCTTGTTTAGTTGTCTCTAAGCAGGTCCTCTAGTATCTTCTTGAGTTTTAACAGTGCAGACCATTTCTAATATGTAAAAGTGAATTGATCCAACTCTGAATCAGTTTCCAAACACAGATACATTTATTTCCCTCCTCTTCCATGGGCTTTTAGTAAATGAGCCTTCATTTGCCTGGGATTCAGAAAGCTCTTTCCACAATGAGGGCAATTGTAAGTCTTCCCCGCGTGACTGTGTCGTCTGAGATGAACTCGCAGGTTGGTGGCTCGATTGAATCGCATCCCGCATTGAGTGCAGCTGAAGAGTTTCTCCCGCGTGTGGATGTTCTGATGCTGCCTGAAGTTGCTCATTCGAGCGAAGGCCTTGCCGCAGTGCGGACAGACGTGAGGTCGCTCCCCTGAGTGGTTTCGCTGGTGAGCCTTGAGCTCGAAGTTGTACGCGAACGTCTGATCGCACTGCGGACAGCTCAGAGGTTTCTTGCCCTTGTGGATCAGCGAATGAGCCTTGAGGTCACACGCCCTCAGGAACGTTTTCCCACATTGGATGCAACGGTGGGATCTTTCTGCATGGATTTGTTCAGGCGTCCCATGTTTGTCCTGGGAGAAATGCTTTGGGTATTGCGCATGGCTGATTGCTTTCTCGCCTGGACAAACATCGTTGAGAGAATAGAGGACAGAACTCTTTGAACCGGGATAACTTTGTCCATTTTCTGGTTGGACTAATGAATGTGACCTCTCTGGTATGCTAGAAAGCATCAGATCTGTTGTGCATAAATGACTGTGTTGTGCCCTAATACCTTGATGTACCAGTGTGCTGACTGAATAAGGTGTGAAATATGAGTTGGCGTCTGGCATGTCGAGAGAGTTTAGACCTGGAAAGCTTTCTACCTGTATCTCCTCCTGATCACAAGGTCCTCTGAGCTCTCCCTGACTCGGATCAACCATTTCTGCATGGCAATCGTCATCTCTGTTGACGCTGTCCCACACCGGTACCATCTCTTCCTCCTCCTTGACAGGTAGAAGATCCAGCTCCGTTTCTGTTTTTACTCTACCGTTCGGCGAAGACGACGGCAAGTCCTCGTGCGCATCCTGAGCCATAGGACTTTGTAACAGTCTTGTGTGGTTTGAGTCCATTTCCTTATCAAGAGTAAAGTTTTTCTCGGATTTGTCTAAATCACTCACTCCGGGTTTGAAGTCACTAGTGGACTCACTGTGAACGGCTGAATTGCCCAGAAGCCTCTGCAGAAAATCCTGAGGAATTTGTGCGTTGGAGTCAGGTGTGATGATCTCTTTTGCATTCGGTCTGTGTGCATCATTTTTCTCTTTTGAGTGCGAATGTGCTGTTGTTTGTTTGGTAGACTCCAGGCGTTGTCTAGCACTCCACACATCTTCAGTCAGTGTAGGATGATTGGTAGATTGATCTCTCAGGCTTGGGCCTAAACAAAGGCTGTCTGCTCCTGCGCCAGAAGAAAAGACACAAAATTACGGAACAGCACAAAAAGTATTTGAACATATACACTAAAACATACAAGGGCCATACTACAGAAAGAGTTGGAAATGTTTTAAAAAAAAAAAAAACATGTATTTTTCCAAAAAATTTTTTTTTATAATATCCAAGGTACACATTTCTAGTAATTGTGCAGTTAATTCTCATATTTTATTTTCAGAAAGTTTTGGAATATCTGTCCTCTCCCCAAATTTGTCACTACCGAAACACAGTAATAATAATTTAGTTATAAAATAATTACATTTTCCTTGTAAATATATTTTTTTGCTATTTTATTACATTTTTTCCAGAGGTAAATCAATAACAATTACATTTTTAACAATATTTTAAGTGCAATTTATGAGATTTGTTGTATTTTGAATCTAATTCTTCTAATTAAAAGACAAAAAGTTGATCATACTGATTTAAAGCTCAGGATTCATTAGTTTGAACATACATTGAACCAAAAAATATTATCTTAGATGATAATGCAGTATACTTTATTTTTAACAAAACATCGTTTTGGTAGTGACTGCACATTTTTGGTAATGACAGTAAAGCTTTGGTAGTGACCACATCACATTACAAAATGTCAACTTGCAAACTGAAACACTACTAAAACATACTAAAATACAAAAAAATTGCATAACTGTACATAACTACTAATATTGTTGATTATGTGTTTTCTTAATGATGACATATTTTGGTTGTGACTGTTTCAGTAGTGACAATTTTAGATACTTTTAAATCTAGCTCGAAGATGCTAATCAGCACATGGTTAGCTAGCACAGTTCTGAATAGTATTACACATCTGAAGACTAAATGTTATGGAATGACTCCAGAAAAAAAGGTGTTTGTTAGTGACATTCCTTAAAGTTACACACAGATTTTTCAGACTTTTGAACAAATTTACCTCAAAATGATGGGGCCTATCTATACCGATGAAAGAGAGGGACACAGGAATATTTCCCGATCATAAGTGTAGGGGTGTAGTTAAAATCAGTAACAGCCAACAGACTAAAACATACACTGTTTCGGCAGTGACATGAAAAATGCGGGGCACATTTTTTTTGCATAAAGTTTCGTAATTTACAAAAAAAGTTTTTTGGTTGTAGGACAGCAGTCTGCACCAATTCTGTAGAATGGCCCATATAAATGAATAATAATTGGTCATATTTAAATGTCAAAATATTGTGTAAAGTATTATATTTGTTTAATTCTATTTATTTCAGATGTATTTTATTTTAGTGTATTGTTATGGTAAAATAAAATACTTTAACTTTGCTGAAATCTATTTTTATTTCAGTGTGAGTAGTTTTAGTATTTCAGCTTGTTTTATTTAAGCCATTTCTAATCATCTAAGTTATATGTTTAACTTTTACATCTAATACTTTTATTTTTAATTTCTATTAAATAAAATGGTTTTACATAGCCTGCCTTCTGGTCTGAGCTGCTGGGATATGCTTCAGCCCTCCCTACAGAGGATAGATTATAACAGGAAAGGATGGATGGATTTTTAAAAGTTTTAGATGACAATAATAACAGTAGCTGTAACTCACCCCGGACTGTCTCTACAGGTTGGCTCTCATCTCTGCTGCTGGAATCTCCTGTTCGCCCACAGTCCGGGCACCGTGTTTTCTTCCCCCGTTCCCATTCTCTCTCCTTCTCCCTGAGTTTACTCTCAGACAACTGCAACCTTCGTTTCAAAACCTCCACCTCCTGTTTACGGTGACCCACTTCCTCAAGGAAGCTGTCCTCCACCAGCCTGGTTATCTCAAACATGGCTGATTTGAGGACGGTCTCCATGACAACGGAGAGCTGAGACTGGAATGTGAGAAAAAGGGTTTCTGACATCGTCCTTTTGCCTCGAGGACACCGTGATGAAATGAATGACTCCGGTGAAAATAATCACCTTAAAAAGACATGAAGACACAGTCAGAAAACGATGGAATTACTGGCGACCAACTAAACCCATGTCAACATGTTCCAAATCTGTATTTTTCATCAGGACTGTCAGCAGGTGGGCGTTTTGTTATTGTTGTTTGTGCAGCCACGTGTATGATGCAACATACAATCTGATTAATACTGCAACGCTGCTAATACTGTTATGTGTATATATGCATATGCATATTTTCACTTGCTTTTCTATGGAAAATAAGCTCGGTAGTCACCCTCTCTTCGGGCCTTTTATGTAAAAAGTAAATGAAATGAACTGGACATTGACAAAAAACAAAAGCCACACAATTGAGACAGTAAGTACCTTATAAAAACGATCCTCGCAAAGCCAATTTCTCAGCAAAAATCCGCGGAATAACGTGAAAATAGACGGTAATAGTGTAGTAATATGATCGTTGATGTTGACAGTGTCATTTTAAGCGGATGCAGGAAATGCTGATGTTTCCTATGTTATTGCCCTCCAGTGGACTGGAGGACGTCACGTCACAATGGCGTGCTAAATGTGCAAATAGTGCACTGAGGGACTTACGTTTAGTTCTGATCTGTGCTGTATTAAAATGGCAAAAGCTTGACTGGAATGGATGTAAATGAACCCTCATTAATCACGCCTTAGTCCACTGTAATTAACATGTTAATTTGTAACAGTGGCGTGTTCCAATCAGTTTAAAGGGAGAGTTCACCCAAAAATGAAAATTCTGTCATTAATTACTCACCCTCACGTCGTTCCGTTCATCATTTTTGATGAAATCCGAGAGCTTTCTGACCCTGCACAAACAGCTAAGCAACTACTATGTTCAAGGCCCAGAAAGGTAGTAAGGACATTGTTAAAATAGTCCATGTGACATCTGTAGTTCAAATTTAATTTTATGAAGCTATAAGAGAACTTTTTGTGCGCAAAGAAAACAAAAATAGAAAGTTTATTCAACAATTTCTTCTCTTTCGTGGCAGTCCTTGACCTGTGTTCAGGGGCGGACTGGCCATCTGGTGTTCACCAATTCCTGGTGACCTGGCAGCCAATTTGGCCCACTGCTCTGTTTTTGTTGTTGTTGTTGTTGGCTGCCGAATCTACTAAAGTGATTATTTTCGAATTCAACATTCAACAATAAAACTCTAATAAATCATGAATCAGTTAGTCTTGACTGGCAGCGCGATTAGCCTCGCGCACGCTCCGCGCGTCCGCCAAAAGGATGCGACACTCGAGAAAGTGCCCAGGTGGAGCAGAGACAAAACTGTCCTGTTCAGGACTTCAACTGCAGGTCAATTAATTAGTTATACTTTATACAAAAAATTGATCTTACATCTGTAAATAATAGACTATTGTAGTTTTCTTTGTTTACTTAGTGAAGCATTAAAAATGTTAGCAGTAGCAGACAATTACTGCAAAATTACCAAAAGTAGCCTACATAATTACTGTTGAAGAGTTCCAAAACCAGCTAAAATTCATCTCGGTCAAAAATGAGATAATGATACTGAGTGAATGCTGTCGACACATAGTACACGTCCATCAAATACTTTTATTTCAAACTCGCTAAATTCCAGCCTCAGCCCAATCAGAAGTACTGGTACTTACATAGAAAACTATACAAAGTAGCCAGAAAGAAATGCTTATTTTAAAGAAATACGTCAGATGGATTTAGAGGCTTTTGCATTCGAACTCTTCTATTGTAAAGATAGGAATTTAGCAGACAAATATTCACATCGTTTTATAACAGGTTTAAAAGGCAGACAACAACTGTGGTTTTACTAAAAATAAAAATAAAAACCATGATTACTAGGCTATAGTTAACAGGTAACAACAAATTAACAATGGTTTTGCTACACTATATAGTTTCATCATGGTATTTGTAGTAAAACGCTGGTCAACAAATGCTAATTCATCTGCCAAAAACCATAGTTACTATACTTTTACCATAAGCCTAATTAAATCATGGTTATTTTTCCTTAGAGCAAAACATAATGCAAAAACATGCTCAGTATTAAGATTGTATTAAGATATTAAGACATTTAGGTGAGATAAAATAACACCACATGCTCCTAATGTAATACTTAAAAAATGAGGTGGTTGTTTTGCAACAAGGTGGAGATGTGTTGATGAAAAAGTTACAGGTACAAGAAAATTGGTGGAAAAAAAGTAAACATACACATGAGAGAGAGAGAGATATAAGGGGAAATGAAGAGACTAAAAAGGTAAATGGAAGTTTAAGAGATATCCTTTAATTATTTTGTGGATTTAAGAATTTAAACTTTTTATGTGATGATGATGATGGCCATAAAAAAAAATATTGTTGTCCATGGTTTAAAAATTTGTTGTGGGTGTATGGGATGGCCTGGATGAGTGTGAGATTTCCCAGCCTAAAAATTTGTCCCAGTCCGCCCCTGCATGTGTTCACGAGAGTACGTGGCTCCTCTAATGACATCATTTATTTGTTAAATAATACAAATACTAGAATAAGAAAAAAAAAACATTATATTATAGCAGTTCATTTTCAGTGTTTAAGTTAAAAATACAGCAAAACCCAATGCATTGAAGGAAGATTGATGCCACCTGGTGGGAGAAATAAAGAAAATTACTTGTAATAACACGGTGTTGCCACTAGATGCATGTGTAGCCCTATATGTTGTGTTCTCTAGTTGCTTAGAGTATTTTAAGACCTATTATTTATTAGGTTTTACATTATTCGGAAATTATCAGAGATTGTTTAGATTTTCATTTACCACAAAAAGTGTATTTTGTATTTTTTCCACTTACCATTAATTTCCTATGGCAGTCATTTTTGACTGTGAAGATCACAAGTGTGAATTTAAGACCATTAGCCTTTTCTAATCACATGCAATTGTATATGTCCATATAGCAAGTGTTACAAAAGACTGGATAACACAATAAAAACAGTAATAAAAAGTGGCAAATCTTGCCTTAAAGTTTCAAAGTTAGGCCTAAAAGTTTCTGTTTCATCATGTGCTGTAACCGCTGAGTATTATTTTAAAGTGCTATAGGAAAGAAGAACATGTCATTTATCAAAAATGATTACATGAGAACAACACATGACCCATTTACATACCAAACAGATGGAGAAGTATTTAATTTTGCTGACATGGACTTTACAAAACAACATATATACATATATATGACAGAAATGGAGACAAGAACTTCCTGCCATTTGGTCCTTGTTAAATGTAATTTCATCATTCATATTTATCATTTTCACAGAAAAAGAAGAACATTTTAATTACAGTCATAATGCCTGTAATGTACATGGCTTACAGTGGTGTACCTGAATCACCAATAATCTGTTTGCATGCATTACTGGAAGAGTTTGCTCATTGTGTGGCATTTAATCAACAAAACAAATGTTAAACTGAAAACGGATGAGAAAGTAGCCTGAATGTACCAGCTGTGGTGTTACTCATTTTTTACGCTCTAAAAAAATTTAATGTCATTACATTTTTAAAAAAGTAATTTGAAATTTAGCAGGTGCTTTCATTGAACCCCCTGCATAGGTTTGAACCTTTAACCACTGACATCTAAATATGAACATGTAACTATTTTAGCCCACATCAGCATATGCACATAAATTTGTTCTTCAAACAGTTTACCAGGTATCTTAAAGGAAAAGAAAAAAAAATAAAAAATCACTAACGCACCATTATATATGCACCATTTCAAGGAGCTAATGCTACGCATCAGAATATACAAACAAATGAAGAGGGACCAAATTTAACAGTATATACTCGAGTAGTTGTGTTGTGTTCATTAAGGCTTGTGAAACTCCAAATTGAAGTGAGATAAACACTCCAAAGAGAGGAACCACCAAACCTATAAATAAGTAGAGAAATGTTCCATAGCATGGGGGTATGTGTATGTATGTATATATATATATATATATATATATATATATATATATATATATATAGTGTGTGTGTGTGTCTGCATTTGTGTGTATGCTGATTTTAAAAATTTTATGGTGAAATGTGGACATTTATTTTGTAAATAGACTGCTACATCCAAAGGGAATGAAAAAGTGCTCTGCTTTATTATTTTTATATTTATCATGACAAAACTGGTATTTGCCCCTGAGTGATCCGGTCATATCACTGCAGAACAAATTTTTCAGAGCATGAAAAATTGGGTTTAGTACTTTCAATACAATGCATGATATTATTGGGATTAGTTCACCCAAAAATGAAAATTCTGTCATGAATTACTCACCCTCATGTTGTTCCAAACCCGTAAGACCTTCGTTCATCTTCTTAGCACAAATTACGATATTTTTTATGAAATCCGAGCACTTTCTGACCCTGCATAGACAGCAGTGCAACTGACATGTTCAAGAAAGGTAGTAAGGAGATTGTTAAAGAGTCCATGGTTTAACCGTAATTTTATGAAGCTACGAGAATACTTTTTGCGTGCAAAGAAAACGAAAATAACAAAATTATTCAACAGGTCTCATGGGTTTGGAACGACATGAGTGTGTGTAATTAATGACAGAATTTTCATTTTTTGGGTGAACTATCCCTTTAAAAATAAATTAACCACTCAATGAAATATCATCTAAAATGTGTAAAGTAACAGATTGTACCACTCTCACACCTCCACGTCTTCATCATACATTAGAGTTAGTGAATTCCGAGTGAATTCTCTGATGTCTCTTCAAGTTGCATTTCTGAGTAAATCTTTTCCCACAGTCTGTGCAGATGTAAGGTCTCTCACCAGTGTGAACCCTGCGGTGTGCTTTCAGGTTACTCAGTTTGGTGAAACTCCGTCCACAGATGGTACAGCAGAACTGCCTCTCACCTGTGTGAATCTGTTGGTGAGCTCTGAGGTGACACAGATGAGAGAAGCCTTTTCCACACTGGCTGCAATTGTGCATCGTCTTTGCCGAAAGGTGCCGCGTGTCCCCTTGAACCCTCATACTGACCATCTGTGGCAGATTTCTTCCTGGGTGTACGGTACTAAAACTTCTTTCACCTGTAGTGCCTCCTTCAGGATACTGACGGACATGAGAGGGTTTTGGAGGAGGAAGGGCTTTACAGATGGATTGTACCTGGTCTACGTCGACGGCGCCGTGATCCGTCACAACCGAATTGGGATGTAGAACAATTTTTGTGTTCTTCCTAACGGGTGATCTGAGATGCTGCATGGTTTGTGTTGCAAGGCTCTGAACCTTGGCGGGAGGCGGAGGATACGAGACTCGCTCTTGTACTTGAGGTCTTGCGGTGAGAGGATCTCCAGGTTGAAGATCCACCAGTGTTTTCTTAGCACTGTTATGAGCAGAAACCACCTGAGGCCTAATCCTTTCCATATCTTCCCAGTCTGGTGGAAGCATCACTACAACTTCTTGTTTAACAGGCCCTGAGTCAATGCTACCCACTTGCGGTCTCAAATTCGGAGGCTCTGAAGATACTGATGTCCTGACTGGTTCTGGTTGTGAAACAGATAGCCGTGATGAAGGGTCTGTTTTAGGGTCAAACCATTTTGGGAGGTTTCTGTGTCTGACCTCATCGTCATCCCCAGGTCTTTCAGGGCAAGATGTGCCACCCTTTTTGTGGTCAGAATCTGAATGGCGGAGTCCATTGGTCTCTTCAGTACTGCTTGGAGGATCTTTTTGTTTGTGTATTTGAGGATGTATCAGTACACAAGCTTGTGAGTCTCTAGCCTCTGTTGCTTCCTCTTTCACTTCTCCTCCAGATTTAGGTTCACACACTTGAACAGCCTGTCATGCACAAACACGTGAATTAGAAACCACGCAAAAATTATAGTAACGTATTATTTTTTAACATAACATCTCAGCAAACTGCAATGGCCCTTAAGTATTTAGACACTTAAGCCAAGCTTAAAATGCATGAATTTTATATCATTAGATTTATCAAAATTAACTTTTTTTGGTATGATACCAGTTTCCTTCAAATTCACAGATGCTCTTTGGCACCCAAAAAATGTCCAAATGCTTTTCGTTTTCTGGGCCACTAGATATTACCAGTAGAACAATACCATACACACATTTTGTTTAGTTTCTGGAGTTGCTGTAGGCTTTTCCTGATTTGTGCTTCCCTTGGGACTGCACCTCCAGCTATTGTCAGATGCATTTTCCTGCTTTACAACAAGTGGGTGGTCCAAACCTATAAACAATAAAATAAAATAAAATAAAATGTTAAAAACAAAGCAGCATTCAATTCAGTCTTACTATTTAAAATAACTTTCTATTTGAATATATTTTAAAATGTATTTTCTTCCTGTGATCAAAACTAAATTTTCAGCATCATTACTCCAGTCTTTAGTGTCACATGATTTCTCAAAAATCATTCTAATATGCTGATTTGCTGCTCAATAAACATTTTTATTATTATTATCAATATTTAAAACAGTTGAGTAAAAAAAATTTCAGCATTCTTTCATGAATAGAAAGATCCAAAGATCAGCATTTACCTGAAATAAATTTTTGTAACATTATACACTATAACATTCAAAAGCTTGGAGTCAGTATAATTTTTTTCATTTATTTTATTTAATTTTATTTTATATTGGGGGGTACAGAAAAGAATACCTTTTTTTTTTTTTTTAGCAAGGATGCTTTAAATTGATCAAAAGTGATGATAAAGAAACATTTCAAAACATTTCTATTTCAGATAAATGCTGTTCTTCTGAATTTTCTATTCATCAAAAAAACCTGAAAAAAAAAAAACAAAACTCTGCTGTTTTTAACATAATAACAATAATATATGATTTTTGAGCAGGAAATCAGAATAGTAGAATGATTTCTGAAGGATCGTGTGACTGGATTAATGATGCTAAAAAATCAGCTTTAAAATCACAGGAATAAAGTATATTTTAAAATATATATAAATAATAGAAAACAGTTATTTTAAATAGTAAAAAATAGTTCAAAATTGTGCTGTACTTTGATCAAAAAATGCAAGCTTTGTGAGCAAAAGAGGCTTCTTTAAAAAACATTAAAAATCTTACTGTTCAGAAACTGTTGACTGGTAGTATAGCTCTATAAAATCAATATGTAAACTGCAATCATATCCCCGCCACAACTTAAATAACTAAATAATGTTGAAGAACATATAGAACATTGAAGAACACACTCTAGAATCACAATTTTTCATTTAAGTGGAAAAAAACTGCTTTAGATCCAAATTTCTTCCGTCAGACCTAGGTCAAGGTCATCAAGTTCTTATAATAACAAATATAATATATTGAATGTCTGGAAACGTTTGTGGAAAATATGTTGGTTCATTTCATTTTTATTGAACATGGCGTAAACATTTTGTATGAATGTATGAAACTACTGCACATTCTTATTTGTCATCGACCAACGTAAGCACTGCACAACTAGCGATGGACCTCCTTGGAAAGTCATGTTTCTACTCACTGCTCTGTGTTTCGGGGCCTCTGTGTAGTATCCTCCTCCTGGACACTGCTGTCCGACCACAGTCCACACATCTCACCCTCTTAAATCTCTCCCGTTCTCTCAGTTTGGCCTCCGACACGATCAGCCTCCGTTTCAACACCTCCGCCTCTCGTTTGCCTCGATCCATCTGCTCTAAGAAGCTCTCCTCCACTAACCTGGTGATCTCGTACATGGTGGTCTTGAGGACAGTTTCCATGACCGCGGACAGCCGAGTCTGGAAGGTGATGACCAGCGTGTCCGTCATTCTGTATCCGATCTACTCGAGTTCGTTCTTATAAAGACAAACTGACTGCTGAATGCATAGAGACAACGGCGATCATGACATTAATGACCACCCACGTATCTCAAATATTTTATTTCCTATTGTGTACTCATTCCACACAGCATTTTGGGAACTCAGTTTTAAAGTAAATGTTGTACTTCACACTTTCACGGCCAGTCAATCAAACCCCGATGATAAAATCCTCAGTGTTGTTAGCATCGAGCTCAGTACATCTGCTTTACAGCATGAACCGCAAGCAGAAATACATATATTTTAGGCGCGAACAGCTGTCGCATAATGTCCAGGTGACAGTAGTACATACTAAATAGTTTACTTTGTGGATGTGTGAACCACTAGTTGTTTGACTAACGCATCATTCGGCATGTCAGGATGAAGCGCAGTTGTACAGACAGACAATGATGTTGTTGTGGGTGACGTCACGGGTTGTACGGCGGCCTGGTTGGACCATACCGTAATCCTACAGGACGCTTCTTACCCGCTTTGTTATAGAATGAGGTATAATTTTCTAAACAAAAACCACCTACATCACTTTCCTGAATTCCTCCACACTTATGCAAATCTAATTGTACAATATTTAGGACACAGCAAGTGCTCCAGTTTAGGGTTAATGAAAACTAAAATAATCAAAAACATATTTTCGTTAATTAAAATAAACTTTAACTGAAACAAAATAAATAGGATAAAAAAGTAAACTTATTTCAGCTACTTGCCAAGATATTTTTATTCAGTTTAACTTCAAGTAGTAAAATAACAAACTGAAATAGAAATGAATTACTAAAACCTAAAATAGTGACGAAAAATAAAAAACTCATTCAAAATATGATATATAAATAAAGAAATATAAAAATGACACTGTTCTAAGCACAACGATGTATTTGTGAAAGGAACTAAAATTGTAGCTTTAAGTTTCATAGACAATAATAGATCATTTGTAAAATAAAGCGTAACACACTTCATGCAAAGCTAAAGTGTTTTACTTCTATAGTATTATAAATATTCTAACACTCTTTTATTTCTTCAGTTGGACCACTAGTGTAAAACGTGTTATTAATGTTTCTAAGGCTTTTTTATTAATTTTCTAAATAAAGTCAGTTGCCAGATGTCAGTTACATGAGTTTTAATTATGAAAATAATAAGCAGGTTGGCATTTGGAATAAACAGCTGGAGGATTTAATCAACCAACAACCAGATAAATCTTAAAAATGACATTTGACTATGTAATGCTTAAGCAAAGAGCGAAAAAGAACTGATATTGCATGTGTCACACGTTGCATATTTAACAAATATACATTTGGTAGGTTTATTCAAATAAACTGAAATAAATCCATTTTTCAAAATGGGTGTTGTAGACACACAAGTATGCAATACAAGTAAACAATATTCAAACTTTTAAGTGATGCATAGCATAACTTAAAGGCATAGTTCGTCCAAAAATGAATATTCAGTCATCATTTACTTACCATCAAACCTGATTTGTTTTTCTTCATTTGTTTCTTCTTTTGTGTCTAGCAGAAGACATTTTAACCAAACCAAAAAGAAAATAAAAAACCTATTCCTGGAAAAAAAAATTTCTTTTATGTACCACAGATGTATGTACCACAATGTCATACAGGTTTTATATGAGCTAATCGTGAGTAAATGATGAATATTCATTCTTGGGTAAATCATCACTTTTAAGAAAAAACTAAATTCTAAAATGATACAGAAGACATAACTATAATGGGAGCTTCTACAGCAACAATGTTATAATTTATGGGAAACACCTTCCAACAATTTAAAAGTTTAAAAAAAAAAAAAAAAAAACTTAAATTATGTGTGCACCAAACGCGAAACAAGTATTTACATGGTATTACTCATTCTAAAAACATAATTTTTATAGAAAGAAAATTCTCTTACAACCAGACTAGCTCAAACTCTTCGCTGATTGGTTTGCACAACAATGCATTATGCAAATTTTAGATTTGAGTTTATTTATTTATTTATTTTTGTATTGACTTTGTGTGTAATCTACTCGCAAATGCACGATATCGTCTACCACGCAAGCTGAAAATTTTCAACTAATTTTCCCGCAAATCAGTGAAGAACTTACGTCCAGTTTGGCAAGTCCGGTTGTATCAGAAAATGGAGGAAAGCATTACACAATGATTTTATCATCAGCTCTTGGCTGACTGGCTTGCATGACAATGCATCATGCAAATTTTCTACACAAGCTGAAATTTTTGAACTTGCAAGGAAGACGCGGTTGAGGCGTATATCCTGCATTTGGGTCAATCGCGTTGCCCATTTTAGATCATTTCCATTGCCTGGCGCAAATTCACATTCATTCTCATCTTTGCATTTTCGCGAACACACTATATCACGTCTTCCACGCAAGTTGAAAAATTTCAACTCGTTATCATGCCAATCAGCAAAGAACTTATTGACAAGTCCAGTTTGACACATCTGGTTGTATCAGAAAATGGAGGAAAGCATTACACGATGATTTTATTGCTGCGAGTAACACGAAAAACATCCCGCAAATAATCTAGAACCATAACACGATAAGAATATTTGCTTCGCGTTTGGTGTGCACACAGCATAAGACTGAATATGGTGTATTTTTTTGTTATGGATTGTTCTGGTCACCACTATGTTTGCGCTGATGTGACCTGAGATGATCCAGTCGTTTGAAGCTCAATCCACAGATACCACAGCAGTACGGTCTTTCTCCTGTATGGGTACGTTGATGGACTTTCAAGATATCGGCCCGGGTAAAGCTCTTAGTGCACATGGTGCACTTGTGTGGTTTCTCCTGTGTGTGAATACGCTGATGCAGCTTGAGATTCCACAGTCGGCTGAATTTGTTCCCACATAGTGTGCAGGTGTAGGGCTTGTCTCCAGTCTGACTGCATCTGTGTTTTCTCAAGTCACTGAATGATGAGTAACCTTTCCCACAATGGCTACACAAGTGGAGGCCGTCCCGCTGATGGACACGCTGGTGCACTTTTAGGTTGCAGGCTTGAGTGAACTTCTTACCGCACTGGTTACAAGTGTATGCGCCACTTGATGCAACTCTGTGGGAAAGCGGTAAGGTTTTCACAGAAACTCTGCTGTCTACTAATGCTTGTCCAACATTAGAGTGATTCAAAGCATGTCCCTTATAAACTGCACCACTAGATGTGTCCCCAACATACAGTGAGTTTCCTCTATGTCCAGCACCTCCTGCAACCCCACCACGAACTTCACTGAAGGAATTTATGTCTTGCAAGTGGCCATCTGCATTAATAAGTAAACAGTGCATGTCTCTATCTACGTCTTCTGTCTCTGGGTTGACTTGCACAGGTAAAGATCCTCTGTTTCCTCTCTTACTCTTAATGGAAGAGCTGTGACGTCTCCCACCTTCCTGGTCCAGGTCATTTTGATCAGGCCCAACTGCGACCGATACAGAGTTACCCAACATGTCTTCAGTTCTTTCTCCGAGACCGTCCAGGTCTCCCACGTCCAGTTCGTGCACACTGTAGCTCGCTAGCTCTTCTGCATCATAACGTGTTCGGTACGTCAGGCCCTGGACATCTGCGATATCTGCGTAATTCTCATTGTCAGTGGTCTGATCAAGTCCAGAGCTCCACTCTTCCTGAATCTGCTGCAGCTCCTGCTCACTGTAACTGTGAGCTGAGAAATTGGACGTCTCAGCTCCTGCAAAACCAAACATGGAAAAAAAATGTCTAATCTTCACACACAGTCAAATGCAAGAAGATTAAAGCAGTAATCAGATGTTTAAATCACACCTTCAGTATCCAGCGTCCACCCATCCTGAAGTTCCTTATTGCCAGCAGTGACATAAAGGGTCTCTTCTTTCAACACGCAGTCCAGTTTTCTGTCCTGTGTGCTTGCAGACTATAGAGAGCACAAAGACAGAATGTGCACAGAATGTTAAAGTCCCAATGAAATGGAAGTAGCAACATATCTTTTCTTCTGCATTGTGATGAAACAATCAAAAAAATGAAAAATGTAGGATGAGGACTTGGTCCTATTCATTAGTTGTTGATTGGATGGAGCATCCAGTTGATTGAAAGCAAGGGGTGGAGTTTAAGCAGACTAAATGATTAGAGAAGTCGTGCATACATTATCAGAAAATAGTCTTTTTTTTCACTCCAAGATTGAAAAAATAAATAAATAAATAAATAAATAAATAAATGTATCCCGTAAGCTACTCACCTCTGTTGTATTGCTGGCGCTGATTTGGTTTTCTGATCTTTCTTTTCCCAAAACTGTGTCAGACTCCAGCTCACAGCTTCCCCAGTTCCCATCTGGAACTTTCTCCTGTTTGAGGCTGCGTTCATTTTCTACATGTGGTCAAGGGTGAATGCAACTGTGAGGGCATTGATTACACAGTCCTTTAATGGTCTTTAAAGGGATGGAAGAAAAAGTCATATGTCTGGAATGACTTGAGGGTCTTCAAACAATTCCTTGTTATGTTGCAGGTTTAGATGTTTGAGTTGAGATGTTTTAAAATACTGGTTAACCTATGATGTGTGTGTGTTTTTTTTTTTAGTTTTTTATTTCTCATTTAGGTGTTAACACTCTGATGTGTTGTGGACTGTGGACTGTGGAGTGTGTTTGCAAAATGTCTGCTACAATTCAATTAAATGCAGCTGCGCAGACCTGAAATACAATTTTTTTATTTAGTTATTTTATGACGACAGTTTCTCAGCTAACCTGAGGGTTTTTACATTAATATGTACTAGGGTCGCACGATATACCGGTACTACGGTAGTATCGCGATACTAAAGCTTAAAAATACCCGCGGTGCCATTGCATTTTTTACACGGTAGTTTCGTCCATACGGTAGTACCGTAAGATATGTTGTATGCACAGCAGGAACGCTGTTTTAAACATTCATTTGAACATGCACGCCAGCAGAAACATTACAAGTTGATTGCCAAAATGTCTTTCTGCTGTGTTTTGTGTAGTACATGCTGTGTATACGCTTTATGTGGTATTCAGTGTTTCCCGACGCTTCAGTTCAGTTTGAAATGAGACGTTGCACTTGCACGTTGTTGTTCATGCTGCAGTTTATCAGAAGAGAGGGTCTGATTCAGACCGTCTGATGTTATTTAAAAAATAGCAGCTCAAGAATCACTTATTTAACATCATAATACCTTACAAGAAAGTATTCTCGCAGTTTTAGTCATTTGCCCACTTTTAAAACAGGTGTAATAATTTGTTTCTGGAAGCATCTTTGCGATCACGAACGCAATTCCATTCATTAACATAGCGGCTTTGCACTTAGTTCTTATCAATCATTGTATATATATTTTTAACATTTTAAATGAATATGTTTTAATATACAAGCTGCTAACTTGGAAATTTCAAGATATCCGAGCAAAAATGCTCCTGACAGTCCAGCAATATGACACGAGCAAGAGTTAAGAGTGCTGTTTTTGTTTCGTTTCTGTGTTTGAATACGAATCGCGTTGGCTTTGGCGAATCACTGATACACTAAGCCATTCATAAAAACAGTCATTTGATTCGCTCCTGAAGGATTCAACTGTTTTGAAAGAATCGTTTGAATGACTCAGTGATTCAATCACGAACACTTACTGCCACCTGCTGGCGGTTTTAAGTTTCCAATCATATTACATTCTTTTCCAACATATTTCTATATTGAGAGTTTTGTATTTAAAACATTAATCTTATAACATTATTTATGCAATTATAAATACAGTATAAATGTATAAATACCACATCTAAATGTCACTTCATGCAGTCTCTGTGCCGTGCTAAGATTTTGTTTACATGAAGAATTTTGTTTACTTGATTTCATGGATAACAATAGCCAGTCATTCACTTCACATTAATGAAGTATTCAGAGAAAAATCCTTTCTGTTTTCATTTACATCTTTTTATTTATGAAATTTTGATTCATTTTGTAGAATAAAATTTTAAATTAACAGAATGCTGCATGGTATCGTGATACTTCAGCTGGTATAGTATCGTTAGTCATTTTTATGGTATCGTGACAACCCTAATATGTACTCTGCCAGTTAAAAGTTTTCGGACAGTAAGATTGTTTAATGTTTTTTAAAGAAGTCTCTTCTGCTCACCAAGCCTGCATTTATCCGTTTCGAAATACAGCAAAAGCAGTAAAACTTTGAAGTACTTTCACTATTTAAAATAACTGTTTTTTTTTTTATTATTATTTGAATATAATTTAAAATGTCATTTATTCCTGTGATCAAAGCTGAATTTTTAGCATCATTACTCCAGTCACATGATCCTTCAGAAATCATTCTAATATTCTGATTTCCTGCTCAAAATTATTATGTTGAAAACAGCTGAGTAGAATAGCTGAGGTTTCTTTGATGAACAGAAAGTTCAGAAGAACAGCATTTATCTGAAACAGAAATCTTTTGTAACATTATAAATGTATTTATCATCACTTTGATCAATTTAAAAGCATCCTTGCATTTCTGAAGGATCATGTGACTGAAGTAATGATGCTGAAAATTCAGCTTTGGTCACAGGAATAAATTACATTTTAAAATATATTCAAATAGAAAGAGGTTATTTTAAATATATTACTGCTTTTGTTGTATTTCGGATGAAATAAATGCAGGCTTGGTGAGCAGAAGAGACTTCTTTATATAAAAAAAAAATCATTAAAAATCTTACTGTTCAAAAACTTTTGACTGGTAGTGTATGTATTGTTATTACACATTTATCTGAAGAAAATTGCACTGGATCAAAGACAGACATTTTTATCAGTTGCATGTTCAGTTTACTGGGAATAATATGATTGATATATATTTTGTGTTGTGTGAGAAGTATTAATGTTAAAGGTATTGCTATTTTTACCAGATTTTTTTTTTTTTTTTTTTTTTTTATGTGATTTTTGTTGAATTATACTGAATCCAAAAAAGGTCAATTCGACCCCCTACCAATACTACCATGAACCCAAATTTATGTTTAACCTAATACAATGGTTAGGAATCCAAGATGTCAATCCATCATATCAAATATGATGTTCATGCAGATTAAAAAAATATCAAATTTCCTTTTTGTAGAACATTACAAATAGTGACAATGAAGACATCGAGCCTTAGCTGAATTGTGAACAAACCTGATTGTGCTGACAGTTCTTCTTTTTCCTCGTTACCCACACGGGCTTTGTCACACTCTGCACATCTCTGAGTCCTCACACTCGTCTCTTGATTCTTCCGTCTGGTCTCGCTCCACTGGAGCCTCTTCTTCAGAGTCTCTACCTGCTCTCTACTACGGGACACTTCCTTCACGAAACTCTCCTCCACTAGCCGGGTGATCTCAAATATGGCAGCTTTAAAAACGGTCTCCATGACCCCGGACAGCTGTGACTGAAACGAATGTATGACTTCGGACATAATGACGAGTAAACGGGTGAAAAGCCTTAAACCAACTGAGAATAGTCTAGCTACGTTCTTTGTTATGTAAACAAGCTACAAAGCCAACAATTTATCCTCAAGCTCCTCGTTAGACGTTTTTAAAACCAAATTGTCACATCATATCGTTGGAGTGTGTTATCAAATCATTTTTTAGTTTTGCCAAATCTATACTAGTCTAAGCACTTCCTAGCAGAGACTAGCGAGGACTGTTATTGTGTTACTGTTAGTTAGCGCTAACTACCGGTTACTGTTCTTTTATCAGTGTCACATTTAAACATTGCAACATAAACGATACGCGGAGAATCCGTGCTGGTCCAAAAAACATGCTCTCGTCCTACAGTGGGACTGGCTAGAAGTGCTTCCCGAAGCAAACATACGGATGGAAGTTAGGGACAAATTTAAAGGGACAGTTCACCCCAAAATGCGGTGCCATTTCACAGGCATAAGAAAAAAAAAAACATTTAAAACACAATACAGATGAAGATGTGCAACATTAAATTGACATCATATTTTTGAGTTCATTTATTTCAACAGAAGTACCAGAAATATTAAAAGGGGGTCTCAAAAAACATTGAGAGCCACTGCTCTGCTATTGGAAAGGATGCAATTTGCATTCTTTTATCTTTTCTATACATTATAAATAACTAAAGTAACATATTCAGTTTTGTTATTTATGAAATCATATAATATAACAGAGTTATACAGAGTAAAATCTGGTAAAATCTATTTGTGAAACTTACATATCCAGCATACTCTACCAGTCAAAAGTTTTTGAACAGTACTTTTTTTTTTTTTTAATGTTTTTCAAATAAGTTTCTTCTGCTCACCAAGCCTGAATTTATTTGTATCCAATGTTCAAAATATTTGTAATATTTTTTTAAAAATATTTTTACTATTTAAAATAACTTTTCTTTTTGAATATATTTTAAAATTTAATTTATTCCGGTGAGGATCCTTCAGAAATCATTCTAAAAAAAATTTAAAAAAAGAAAAATTTTAAAAAATTGAAAAAAAAAAAAAACATTTATTATTATTATTATTTTGAAAACAGCTGAGTAGAAATTTTTTCAGGTTTCTTTGATGAATAGAAAGTTCAGGAGAACAGCATTTATCTGAAATAGATTTTTTTAAATAACACTATATATGTCTTTATCATCACTTTTGATCAATTTAAAGCATCCTTGCAAATTAAAAGTATTAATTTCTATAATTTATTATAAAATTCTAAAAAAAAAAAAAAAGTAAAATAAAAATGTACTGACTCCAAGCTTTTGAATGGTATGTTACAAAAGCTTTTTATTTCAGATAAATGCTGATCTTTGGATCTTTCTATTTATTAAAGAATCCTGAGAAGATGCTATCAATTGTTTTAAATAATAATAATAATAATAATAATAATAATAATAATAATAATAATAATAATAATAGTAATAATAACTGTATCTTGAACAGCAAATCAGAATGAATTCTGAAGGATCATGTGACACTGAAGACTGGAGTAATGATGCTGAAATGTTAGCTTTGATGACAGGAATAAATTACATTTTGAAATATATTCAAATAGAAAGCAGTTACTTTAAATAGTAAAAATATTCCACAATATTACTGCTTTTGCTATATCTTGGATCAAATAAATGCAGGCTTGGTGAGTAGAAGATACTTCTTTAAAAAAAAAACATTTAAAATCTTACTGTTCAAAAACGTTTGACTGGTAGTGTATGACTTAGCAGTAATTAATATAGCCTAGTAGGACGGATAAAAACAACATGCTGATTCTAAAAATTTGAACATTTGAAAAATTCTTTAAAATTTGAAAAATTCTTTGAATATTTGAAAATTCTTATTTTGTAAATAAAATAGAGTTTTTTGGTGTTTTTTGGAAATCAGCAGAATTTTTGTCAAAATGCAGGACTATGTAATGCATGCATATATAGTCTAATATAAACTATATTTTTATTTCTACATTCTTCCTCCATTTTAAACCCCTTACAATATAAACGCTGGATTTAAAAAAAATATACAAGTAATCAATAAAGTATTAGCAAGTTTTGCTTCCCTCCACTAAAATGACATCCACATATAGCCTTCATTGTTTAGAGCTTCAGGGCGCTTCAGTGTCATATTAAAAGCAAACCGCAAACTATCTTTACAGCAGTCTATAAATAAAACTTTTTAAACACTCAGTGCGGAAGTATACCGCCCTCCCCTGGACGCGTCATTGTGATTCTCGTTGACTGTGTCAAAGGGACTATAACGTCTGCTCCTTAAAATTTACTTCATTCGAATTGAACCATGCCGGATGCGAGCGCGGACGATTATGACGGGTTTCAGACCCAGTTCACACTGATAATGGAAACAATTTTACAAACTGCTGTCAGGGAAGCGACAAAACTTTACGATGGCACTTTGCAGCGCTTGAAAGCGGAATTGGTGCAGCTGAGACAAGAGACTGTCAACTCGAAGACAGGTGATACATCCAGTCAGAACACAAAGAGATTCTCCGAAGCTGGGAGTCAGAGAACTGGAAATGTCTGTAAATATCGTGATGTTGGTGTGCAGTGTGGTAGGTTTTTTTTTATTTTTTTCTTATAACAGTGTGTTCCTGGGTTATGGCGTGCATTAAACACTTCCTGGAAAATTATAACGACTTTTAAGGGCTTAGACAAAAATCAGATGGTAAATGCATAAAAGCCACTTTCATTGCCTTTTTCTGACAGTTTTGCTTTCTATTTTTATACATATATTTAATATATGTATATTTATAATAATTTCCATCATAATGTGTCATTGTGAATGCCCTCCTGAAAGCATCTTTTTTTAATAGGGTTATTTACATTGTTTTTGTTTTGTTTTTCCATTTGTCAGACAAGCCCATTTTGGTTGACCGGGGATGCAGCCCCCATCAGTTTATAGGACAACGTCTTAATCTGGGAGACATTACGAGTGATAAACTAACAGATCTTTGTGCCACTGAGGATGGGAACAGGCAGCTTGCATTGCTTCTCATCAAACAAGAGGTAAGAAATGAAAGTACATACTATAGAAGAGTATGTGTTAACACTTTCCCCTCCTCCCTTTCTCGCCTTTTCTGTTTTGCATATGAATTTTGTGGTGAGATAGAGCAAAGTTCACAGACTGAGGTCGTATTTCCTCTCTGTAAGGGTTTTCAATATTTAGAGGCTTAACTGAATATCAAAACTCTATGTGAATTTTAATAATAGCACCTTTATAGATTATGATTATATGTTCTCTGCCTTCAGCCTCAAGAGACAGAATGCAACAGCTATGCACCAGGATACTTTCTACTAAAGCAAGAGGGTGCTGAGCCGATACTGGTGCGCAAAGAGCCGAATAAGGACACCGTGGAAAGAGGTATTTCACAAAGCCATTCACAAATTCAACTGAACAATGAGGAAAATTCTCATATACAGTACTGTGCAAAAGTCTTAGGCCACTAGTATTTTCACCAGCTAAAAAATGTTTAAAGTAAGTTATTTCTATCCTTTGCTATAGTGTGTCAGTAAAGAATATCAGTTTACATTTCCAAACATTCTGTTTGACATTAATTGTAATAATCTAGTGAGATTTTTGTTTGCAAAAGGAGTCTGACAACAGCCAGTGCTCCACACTGAGATTTGATCTCACCATCTTCCAGTCTGTCTCTGGAATGACATGAAGAAACAGAAAAACTGAGACAGACTAAATCCAGAAGAACTGTGGCAACATCTCCAAGATGTTTCAAGTAACCTACCTGCAAAGCTACCTGAAAAACTATGCACAAGTGCACATAGGGCAAAAGCTACTTTAAACGCAAAGGATGGTCACATCAAATGCTTATTTATTTTAGTTAATAGAAGTTCATTGATAAAGAAAATCTGTTTATGACATTGTTTTTGACAGCATCCTCATTTTATGTGCCTAACTGCCTAAAAATCTGCCTAAAACAGTACTGTAGCTTATTAGGTATAGGACTCTTAAAGCATCTTGGAGATGTTGCCACAGTTCTTCTGGATTTAGTCTGTCTCCATTTTTTCTGTTTCTTAAGACAGACTGGATTGAATGATGGAGAGATCAGATCTCTGTTTGCACAAGGAGTCTGACAACAGCCTGTGCTCCATACAAAAATCTCACTGGATTATTATAATTAATGGCAAAATGAATGTTTAGAAATGTAAACTGATATTTCCTACTGACACACTACAGCAAAAGACCGACTTTAACTGACTTTAAACCATTTTTTAGCTGATGAAAATACTTGTGGCCTAAGACTTTTGCACAGTACTGTATTTCATATCTTATGTAGTTCTTTCACAAGTACATGAAAACTTAAACTTTTTGCACTTTAATTTTTTTTTAAATCTTCCATTTACATGTAATTATCATATAAGAGCCAATTCTTTTCAAATAATTAAAATATGCATAAATATTGACAAGAAATATATATGAGCTGTATTTCAGGTTTAAAGGGACAGTTCACCCAAAAAATTTAAATTATCCCATTATTTACTCACCCTCAAGCCACTCAGATGTAGTCCAGTGCAGATAAAAATGACCCCATCCCACCCAAGCACTCAGATCTATCTTCAAGCACTTTAACAAATCTATCTGTTGAGGACAGATAAACTTTGTGTATTCATGTTTTGTCCTCATGTTCCTTTCTTGCATCTTCACCACTCTATTCACAGTTGTGATCCCACCAGCACTGCAAACAATAACCAGAAACCAAAGCCACCATAACGGAAAATCACCACCATTAGTGACTCCTCCTTCCTCTTGTAGTCGCAGAGTGGATTCCGGTGGTCAAAAACCCAGTCAGGCTATACGACCCATCCAAGGTGCATCTAAAAGAACATTGGAAAATACTGAAGGCTTGTCTTCCCAAAACAAAAGACAAAATGCCAGTGCACCAACACAGACATCCACTTCTTCAGTACCTCCTAATTCAACCCAGATTCCTGCTTCCACTGTTAATTCATCTGTACCAATGATTGAGCTGTCTGGCGCTCCAGCGATACCTCAAACCAAGCCAACACCGTCATTAGTTCACCGTCGGCCAAATCCTCAAACATCAAACCAGACAGTAGTCCCTCAGAAAGAGGGCTCGAATATTTGTCAGAATACCTACCTAACTCCCGTTCCCCCAAGGCAAGTCTTACTAACAGAGCCTCATACCTCTAAACAACGTGCTCAACCATTGGCTTCACATGCTGAGAAAATTTCAACCATTGCTTTGCTAAACCAAGCTACTGAGCCATTAACCCAATGTTCATCTCAACTTACACAACCGTCATTCTTTCCACCACAAACCACCGTCAAAACGCCAACACAGGAGGTGGCGCCACAAATACACGTTGGTGTGCCATCAGTACACGTTCCTGTCGTAGCAGCTCCAAATACATTTCCACCAGTCCAGGATCGGATTCTCCCAACTAGCCTCGTTCCCCCTCAATCCCAGGTTTTTACATCTCCACAGGTAATGCCGGCACATTCTTCGACTTCAAGTCCATCATTTCAGTTCCCTTTGGTTCTGCCACATAATCCTGCTCAGGCAACGCCCGCTTCTTATCTTCCGACACACGTTCCGTATAATTCTCATCTTCCAGTTAACGCAATTCAGGGATCCGTCACCCTAAACCCACCTCAACCTCAACCTCCACTTATGCAATCTCAGTATCCACCACAGTCTGATCAGTTCTCCTCTTCTCCAGACCAGTTCTTTCCTCCAGCTGATAATACGCCAGGTTTGCTTGAATCTCTTGATACTTTGCATTTGCATTCGCCCATTGTGATAACGCCACAAGATGCCCCGGATCAGGCACACATGCACCATTTTCAGCCATCAGGGCAGTTTGCGCCTCTGCTGACGCTGAAGGAGCAACAAGCTGCTGCTTCAGCCAACATCGTTTTTGGCCGAGTACCAGTTCCAACTTTAGAAACACCTGCGTCTCCTGTTCACAACTTCGAAGCAGATGTACCTTTTTCACCACCTCACCCAGAAGGAAATGATAAAGACCTCTCAGAAGATGACGACACTCCCACACTCCAGTCTAGGCTGAGAAAACAAAGAAAGATTTGCGCCAAATCCAGAAAAATAGATCATGCAGGTGAGGACGGCACACTTATGGTCAAGGACAAGAGAGCGGATCAGGTGCAGAACGACTTGATTAGTGATACACCGCATTCTGGCGCAATTAACGGAAATCAACCATTAACAAAACCTTCGAGCAAGACGTTGCAGAGAAATACAGAGTGTGCCGAGTGTGGAAGGGTCCTCAGCAATGCATCAGCCTTGGAGAACCACATGAGACTTCATACAGGCGAGAGACCTTACACTTGTTCCCAGTGTGGAAAGGCGTTTCCTAGTGTCCGAGGTCTTAATCGACACGTGAAGGTCCATGCAGAGGAGAAACGGTATCAGTGTGAAGAGTGCGGTAAGAGTTTTGTATACCACTTCACCCTTACTAAACATCAGCTTATTCATTCTGGAGAAAGACCGTTTCCTTGTAAAGTTTGTGGGAAGAGGTTTTTGGCCAAGGCAGACCGGGCTACCCATATGCGAATGCACACTGGAGAGAAGCCGTTCTCTTGCACTCTCTGTGGGAAGAAGTTTAAACATAGAGTCGCTCTGAATATGCATATGCAGGGGCATAGAGGAGAGAAACGCTATATCTGCCCCCACTGTGAAAAGGGATTTGTGGATTTGGGCAATTTTAAAAGACACAAGCTCATCCACACAGGGGAAAGACCGTTTGAGTGCAAGCAATGTGGGAAACGCTTTACTCAGTCGGCACACCTCAAGAAACATGTCAACACGCAACATGTTACTTGAAAAAGAAATTACATTTGGATTGTATCACATTAAGCATTTAAGTTGATCTACTTCATCTATTGATACATTTTCTGTTACATAAAATATAACAATATTTGGCCTGATTGTAAATTAATTTATGAAGATGCCATTTTTAAAACAGAAAAGTAAAAAAAAAAAAAAAAAAAAAAAAAAAAAAGTTAAATGCTTTGCTGCATTAATTTTGTACATGGTCTATTTCTCAAACCTAGCTAAGCTAAGCCTGTTTTTGCCAGTGAATAAAAATAACAAAGGTAACTGCAAGTTTTTATTTCTCGCAGTTGCGAGGTTACATCTCACAATTCTGATTTTTTCCTCCGATTTATGAGAAACTCCAATTTTAAGGGTGAAAAAGACTGATATGTTCTTAAAATTGTGATATAAACTTGCAATTTTGAGTAAAAAGTTTGAATTATGAGTTTATATCTTGCAATTCTGACTTTAAAACTCGCAACTTAGTTTGTATCATGCTATTCTGAGAAAGAAAGTCGATTGCGAGTTTATATCTTGCAATTCTGACTTTATTTCTCAGAATTGCGAGTTTATATCTCACAATACTGACTTTGTAACTCACAACTGCGAGTTTGTATCATGTAATTCTGAGAAAAAAGTCAGAATTGCAAGTTTAAATTTTGCAATACTGACTTTATAACTCACAACTGTGAGTTTATATTACAATTCTGAGGAAAAAACGTTGAATTGCGAGTTTATATCCCGCAATACTAACTTTATAATTCGCAACTGCAAGTTGGTATCGTACAATTCTGAGAAAAAAGTCAGAATTGTGAGTTTATATTTCGCAATTCTGACTATTTCTTAAAGTTGAGTTTATATCTCACATAACTGTGAGTTTGTATTATGTAATTCTGAGAAAAAAGTCAGAATTGTGAGTTTAAATTTCACAATACTGATTTTATAACTCAAAACTTAAACAGTTTATATCCTAATTCTAAGGAAAAAAAGAACTGCAAATTTTGTATCACGCAATTCTGAGAAATAAAGTCAGAATTGCGAGTTTATATCATGAAATCCTGAGAAAAAAAGTTAGAACAGTGAGTTTATATCTCACAATTTTGAGAAAAAAGTAAGAATTGTGAGTTTGTATCACGCTATTCTGAGAAAAGAAGTCAAAGAAAAGAAAAGTCAGAATTGAGATAAAAAGTCGCAATTACCTCTTTTTTTTGTTTTTTTACAGTGCCTTAAGTACTTTTTAAATGTGAAGTAGCCTAATAAAATGTGATAATGTTTTTATTTTGTCAGTGTGAAATTTGTATACTGCTTGTTTATTTTTGTGTATATTTTTTGATAATGTTTTTATTTTTATTCTATTGTCCATCCTTCTATAAATATCAATAAAACGTTGTAACATGTTGTAAAATGATCTAATTAAAAAAAAAAATTCAGAAAAAAACAATCAGTTTGTATGCTTAAGGTTTATTCTATCCATTCATATGAATGTAGTAGGCACTATTAAGATGCAGACAAGAAAGAAAAATTGTGCAAATCATATCAACCACTGGGTGGCGCTGTATGATTACACAGACTCTCTAACACGCCATTTATAAACCTCAAGACTGAAATAACTGACATAAATTGCAGTGGTGACTGAGAACAAAAAAGGAGCTGAAATACACTGTAAAGAACTGTGAAAAATGTATTTTAATTTTAGGCAACTATACAATCATATATTGAACAAAGCAGCCTGCCTTAAAAAAAGTACTGGTTGAGATCTAAATTACATTTATGATACAACTTGTACCACATTATTCAATTCAAACACAGAACACTAAAAGGTAGTGACCTTGACCTAGTGATTATGATAAATAACAATAATTCTTTATGTAGTATAACTACACAGTCATTGTCCTTAAGTCTATATTAGGGTTATTTAGAAATCATTCCAGAATTTTTTTTTTTTTTTAATTGATATCCAAAATATATGAGACCTTTTATGGTTACATAAAATATACTGAAATAAAAAAAAATTCTATATTTGGGCAGAACAAAGTAATATTGTAGATTACAAAACATTTAGTTTTTACATTTTTGCAACATTCATTTGTATTGATTAAACAAATAATTCACCAGACTAGTATATAACAAAAATAACAATCCTAACTGTTGAAATGAATTACAGTTATGTTAATAAAAAACACTTCTGTAATTCCTGAGTTACGTTTCTGCCTGTCGCAAGAGTTCACATAAAAGTCTAATCGATTTTTGAAGTTTGCAAAAGAGCTGTAAAAACAGCGTAGTTCTTCATCGGTCGTCTTGCATATCTGGAAATACCAATTATAGAATGTTTGGGATGAAAAGCTTTGCTTTGTACACCTTCATAGCTCTAAGAATACTTCATATATTTTAGAAAATAACGGGATGGGATGATTGTGTATTTGGCTGGATGAACTCCATTTCATTACAGAGAGAAGGCATCACGTAAAAAAACATATAAAAGCAGAGATGCCCACAGAGGGAGAGACATGCTGATGAGGCGAGCTCCTGCGCTGGATTTCATGGTATAACTGCACCTGCCCACGTTCCCTACCTTGTCAACTGCAGACAAAGTCACAGAAGTTGAACAACATGAGGCCTCATACAGACCCATCACCACGGTTTCATTGCCTTCCACTGTGCTGTGGCTGAAGTTTCCACTGCCTTGCTGGATGGAAACACTCTCGATGCCTGTACCGTTACCATCTGTGATGCTGACAGACATTTCCCAGTTTGATGAGCCGCAAGAGGAAGAGTAGCAAGTACCCTTTACACTGACAATTTCACATTTTGGAGGTGTAAAGTCAGTAACCTGGATGGAACAAAAAAAAAGTATGAGTTAAAACAATAGCTTACTGATGAATAATGTGGCATATATATAATTAAAATGACAGTAAAAACAATAACATTTTTAAATATTTAAAATAACCATTTTCTACTTGAATATATTTTAAATAGTAATTTATTCCTGTGATGCAAAGCCGAACTTTCAGCATCATTACTCCAGTCTTCAGTCACACATGATCCTTCAGAAATCATTCTAATAGGCTGCTCAATGAACCTTTATAATTATTATTATCAATGTTGAAAACAGTTGCACCACTTAATATTTTTGTGAAAACCATGCTACGTTTAGTTTCATAGAAAAAGAAATTCAGCCAAGAAAAAAAATCAAGGTATTACTACAACTTTTGATCAATTTAATGCATCCTTGCTAAATAAAAGAATTCATTTCTACAAGAAAAATCATACTCCAAACTTTTCAATGGAAGTATATATTAAACATAGGTCAACCACAATTTGTTTTGTGTTAAGTAATAATTGGCTGCCATAAAAATCATTTAGAGATCTAACTGTTGGGTAGGGCTGCACGATTAATTGAATGCGATTTCCATGTGCATTTTGTCAGTAAAGCTGGTTCTGTAATCAGCAGTAAATCTCCATCACCTGCCTTCAAATGGAGCAGCATTTACTGCACAGAGACGATATTATTGCGCAATTATGAAATCGAAAGAAATCGTTTGCGATAATGACAGCTGTTTGCGTAGCTTCTCCGTGAACTACAGCTCTGTGTAGTAAAAATCTGAAAGCATGTGAAAATACCACATTTACTAACATGGTTTTACTCCAAACTCACTTCATAATGTCAGTTGAGTGTTTGAAATAAATCCTTCTGTGAGATGATGTGGCTTCTTAAACAGAATAAGCCACATACTTCATAGTATTCTAAGCAGTGACAAAGGCATTTATATAAATATACTTTATTATAATGAAAATTATAATAATAAGAACTCAGATAAACCATATATTGCCGTAGTGGTGTGTTTATTAGTCACGTTGAATCAATGAAAGCAGAAGTTTTTTCTTCAGCCATAAAGAAATCGTGTTTTTTGAGTTAAACATGTCAAGATTTTTCTTCGTATAATGGACTGATATGGTGCCCCAATTTTGAACTTCCAAAATGCAGTTTAAATGCGGCTTCAAACAATCCCAAATGTGCTTGTAAACGTTCCCAGCCGAGTAAGAAAGGTCTTATCTAGCGAAACAATTGGTTATTTTCATTAAAATAATACAATTTAAATACTTTTTAATCTCAAATGCTCCTCTTGTCTTGCTCCGCCTGAACTCGGTGTATTCTGACTCAAGACAGTTAGGGTATGTCGAAAAACTCCGATCATATTTTCTCCCTCAACTTCAAAAATCATTTCAAAATCATCCTACATCGCTGAAGCAGTACCAACCCAGTCTTTACAAAGTGAACATGCAAAGAAGATCAAACACCCTTTAACAAAAAAGACAAAACAGCAATATAGGATGATTTTGAAGTTGAGGGAGAACATGAGATATGAATTTTTCAACATACCCTAACTGTCATGAACCAGAAAAAAACAGAGTGAGACAAGACAAGCATTTGGCATTGAAAAGTATATAAACTGTATTATTTTTATGAAAATAACCGATCGTTCCGCTAGATAAGATAAGACCCTTCTTTCTCGGCTGGGATCGTTTGAAGCCACATTTAAACTGCTTTTTGGAAGTTCAAAATCGGGGCACCATATCAGTCCATTATATGGAAAAAAATCCTTGAATGTCTTGAATTTCTTAACAGCTGAAGAAAGAAAGACATAAACATCTTGGATGATAAGGGGTGAGTACATTATCGGTCAATTTTTGTTCTGGACTTCTCCTTTAAATCTTCTGTTTATTCAGCTGCAGCATCTCCTGGGTGTCTTATTTGGAATTTCCGCACGAGAGCACCCTCTGGCCTTAGGATGAAGATTTACTGGAACACAGAACTGTGCTACTCTGAAAGATACGCATGACAATCGCAGCTTCTGCCTAATCATGAATCCGATTTCATTTCGATTTATCGTGCAGCCCTGATGCTGGGATATAACTATCCCTCATTTCATTTCCTTATCTAAGCCCACATTCTTTTCTACTAAAATTTCACAACTGCAGAATGCTTTATCAGTATGTCTGAAACCATCTCATGTTACCTTGGAGAGAACAGAAAGGCGAAGGACAGCATAGTTTGAATCGCTTTCTCCAGGGGCTTCTGCCTCGATGGTTAGCGTAACATCCGTGCCGGAGACCGTATTAGCAGGTGGAGTGAGAGACACCGTTCCCTGAGCACTGCCGCCACTCACAAGACTGAGACTATGATGACACAGAAACAGAAATTTAGCACTTTTCAGTTTTGTTTTTGATCGGGAAAGCTGATTAAATAATTACTGAGTGATTTGTTGGATGTGTCATAGAAATTACCTTGTTGGATGCGTCATAGGGATGTCTTTGTCATTCCTTGCACGAATTGTGTAGGTACCAGCGGTTCCGTTGGTTGTAACAGTAAAACTGAGTTTGAATTCTTCTCCTGGCAGCATGGAGCTGTCTGCAATTGCCTGTAAATGGAGAGAAAATGGTGTTAGAATTAAAATTAGATTTGTTTAAACAACTAGCCAGCTGCTTACTGTCTTCTAAAGGAAGCGTAATGGTCATGGACCTTACAAGTGACTGATTATCACACGAGATTTGACCTGCAGTCCATTTCAACAGATGTTTATGTTAGCATGTTGCTAAGCTAACAGCACAAGGCTTAATAATACAGTCCACAAATACTGAGCATTATAATCTGTTCTGTAAATATGTTTTAAAGACAATGCGTCTCATTCACTAACCGTGCGTACACACACATTTCTGTGTGAAACGAATGTTTTCATAAATAGTGATTCATCAATAACGTTCCTACTAATTATAATTTTAGGGACAAAAATGTAGAAACAACTGAATCATAGATCATAAAAATCATGGATATCTCATACATAGATATTTCAGACCGATATTTCATCTTAAATATATTTTATCATCAAGATTGTCTTTAGAGATCATGACACGACTAATTTTATTTCACGCTAACTATATATATATATATATAGGTCTTTATGATATAAACATTTTTGATACCATAGAAATTTCATAATTCTTGTCACCAGTGTGTCAATATCAAAAAGTAATACTAGCCAATAAAAACAGACATGAATGACAGACAGCAGGAATATTAGACTGCTGTCAATTTAAGAGCTGCCTGAACCCAATATACAGTTACACATATATTTTTTATTGCTTTTTGCATAAGACCTAAATTACTGTGTTTATGAGGATACTTGCAAAGACGGCCATTTTGACATTTACAAGTGTGTGTATTTAACCATTCAAGGCCTACAAAGTGCCAAAAATAACTCCAATATTCCCGCACTCTGTGAGCACGCCTCTCTGACAGTCTCTCTCCTCATGGAATATGTCCCAATACACACTACAGAAAGCCATTGTAATGGTTTTAATGTTTAGAAGTTGTTGTAATGGTATTTGTAGTGGAAACCATTAGAATTTCTGTGATGGTTCATTAACATTAAAATGAGGTCAAGAACAAATTGACATGCATACACAGTCAGAAGTTTCATATAAATGTGAAAAAGCCAAACCCAATGTTCTTGTCTCGTCCACCATGAATCATTTTTTCACTGAACTTGGCGCAGTGCCATTATATGTGAAGGATACACAATAATGCCTAACAATTTGGAAGCTTAAGGGGATTTTCAAGCAGAGGAATCTTTTTTATAGTTCCTAGAACTATTGGTAGATGTACCCGCTATTTGACGTTCCACAGGAACTAATGGAATTCGTTTTGTTCTAGAAACTCCGTTTGGCGCAAATGCAACTAGGAAAATGACCCAAGGGGGAAACTGGTTCTCTAGGAACAACCATGCTGGTTAGTTCCTTAAACTGAGTTTAAATATAATGTACCTACCTTTTGGTCTTACTAAGTTTTAAAATGAAGAAATGCATTAAGAATCCAGTTTGTACCTTGATGGTGACTTTGGACTGAGACATCTGTGTGGTGGTCTGCCTCTGGAACAGGCTGCCGGAGGTCTTGTCTTTTCCCTTCAGCACTACCACAAACTCTTCCTGTGGCACTTCTTTCACAGTAATCAGGTAATCTCCAACACCCATTTTCTCAATGGTTCCATTAGACACTTTGACCCCAGACACCTCCATGAGAGCAACCTGCTGTAGCTCCAGAGCCTCTGGACCTTTCTCTCCACTCAACGTTAGCAGCAGTTTAGCCGGTAAGCCTAAATAAAGCACAAAAAATCTGTATACTTCCATTCAAATCATTCAATAAGAATTGTTTAATGGTTAAATAGGACAGTGGGTTAAACCTGCAGACGGCCGGCCATCAATGGGAGCAATTCCAGGATGGGGTCCTTTGAATTCCTCCACAAATTCGTAGATGAATGTAGTCGCACTCTGACCTGTAAAACACAAACCATTTTGCATACCGTCTACATTAGAAAGGAATATTTTTCCTCTTAACACTTTAAGAGTAAAGAATAAATATAGATTATGCCGTATTCTCCTCATGACAGGTTGGTAAAAACTTTTGTGTTTCGCTTTGCATTGGTTTATCAAATAAGTACATGAAGGCTCACCCATCACTTTTATGGTGTAAGCATTAGTTGTGGTCATCTCAATGTGCCACAGGCCCATCTCAGTTCCATTTAATTGGATCCGTTGCAGGTTTCCCACTTTCTGAATTGTTCCCAGAGGTCCGTCTTCAACAGTGTTAGATTGAGTCACACCTGGAGGCAAATGACATTTTATACTGAATCTGAGCACAATATAATACAAACCATTCCCATTAGGGTTATTACAGTTTTACTTTTTTATTTCATTACAATAACTTAATTCAATATCAACAATAATTAATTTTCTTTTACTTTTAACCCTTTACCCGTCACTTCCATTTTTGAACACAGACATAAAAATGGACTATCCAGACTTAAATTATTATAATTCATGAATGAAAACATTTTGTAATATGATTTTGATGTACATTTTCCGTGGTAATGCAATGTCTGATTTTAAAATGCCTTTCAAAGGATGAATTTTGAGATTTTAAGTTTTGAACTGATATATAATTTCTTAAGATTTCTAAAGTATGATAGGGAAAAAGGCAACGAAGAAAGTCTTTTGTGACAAAGGTCAGAACTCATGTTATGATGTAGATTTTTTAAGTTGCACTCTTGACATATATTAATCTATTACTTTTCCTACATAATTTGTAACACAAAAATATGGTTGTCAGGCGTCGTGTGCGGGAAGGAGGAGTAGGGACTAAGAAGTCATGAACACGCACTTTATTAATATAATCCACAAAAGGGAACAGGAACAGCAGGGAAACCACACACAAACACAACGAAAACAACAATAAGAACCGACATCGAACGAGGAACTGAATCGAACTTAAATAACCAGGCTAATGAGACAAGGATAGGTGTGAGTGATTAAACAACGATGTCATAATAAGAAACGGAACAGGAAAGACCAAATAAGGACACATAGGAAAAAAACAACGAAACAGTCCACAGGGGTGTGACAATGGTAAAATATCTATTTAGGAGTCTTAGACCTTTCCAACGATGTATAGTTTGTCATGATTAGATTAGGATTTATTTGTAATATGGTGAAGTAAATGTAGGCGTCCCACAGGGTGGACAGTGACAGTTAAAGGGTTCAGTCATTTTTGAGTCATGAAAATGTATTGTGGTTACAAAAAATAATTTTATTTTTGTTAGTTTAGTTAATTTAATTAAAAGTGCCTCTGAATTTACCTGTGGGGCTGCGCAGGTTGAATGTGAGGCTGGTTCCTGTGATGTAGATGGTAGTGTTGGACACAGACTCATCCAGTAGGAAAGGGAAATTCTCTACACCTCCTGGATCCCTGGAGCACTGAAGAATTGTCACCTGACAGATGAAGAGAGTATGCAAACATTTGCAAAAATTAAAGACATAAGAGAAATGCTGTTTGTGAGATTTTTTTTAAAATAACTATAAGATGCTGATCATACCAGGGCTGATGTAGAGGTGTCAACAATGATATCAGTGGCTTGAGAGATGCTGGACTTGGAGACCTCAATGGCTTGACCACCAGAGGCCAAAGCCATGTCATAATACATCTGAAAGTTTGCAGATGCCTTTAGAGACCTTCTACTCCTCCTGGACGATGTCAGGAGGAAAGATACCTAAAAAGAAAGGGCGCGAGATGGAAAAGTGGGAAACTGATGGAAGGCTGGTGAAAATTTTGATGGCAAGGACCGCAAGGATGGAGCATTTTACCGTAGACTTGGTGCTGCGAATAAGGGCGGTGATGGTTTTCTCCAGGTGTGTATCCTTAGCTGGAGCATCCGTGAACACATATATAAATGAGGATGAAGGAGCTCCTGTCAGGGCCAGCTGTGGGAGAAACAGAATGTTAGAAAGGAGAGGAACCTTTTAGAGTTGCATGGGTCAATAAAAACTGAGTCCTTGTATTCTTTTATATTATTCATCTAATTTTTCTGAGTTTTAACTGCAGTGTTTACCATACACTGATTTATTTATGGCATGCTGCCACAAAATCAGCATTGACCCCCACAAATAGAATTTTCTTTTCCAGTTAAATTTTTTATTTCATTATTTAAAATGAGTAAATACCTGGATGCGCGGCCATATCGGCTATACTCGGATGTAAACAACAGCATGGATCGCACAGTTAATGTACTACTGAATATGTTCTGCTAATTTATGCTGTCTAAACCATGGAAAAAATGTGTGGAAGCTGCTAAATCATATAGAGAAGGAATTAGTAAGCAGGAAAGGGCGCAATATTTTGACAAACCAAAGTTAATATGCTGTAAAGATATGTACGAGCAGTATTAAGATATTAGCCTATTATTTGACCTGCCTGACCAGAAATGATATGAACAAACACGAATGTTGTCAAGATTCTTGCCCTGGAAATCCTGGTTCAGTTTGGCCAAGCACAAACGCCTTTTGTTCCTCAGTTTTTTGCACTCTTCTCCTTGATTAGTTATAACCTTTGGCAGTCTATAGTACTCCAAATGTTGTTCCTGGTCCAACCGATTAGTACAGCCCAAAACATGACAATAATTGACCATTTCCAGAAGCAATAATCAGCAAAACATGCAAGCTTCGTTCAGTTCAGTGGCATTGTTTACATTTAGTGACGCCAATATGGCCGACTGATGATGGGTCATGAAAACTCTCTATTGACGCGTTGTCTGGCTCACTCAGCACATCTCTCGCACCACAATGAACAAATTAAACATCGGGATGTTTCTCAATATGCGTTCTCACTTTGAGTTCACGCTGAAATAACTTGCTTTTGTGATCAGACTTGGCTTTTTATCATAAGTGAGGAATCATTATTTTATAGTATTCTGTACTGTGATTACTGTGATAAAGGCTTTGTCCATTACCATTACATTATAGACTTTATTCTTATATTGCCACTGTTGTGTGTTTATTATCTTCACGTTCGGTCTGTTCCAACATTTTTATCTTCTTTTTACTGGGCTACAGCAATAGCTGGATGCCTTTATCAATTTGAAAGATTTCCTGGAACGTTTTATTACATCCGTGAAGCACAGTTTTAGTATAGATGAAACATACATCACATGACTGTAATTAAAAGTAATACTTTTCTCTAAATAATTTTTAAGTACATATGCAAATCCATGTTTTTCTTCAGTGTTTTAATACCTCAAGTTGACTTCAGTAATGTTAAATACAGCTCATCATGTTCTAGCCTTGATATAGCCTATTTATCTTTCAATAAAAAACTAACATTTTATGCCTTTAAAGGATTAATTCACTTCCAGAATAAAAATTTCCTGATAATTTACTAACCCCTATGTCATCCATGATGTTCATGCCTTTCTTCAGTCGAAAAGAAATTAAGGATTTTCCAGGATTTTTCTCCATATAGTGGACTTCAATGGGAGCCAACAGGTTGAAGATCCAAACTGCAGTTTCAGTGCAGCTTCAAAGGGCTCTACACGATGCCAGCCACAAAATAAGGGTCTAATCTAGCGAAACAATCGGTCATTTTCTAAACCCGTTGGCCACCACTGAAGTCTACTATATGGAGAAAAATCCTGGAATGTTTTCCTCAAAAACCTTAATTTCTTTTCAGTTGATCAAAGAAAGACATGAACATCTTGGATGACAAGGGGGTGAGTAAATTATCAGGAAATTTTTATTCTGGAAGTGAACTAATCCTTTGAAGTATCAAATATTTATATATTTTTACCGTATCAAAGTTATAAATTCCAGTAAATTCCCCTGGGGAAATGCCACCACAAATAGAGTGTGGGGAAATACTGAACTGGAAACTACTTTGGTAGCTATTTACATATGATGATTGAGATGATTGGCTGAAAGGCCACACAACACAGTACCTGAAGAGCCGACAGGCACATTTCTGGGGTATCTCCTCCTCCATCAGCTGTGAGCTTGGAGATCTCTGTCTTCATCACATCTGGGTCTGTGGTTCTTATTAGTGGTCCGAATGCTACAAATTCATACAAAACGTATACAAATTATATCTGTAAATAATTTAGATTCATATTAATTTGGATCTGATGATTTTTGCCATAATGCAAATGAAAAAAACACTGCTCTGTTCCAAATCCTAATAAGCTGGCCAGAAAGCCACCACAGGCATGTTCCCAAACCCAAAACAAAGGCTGCATTGTTTTTCATTATATCCACCTTTTTGTTCAATGCGGAAGTAAGCTTATGGGTGAGACTTCGGTTCATTAGCCGCTATAGGAAAATAACAAGAAGAATAACAGCGTGCAAACAGTAAACAGTAAATCTGTTTGTACAACAAACCAATGTCAAACATTAAAATAATATGGTAAAACACACCTATTTGCACTATCAAGCAGCAAAACAAGCTGTTTTGTACAGCTAAAAATAGCTGGATGAAGATAAGACTGGAAGCCAGACCCATAAACTTTACAAATGCCCACTCTTACAGCAAAATAAGGTGGATACATTCTACGATACCTCATTTTGGTCAAATTGAATTGCATGTTTTCTTCACAGACAACAAAAAACTCAGTCAAGATGTTAAATAAATGTTGCCAGTAAATAAACCTATTATAAATTGCATTAAATAATGAATAGAATGAAGTAAAAGCAGTTTAGTGTAATTCAAACTGATTCGTTTTTTTTTTTTACTAAGTGTTTCTATGTGGTATGTATTTCAGTACTTAATAGAAATCTTTGTTTGCACTCACCTGGATCATTAAATGGCACCAGAATATATTCAGACGGTTCATCTTGAGTTCCTTTCTTACTGTCAATGATGCTGAAGGCGACTCTCTTGGCCTCTGCAATGTCATCTGACATACTGCCTGTGGTGTCAATCACAAAAGCCAGCACTGCAGATCGCGCAATACCCATTAGTCTGATGGAGGAAGAAAAGAGAGATAATAATTTTGGTCAATGGATTTTAAAAACCTTTGATGTCTCTTCTGCTCAGCAAGGCTGCATTTATTTGATCAAAAATAGGTCTACAGTAATTTTACTATTTACTAATTTCATGATGGCAAAGATAAATTTTCAGCATCATTACTCCAGTCTTCAGTGTCACATGACCCTTCAGAAATCATTCTAATATGCTAAATTGAAGTTCAAGAAAAATTTCTTTGCTATCCCAGTTAAAAATAGTTGTGCAAACCATGATACATTTGTTTCAGGATTCTTTGACAGGATTCTACTGTCACATTTGATCAATCTAATGCATCCTTTCTGATTAAAAGTACTAATAGCATTTAATTAAAAAAAAAATAAAATGCTTGACGGGTAGTGTAGAGAACAGGTTGTTAAGAGAACAACTCCCAGCTTTGCAAGTAAAGATTTTGTCTTAAGATACACAAGTAATCTATCCCCATACCGAAGGTAATCCTCGTTTCCAACAGCTCCACGGATGTCCTCCAGCAGCTCCAGCGTGGCTTCAGAGGCCAGGTTCACAGCCTTATTGTGTAGATCAGCATTATTGGATTGGCGCTCATCTTTACTGATCCCACCTCGA
The DNA here is from genome assembly GCA_036247105.1 of Cirrhinus mrigala. Classification (NCBI taxonomy): domain Eukaryota; kingdom Metazoa; phylum Chordata; class Actinopteri; order Cypriniformes; family Cyprinidae; genus Cirrhinus; species Cirrhinus mrigala. The sequence goes on from CM070007.1 coordinate 9,483,460, forward strand.
GGCTTCTGGGTACTGCTGAGATCAGTCTCCCCACCATGGCTACATTTACCTTTTACACACATATAAACGACAAAAAAGAGTTTTAAATAATGAAGTTTTAAAATTTCAAAATATATTTACTCTCCAAATCCACTTTCTAGTTTTAAACATTTGTTTTCTCCCATTTTTCCACTTCTAATACCTTATGAAATGTTGATTAAAGGAAAAGTTTACTTCCAGAACAAAAATGTACAGATAATTTGCTCACCCTGATTTTTTAAGTTGTAAAGAAATTATGTTTCTTGAGGAAAACATTTCAGAATTGTTCTCCATACAGTGGATTTCTATGGTGCCTGTGAGTTTGAACTTCCAAAATGCAGTTTAAACGCAGCTTCAAAGGGCTCTAAATGCTCTAAAAAAGCACAATTTATACAAAAAAAAGTACAATTTATAAACCTTTTAATCTCAAATGCTCATCTTGTCTAGCTCTGCGATGCACAAACTCTGTGTAATCTGGGTCAATACAGTTAGGGAATGACGAAAAACTCTCATTTTCTCCTTCAACTTCAGAATCGTCCTACAATGCTGCAGAAGTACCAACCAGAAGTACAAAGTGAACATGCAAGGAGGGTCAAACACCCTTTAAAAAAAGGTAAAACAGAGATGTAGGATTTTGAAGTTGGAAGAGAAAATGAGATGGGAGTTTTTCGACATACCCTAACTGTACTGACCTGGGTTCATTTAGAGCCCTTTTGAAGCTGCATTTAAACTACATTTTAGAAATTCAGAATCGCAGGCACCATAGAAATCCACTATATGGAGAACATTCCTGAAATGTTTTCCTCAATAAACAATTTCTTTACGACTGAAGAAAGAAAGACATGAACTTCTTGGATGACAAGGGGGTGAGTACATTATCTGTAAATTTTTGTTCTGGAACGAACTTCTCCTTTAAGTGAGGAAATGGAATAAATCAGATACCTTATTTCGTTATATGCCAAAAGCATTTTGAATTAGCTTTTTTCTGCTTACACTGCTAAGTTGTGAACTACTACTGTAGATGTTTTAGCTCTGCTTTTACTGTTTAACTGCTGTCAGTTCTCTTTGGTAAACTTGGACCTTGCTTAATCGGAAACACCTTCTCACACCATCAACACAATATAACAAATACATTGTGTTATTGTGTAATTTTAGGAAGATAATGTGCAAGATGTGTCAGGAAATAAGTTGAGCCACAACCTTACAACATCCATCAACAGTTTAAATTCACACAGTCTAGGACTCAACACCAAAACTCTGAGCTTGACTTGTGTTTTCAACTTTTTGCAAAACCCAGTATGTGTGCCCATGCGTGTCTCTTGGTATAAGCCTATGTATGTCTGTTCACCTTGAGGTTTGTCACTTGAGAACAAGCCCATATATCCGGAAGTGAGGTACTTTCCACTGAGAATGGCAGGAAGCAGCTGGTTTGGACAGGTACCACTGGCACAGTCACTGCATGTTGACATTGTAATGTCTGCACATTAACACATACACATGCAATCTTTTTAAAGCAGTATGCATTGGTTAAAACACACATGCAAATCACAAACATCCACTCAATATACTTATTTGCTATTCAAGAAGAGTCAACATAGATTGATCTTATTCAATGCAATATGTACTCCCAGATGTAACCTGTTATCAGTTTTGAACCAAGTCATCGATTTACTTATCTCTAGTTTTCATTAAACACATTGATTATTAGGAGCTATTACACATGAACATTGGACATGTCAACACTAAAAAAAATGGTGCAATCTCTCTTTTTTTTCCGCATGAGTCTCTCTCATACATCACACCCAGTGGCTTTATGTACCTGCAATCCTCTCAATGTTAAGATCCGGTCTGATGAGGTTGGCATATGGACTTTCGTTCCCTAATTCAACCCAGTTACTGTGGCTGTAAAAGTCCTGGAAAAAATAGAAGTAAATTATATTTATTATGTATTTAGATTGTGTATGTTCTTAATTTCAATGGTTTTTCAATAGGTAAATGTGTCAGCACATAATTAATGAGTCTTGAGCAGTTCTTAAGCAATATGCTTATGTTCTCTCTGACCTGCAGTGTGTGACACACTCGTCCCAGTGTTTCTCGGGCAGACTGAAGGTTGTCAGTGCGGACGTTTGCTTTAATAGCCGCAATCCCCTGAATGATAAGGTTGCGTCCCTCATTAAAGGCCTCATTGTTGAAGTGGTGTGGTGCACTGCTCATGAAGTCCCGGTCCACTAAGCCATTCTGCATGTAGATCTCATTTAGTGCCGTACGGAACTTGGCGCCCGAAACCTCACCTGTGGCTGTGCCCAGACACGCCCGCAGCAGCTCCTCTGCCGATGAGCCCTGTGTTAAAGTGGGAAATTAAATTATGTCATATGTCTGAAAAATGACTTTGTCTATTTTTCAATGAAAGAACTGCACAACTTTTATGGTAGCGCTTTTTTTATGCATCTATTTGTACACAATCTCACCGTTGGTTCGAAATTTCTTCCCTCTGATTCAGCCACTGCTTCACACACCTCATAGATCTTTAACATTACAGAATTGCCAGTAATGGTCACATGAGTGTTTCCGCCACCAACCGAAATAAATGCCTGCGCCCCGGACACCACAAGTGCGATCAGGGCCACGGCGGGCACCGATGACTTCATGATCATCTGAATCAAAATGACAAATATTTTCTTTTTATTAAAGCTGGCCTGTGCAGAAAACACCTGTGATGTTTAGTTAAAGATATCTAGAAATATATACGCTACCAGTCAAAAGTTTTTGAACGGTAAGATTCTTAATGTTTTTTAAAGAAGTCTCTTCTGCTCACCAAACCTGCATTTATTTGATCCAAAGTATAGGAAAAACTATTTAAAATAACCGTTTTCTATTTGAATATATTTTAAAGTGTAATTTATTCCTGTGATTTCAAAGCTGAATTTTAGCATCATTACGCCAGTCTTCAGAAATCATTCTAATATTCTGATTTGCTGCTCAAAAAAAAAAAAAAAAAAAACATTTATTATTATTATTATTATTATTATTATTATTATTATGTTGAAAACAGCTGAGAAGAATTTTTTAGGTTTCTTTCATGAATTGAAAGTTCAGAAGAACATTATATCACATTTATTAAACATTACCTGAAACAGAAATCTATTATAAATTATAAATGTCTTTAGCGTCAAATTTGCAGTGTTGGGGAGTAGCTACTACTAACCTAACTCAATTTGTTTATTACCGCAATCTGTTGTGAAATCACGCATCTCATGGCTTTACGGTCAGTCAACTGACAAGAGATCTTCTGGTCTGATAATGTTTCAAAGAATGTACAGGAGTGGTTATTTCACATGAATCAACTGTAATTTATGCAAAACAAAGATCAAAATGTGGGCTACGTCGAAACCTTAAAGCACATACAGGAGGTAAACAATAGCCTTTTTAAACGGATTAATTTTCCTTCTTTATTGCACTCTATATCAAATGTCTATTTTACACTGATGAACTGTCATAATATAGGCTAATCCGTCCCCCCCAGTTTTGTAAGAACACTAATCGAACAGAAAATAAAATTGCAATATAGTTGGCCAGTCAGCTAAATACTGCATGTGCTGTGAGCTTAACCTTCTTATTTTATGACTCCTCTGTATCCGGTTTAAGTTAAATACATTTTGTTCTTGTACTAATGTTACGTTTGTAGCAATTTTACACTTTGACAGTCAGTTTGAGATAATACAACTATATAACTATATTTTATTATGTGTGTATTGGATAGTTTAGAAAATCAAATTATTGGGATACTTTTTTGTCAATGAAATGACTTGGAAAAATCAACCTGAATTCAGCCTACTCTTTGAAATCGTGATTGCATTACAATATGTTGTTTTAAACCCCAAATATTTTACTTATAACTTCGTTATAATTCTTCAATAACAATTATTCAGTTATGTGTAATGTTCATTGTAAAATAATCCTAATCTAATAATAATAAATATAATATATTTATATAATATATTTAAATATAATATAATAATATAATATAACATAATATAATATTCATGCGTAAATATTAACTAAACCAGACATTAAGTGAAAAAAAGGAAGAAGGGTAGAATTGAGGGAAATTAGGTTAAAATATTATTAAAACATAAAAAATATAAATGTGTAAACAATTATAAAAAAATGTATAAACAAAAAAAAAGAAAATAACGTATCTATCATATATATATACACACACACACATAATATAATATAATATAATACATTATAATATAATAAATAATGTAGACCTTCTTACTTTCTATGTGTTTTCAATAAGCTTCTGTTCCTCCTGTATCTCCTCTTTGGGATATCTCCGAATTGTGGATCGTTGTTAGTCTCTGGCTACAGGTATATATACATTATGTCTTATCTCACAGTGTTCAGAAGTTGTCATGCAATCAGAGCTCAGCAAATGATTAACCCCAATTGAGGAATTACATTATTAAGACATGGCTGCCTTTAAAATATTGTCACATCTCACACACTCAAACTTACGAATCATTCCTAACCTACATAAAATGTGAAATAACATAGAAATTGTTTTGATACTACTACAGCAGTAATAAAAATGAGTAAAGTAATCATTGGCATATGAGCATAGTTTTCATTGGGTCAAAACCACCTTTGACCATGCATATAAAAATTTGTCATTGCTTTATTTTAATTTATTTTATGACTGTGTGCCCCGACCCAGTTTACTATAATCTTTGGAAACAAAAGTCACATTCTGCAATAAGACCACACCTGTTCTCGAATGCTGAGGCCCCTGAAAGTTCAGTCATTTATTATTGCCTGTATTGCATAACAGGTTAAATGAGACGTATACATTATCTTACCAGGATGCAATGAGGAAACTGGTGAATGTTACTTTGATTATATCACAGATTATTGTGATTATCTATAGTTAGATAATCATTTCATCAATATTTAATCTTGTATTATTCTATTCCATTACTAAGTAAATTTTCTCTAATTAAAATAAAATGTTTTACACATAAACAAATAGTACAATGTCCAATTATCACTCACAGCTAACGGCTCTTTTTCTTTCAGTCTTATTCAGTGATAATATGCCAGTAAAAAAAAAAAGATGTTCCTCAGTGAATTTAAATTAGAAGATCCAAGGATGCGAGCCAAAAAGAAGCCAGTACAATCCAAACAGCAATGTAATGAGATTTTCACACATTAAAAAGATAGAAACCTACTGTGGTTATTATTTTGTCTGTATTTTGTCAAACTTTCCTATTTGTTTTCTCATTTCTCAGAAAGACACAAAGATCCCACTTTCATCTACTGCTTTGTTCGGTTTTTCACCTATGACACGCACTGTCTCTCCAAAACTACAACAGAAAATGATATACGAGACCTTTAAAATCACCTGGAAGAGAGATATAAAAAGAAGGCTAAGGGAAAGGAGAGTTCACAGAAGAAAGAAACTGAGGGACAGCTAAATATCCACTGGAGAAGATGCTGTGGGAGCACAGTAAACTTCACAAAAGGTATGTTTGATTTTAGTCTATCCAGATGCTCCTTTCAGAGGGACTACAGACAACAGTGGCAGAATTAAAGCCAGAAAAGTCAACCTGAAAAGCTTATTTAACAGTGTTGGGAAGGTTACTTTGGAAATTGAATAGATTACAAGTTACCCTATTAAAATGTAAAAAGTAGTGTGACTGTTTCAATTACTTTAAAGTAATGTAACTGATCATCAGTCTGATGAAGGTTATTAGTGAATGATGACTAATTTTGGTCTGTTCCTCAGACAAAGCTATATTGTTTGGCCTCAGACATATGGATGTCTAAAATAATACTTCTTTTACTCGGCTTGAAACAAGTAGCCATCTACTCATCAAAGAATTCACCTTGTTTGCTCCAATGAATAAATAAAGTCAACATTCTCAAATCATGCTGGAGAACATGGAGATCAGGTTTTACAAAAAAATGTAGCATGCATGCAGTTTGAGTGCTGCTGTCAAATACAATTTGTAGCAGAAAAATATTCAATTACAAAAATTGAAGCAAAACAGAATCATAATGCAAACACGCTACAGAAATTTAAAATTTTTGAACTCCACTGTATGTTATAAACAAAACCTATTTTGTCCATTTGTGTGCTAAAATATTATTAAACAAAACTTCCAATCAATTGTTCTGTATTTCAGTATTAAAGGACTTAAGTCTTGGGTAAGAAAACACCTTCACTGTTACATTATAATTCTCAAGAACCTGATTGCTATCTTTTCTTTCTTTCTTTTTTTTCCCCCTCTTCACACAACCCTTTCCTTGTTTTCAAGTAATTGTTGTTGTTGGAGAGACATTTTGGGGCAGGCACTGACATGCTCAAGTGTGCCTTTCTAAGATACTTTTTCCAAGGAAAAATGAGATACATTATCACTCCTGAATGAAACTGTAGTAGGTTTACTTCAACGCCTAGATTTTCCTGAGGAATAATAACTGACAACTCTGACATGAATGAATGATGCAGGATGGGTGAATGGTAGACACAACGCCGTCATCATTTCTACTAAAACACCAATTTTTCTGTAAGTGTGAGACACATTACTTTTCAACACAGTGTGATACCAATCAATCTAAATCTGTTTTTTAAAGACATTGTTAGCTACAATGGATTGTTTTCAGTACTATGTAAGAGAATGTGTGAACTTGATGGTTAACTCTGGTTAAGATTTAGTGAATTTCACAACATTTTGGCAAGACTTGGTCTACCTGCTCTTTTTTGACTTAGCAAGATAATGTGATACTGTAAATGCTGTTACTTAAAACACTTATTCAGTCATCCATGCACATGCCTAAACACAAACTTTAAACATACCTCAGAATGATATTGTTGTGAAGGTCTTGGATGCAAGCGTTGAAATGTTTCTTACCAGACAAAACTAAGCAGGTAGGCAGGCTAACAGAGTTAAGAGACGAAGATGGTTCATGACAGTATTACTCAAGTATTACTCAAGTATTGCTCAAGTTCAAAGCCCATCTGAGTGTCATTACTACCTCAGCATCCTGTTTGTGTGTTTTCTCATTTTTTTTCTCCCTCTTCCTTCCTCTTTTTTAAAATCTTCTGTTGAAATGAATTTAGTCAGCATATTAAATGATTTCTGACAGGTCATGTGACACTGAAGACTGGAGTAATTGCAGCTGAAATCGCTCTGGTATTTGGCACTTTCCATTGCTTCTGTTTTGACTACTGCCCCATCCCCAGCTGATGAGCCATGCTTCATCATGGGTTCAAAATTTAGTTTAATCAGTCCATAAAATATTTTGCTACACAAAATATATCCACAGACATGTAGACAATACAGGATGTTGTTGTACACTTTTGTAACTTTTATGTACCGATATGTAGATTTTAGGTACGAATATGTACATGTAAAAGGTACCAATATAGAAGAGGTACTGTCCCAGCTTTTTTACCTTTTTTTTTAAGAGTGATAATGGGAGAAATAATGGTAGATGAGGAGAAGAGGTGGGAGAGAGAGGCTGGGTGGGACTTCATGACAGTCAGGGGGTTCTGGGATGGTATATGCTGCCCACACACACCAAATAGCATGGATATGGATAGGCAAACAACCTCTGTGGTTGTGACAGGACAGACAGATAGTTCAGGGCAGACAGACAGTTCGGGCACAATCTCTATAGCTGGCAGAAGAACAACAGGCATATCTGTATATTAGGGGTGTGACGAGACACTTATCCCACGAGACGAGACTGGGTTCACGAGAATGAGACGAGACAAGATTTTTAAACTTTTTTAAAGAAATCCTCAATAATGAAATATATAGGGAAAATAGTCCTTTATTCAACTGAAAAAGACAAAATGCAAAAAATGGAGGTGCATTTTGAACTTTATGAAATTAAACTTCCATTTTAATGAATCATATGCAGTTATAAACAACATTTAAACAAGAGCGTCACAATTCTTGAGAATCCCAGTTGTTTTTTAATAAATTAGAGACCAGAAATTCTCCCACAATTCTGGAGAAAAAAAGATGAGAAAACTAAACAGAATAACATAATTAATCTCTCGATCTCCACTGTATCATCCACAGTCAAGCGCGTTGTTGCCTGCGTTGTGCCCATTTTCGACATTATTACCCCCCTCGTTAAAATCACTACCTGATTATCTAATCCTAACCCCTCCCTCACACCTACCCCTAAACCTACCAATACTAGGGGGTAATAATCTGGCAGGGGTCAGAATTCAGCACAACATGGGCACATGCACCTGATTGATGAGGCTCTGGCTCCAAGCCGATCCTCAGCTCTGTTGCTTTTTCTGGCGGTGGCTCGTCAATCGTGGCAATGAAACTAAGAGGCAGGAGAGCAGAAACAGAAAGGAACAAACAAAAGTCCATAACTGTGACAGTATCAGGGTCAGAAATGAATTTTTCCATCAGGGGGCAATATTTGATTTCCAGGGGTGTTTTTTACATTTGTGATGACAATGTTTATAATCAATGTATTAGTATAATCACCACACTATGTTGTCTTTAATGTCAAATACTTTTAGATTTACCCAATTACTTTAATCAATATTTTAAACTGTTGTCAATAATAATAGACTGTTCAAAATTTTATCTAAATGATACATATAAAAAAACAGGAGCTCATGGGGTTGCAATGTTATGACAAAAATTGTGGATTATTGATCTTTATATTGTAATAATAAATATTAATATCGATATAGAAAACAATATAAAAACATTTTTGTTACATGTCTGCATTCTGGCCATGTCACATTCTGACTTCACAGACAAACATGTTGGTTCATGACATTAGTCTATTCAAGCGCAAGTTATGCAAAAACTCCTGTTATAGTCAATGAAGCTACGAAATTAATCTTTTGTTTACATCGCATCTGCACTGTGTTGTTTATAATGAGGGAATTTGCAAACGTGCACACTCCACACAGCTCCGTGGCGCATTTTCAGCGCTGACTAATCTAAGCGCCTCTGATTGGCCAATGCATTCCTAAGTTCAACAGAAAAACGTTTGATTGGTTATAAGGCTCAACGCTGCACAAAACAGCGCGTAAAAAAAGCATTCTGATGCAGTGTGAGCAGAATCTGAATGTAATTCCAGGAATTTACGCTTTTCATTTCATTTTCACATTTCTTTTTAATCGCAACAGACGTAATACATTGTTTAATTGAGCAGGGGCATTTTTGCCCCTTTGTCTTAAAATTATAAGGCATTTTTGTTCACTTTGGTGGCATTTTTGCCACACATCCTTGTTAATTTCCGATCCTGGAGTGTATGCAATACAACACCTGGTCGAAGAGCCTACATATGATAAAATGCACATACTCACATTATGGGGACATTCCATAGGCATAATGGTTTTTGTACTGTACAAACTTTTCTATCCCCTACCTACCCCTCACAGAAAACTTTCTGCTTTTTTAGATTTTCAAAAAACTTATGTGCAATTTAAGCTTGTTTCCTTATGAAAACCAAAAAATGTCCACCAATGTTCAAATTTACTGGTATTACTATTCTTGTGAGGTCATTTGGTCCCCATAATGTAGGGCAGGGGTTCCCAACCCTGTTCCTGGAAATCTACCTTCCTGCAGAGTTTAGTTCCAACCCTAATCAAACACACCTGTCTGTAATTATCAAGTGCTTCTTCAGATCCTAATTAGTTGGTTCAGGTGTGTTTGATCAGGGTTGGAGCTGAACTCTGCAGGAAGGTTGATCTCCAGGAACAGGGTTGAGCACCCCTGATGTAGGGAATACCAGGTACACACACCCACACATTTCAAAAACTCATAAATGTTTCACAGACTTATGCTTCATTCCAGAAGGCTGTAATTAAATATATTAACATTTTTTCTCTTTTTTTTTGTGTGACAGCAATGACTTCCTCATCCCCTCTTTATTCTACCCCCAATCCATCATCCCCCTCAGAGCTCTACTGCCCTCTTCTGCAGACAATGATCTCTAACAACTTAACAAACAAAGACAAAGGTGTAAACTTGGCAGTGGTGAGCATCCATGGTGTGGTCTCCGCTCTGGGGATCCTGGAAAATGGACTGGTGCTATGGGTGCTTGGTTTTCGTCTTCGACGCAAGACGGTTGCTGCAGTATGGGTCCTCAATCTGGCACTGTCGGACTTCCTGACCACGCTCACCCTGCCACTTTTCACTCATTACCTATCGATGAACCACAGCTGGGAGTTGGGCGGCCCATTGTGTGCAGCCCAGGCCTCCATTTTTTACCTCAACATGTTTGTTTCTGCCTTCCTACTGGCTGTGATATCAGTGGACCGTTGTTTGTTAGTGGCTAAACCGGTTTGGACTCAGAACTACCGCAATGTGTCGGCAGCATGGAAGATTTGTGGTCTAGGATGGGCTTGGGCGGCGGTTAACGCGTTTCCGTATTTCATGTTTCGTTCCGTCGTGGAAAAGCGGGATCGCCGCAAACTCTGCTATCACAATTTTGCACTCTATTCCTCCTCAGACACACTGCACACAGACTGTAAGGTACGTCAGGCAGCAACAGCAGTGTCTAAAGTCTTGCTGGCATTTGTTGTACCGCTGGTTATCATCGCCGTCAGTTACACTATCATTGTTCTAAACCTGCGAGCTCGCAGGAAGAGGCTTGAAAGTAGACGGCTTGGTGCGAGCAATGGCAAACTGAAATCCTCAAAATCCTTCTGCAGCCTGTCTTCGTTAGGTAAACAAAACACCACTCGACTCTCACAAAGTTTCATGAAGATGGTCGTCTCGGTGATCGCAACCTTCATACTCTGCTGGGTGCCCTACCACATTTTCTGCTTGCTGGAGGTGACAGCTCAGTACAAGCTTGTGGAGGTGTTCTTACCTATCGTGACAACGTTCACCTTCCTAAACCCTGTGTTGAACCCGATTATCTACACTTTCAGCTGTCCAAACTTCTCCACTCGAATCCGACAAAGTTTGGAGGCACTTTTTGAGGGGCTGGTGGAGGAAGCTGGACCCTTAGTACGGGTTACAGAAAGGATCAGGAAAAATTCATTGTTTCCCACTTCACCAAGCTCTCCCAGTGTCAGCCGTATCCAGCGCGGTTCACAGGGTTCCATCAATCAGTCCCAACGAGGAGGGAAAGAGAGATGACAAAATGTGACTTTATGTCGTGGAATAACATATTTTAGTACTAACAAGTGATGTTTTTGACTACCAACAAGGTCACAATCATGGGATGGCCTTATAAGCCTTTATCTTTTCTGCGTCTCTTTGTTACACTGGGTTTGATTTAAGCCATAGTCATGCTTGATTACCTCTGAGGTTGTTGTGATTTTGAGAATATTAAACAGAGTATGCCCTTGCCACTGGTAAACACAAATGAACTGACAACAAAAGCCCCTCAAACACATACAAATCAACATGACCCATATTCCTATCTCTGCTCTCTGACATTGTTCAGATTACTGACTAACATGCTTAATGTTTGTCCTGCTTATTCAATGAATCATAACCATAAATGATTACACATGCAACTGTAAAATAGTTTACAGCAACACTAACAGTTTCAGGTCACAGACACAATAACTTAGGACAGTAAAGAGGACCTTTGAACTGACTCTAAAAATGCCATAAATAAAATGCCCAGGGTTCCTGATCAACTATGTGAAAATGACATAATCCATGACAGGATGTAACCATGTTCCCTCCAGATGTGTTCGAGAATTTGCAAGTTGACATGCACTGCAGTACTTAAGGGTACTTAAAGAGTCAGTCTAAAATGCATGTTCACGGGAGTCCCATGGCGCATGTGTTGCACGCTTACTTATTCAATCTAGAATATACAAATGATGAACTAAGAGAGATTTACGTTCTACATCAGAACGCCGGCTCCTGCGTCACGTGAGTGAATGCATGTCGAACACAGAAGAGAAGAAATTGTTGAATAAAGTTATTTTTGTTTTCTTTGCTCACAAAAAGTGTTGTCATAGATTTTTTAAATTAAGGTTGAACCACTGATGTCACATGGACTATTTTAATGATGTCCTTACTACCTTTCTGGGCCTTGAACGTGTCAGTTGCCTTGCTGTCTATGCAGGGTCAGAAAACTCTTGTATTTCATCAAAAATATCTTAATTTGTGTTTCAAAGATGAACAAAGGACTTACGGGTTTGGAACGACATGAGGGTGAGTAATTAATGACAGAATTTTAATTTTAGGGTGAACTAATTTTGTAAAGCAGCTGGTGACCACACAAGATACTCATTGCGACTTGTTACTCATTATTCCACTTCTGTTCATCAAATCCCTGCAAAGCATGTTGAGCTTATGTCTCAGTTGTTTAACTTTTTATGTTAATACAAATATTTACACGCTGGAAATAAAAGCATTTAAATGCAAGATTTTTGCTGAGATGATGTGTACACAAATTACTGCTTATTTTAACCCAGGCCACACATACACAGATAACATTACTAAAAGCATTCATTGCCAAATATATAGATTAGCTAAAAGAGACTGAAAACATGAATGTTTGTCTAAAAGCTTCTTATCAGCATATTTTGTGTTTTGGTCTGAGCTTGTTGTCTTAGCAAGAAAAACACAATATTTAACTAGGATACAGCTTAGAAACACAACTTTTCACTAGAAAACACTAGAATACAAATAAAAATCTATATGATACAAGAGTTTTACCTGTTTATAGATCAGTCTTGTCTAGTTTTACTCAAATTACATTATCAGCATAACAATTTTAAGTAAAAAAAAAAAAACCTACCCAAATTGCAGAATTTCTTGCATTTGGCATGTTTTGTGGAACACAAAATGAGATGTTTAGAAGAATGTTATTGCTGCTCTTTTTCATGCTGTGAAAGCAGATGGTGACCAGAAGCTGACAAACTGTCAAAGGTAAACAAAAAAATGTGATATAAAAAAAAAAGTCGATATGATTTTATTTTGAGCTATATTTTGTCTTATGAAGTCATATGATTGCGAAGAACAGACTGTAATTTAAGTTAATAATCGCTTAAAATCTTGCTTGATGGCTGTGGTTACCATTCCCTTTCATTGCATGAAACAGTATTGCCCTTCTACTATAAATAATATGTATTGCATTCTAACAATCACGATTAATCGCATGATCAGAAAAAAACCTTCAGGTCCCACACATTCTTTGGTTTTCCAGCATTTTTGTGTATTTGAACCCTTTCCAACAATGACTGTATGATTTTGAGATCCATCTTTTCACACTGAGGACAACTGAGGGACTCCTATGCAACTATTATGATTCAAACACTCACTGATGCTCCAGAAGGAGACACGATGCATTAAGAGCCAGGGGGAGAAAACTTTGAATTTGAAGATCAGGGTAAATTTAACTTATTTTGTCTTCTGGTAAACATATACCTATCTTCTGTAGCCTCTGAAGGGCCGAATTAAATGAAAAAATATGATATTTAGGCAAAATAAGAACATTCTGTTCAAAAGTTTTCACCCCTGGCTCTTAATGCATCATTTTTCCTTCTGGAGCATCAGTGAGGGTTTGAACCTTCTGTAATAGTTGCATATGAGTCCCTCAGTTGTCCTCGGTGTGAAAAGATGCATCTCAAAATCATACAGTCATTGTTGGAAAAGGTTCAAATACACAAAAATGCTGGAAAACCAAAGAATTTGTGGGACATGAAGGATTTTTCTGAACAACAGCCGGCAGTTTAACTGTTCAGGACAAACAAGGGACTCATGAACAACTAACACTAAACAAAAAACACAGCTGTGGATTATTCAAGGGGATGTAAACTTTTGAACAGGATCATTTTTATAAATTCAACTATTATTTTCTCTTGTGGACTATATGTAAACATCTTATGTGAAATATCTTGTTAAGGTCAGTACTAAATAAACAAAAACATGCATTCTGTATGATTTTTTTTGTAAAATAATTAACATTTTTAATGACTCTGAAAGGGGGACGTAAACTTTTGACCTCAACTGTATACATACAAATGTACACAGAACGGTCTGCAGCACACGAGTTGCATGAACTTGACAGGTTTGTGTAAATCCTAATGATCATGTTCTCCAGGATGATTTGAGAAAGAGCACGCTGTGTTTCAATGGAAGCAGGAACATCTAAAAAAGCTCAGATGATCAACATTATAAATTTGCTTACTTTATTAGTGACCTTGAAATAGTGCAGAATCTCAAATATTTCTTCCTCATTTCCCCTAAAAATCTATAATAAACATTCTTTTAATATGCTTTATTTAATGTAGTTTTGTACTGTACAAAACTTCCACAGTATCTTCTATATTCCATTAGTGTTGACCCAGTTTTTAATCACCAGCTGTAGTTAGCAAGGGATCACGTGAGAGGGAAAAAAAAAAGAAATTGGTGAACGGATGGAGCATAGAGTGGACAGACGGAACAGTTCACGTTTTAAGCTGTAAAAGAGTGAGCTCTATGCTGTAACAGTATGAAACAGATGCTCTTAGTGGTATTAAAACTCCATGTATGCGTCACTAGCAGCTTGCAGCTACTCTGAGGACAAAAACAGCAGACAAAACAAGATGCGTTTTACAATGGAGTGTACGAGTTCAACGACACATACATGCATAGTGAGAACTCATATCTGCATATTCTTCTTCGTCTTTTTAAATTAAACTGCCTTCGAATGTTGCACCAGTCTTAACAACACTCAGATTATAAACTGAATGCATCTCTAGCATCTTTGTGAATGTGACATAAGTTTCTTGAGATCAGAACAAAATGTACCAATGCAGATCATAGGGATCAGTTGCCTCTGTGGATTTTTTTTCTTCATACTCCCTTTTAAATCTTACATAACATCATTGTTGTGTAGGATATGCATGCTAAGTACATGATAAAACCCTCACCTGTGAACAAAAGCACTGGAATGTGAGTCTTACACCTACTTACTTAAACCAATGCTTGTCAGAACATCTGGTTTATGAGATCTGACTTCAGAAGATGCATCCAGAAGGTTGTATGGGTTGTTGACAATACTGAACTGCAATATAAAAAATAAAATTTGATGTATTCGATTTTTAGCATTTGACTGGACAGCACACATAAAATGATCAAAAAGGTCACAGATGCGCAGAAACATCAAAAAAAGGAATACAGACAGCAATGCAATACAAATAATAGCATTATTCCCACAAATGGCTATTCGTGAACGTATATATCTTGTGAAAGTGTTACTAATACTACTACTATTAATAAAAAATCTCAGAGTCCTCAACAAAAGGTAAGCAACATTTATAGAAGGTAAATGACTTCTATAAATGAATGACCCACATAGATGTGACAATATAAATAAATGGTGTTGGGTGGAAATACAGGATGAAAAATTATAGACAAGAACATGAACGTGTAAGAGGATTTTGTGAGAGAGCAGGAGACAGGATAAAGGATTAAATCAGATGTAAATCAGGAAAAAGAATGAGAGATGAAACATTTCTCCTTATCTACAGTCTAATCACACACTGCCGGTACATCAGTCTACTGTCCGATGAGACAAAATAAATACAGTCGTTGTGTGAATGAAGTGGAAATTCATTTTAATTTGCCTTCAACAATGTGTCCCACCACTAAAAAGCTGAGACTGAGAGATATAAAATGACACTGTATATAAGTTATAGGCTTGGGAGAATCTGTTTTCTCTTGATTAAAAAATAACTAAAAATAATTAGAATCAAATTTTTCTTGTGTTATTGTTTATGAATTCACATGTATGTGTCATACGTCTGGCAATCGCATTTTGAAATGTTATTAGAATTTAAAATAAATATTCTCTATATTTATTTGAAACAGTGCATCTATACAGTAAAGGAGGAGGAGACCGAGAACCTACATATGAATGAGCGCGAGAAAACGAGAGATGGAGGGACAGTATTAGAGAGGAACAGATTGAATGATGAGAACGTGAGCGAGAGAGAGAGAGAGAGAGAGAGAGAGAGAGAGAGAGAGGAGGGGCGAGTGATGTCCAGAGATGGAAACACTCAATGTAATTTTCTGCAACAGAATCTAAACAGACAGAGTGAGAGGAAGAAACACATAGCCATAGAAAAGCATTAATGCTCATCAGTCATCACAGAGAAAGATGTCAATGGAAGCAGGCAGCATGGAAACCATCGAGGTTCCTCAAGACAAGATTGTCAAAAAGGTACGTGACCTTTGAGCCTTAGCCTGTGAGATGGAGCACGACTGAGTAAAAATGTAGTAAGTTTGGCAGATTGACACTGTGTATGTGTAATGAACAATGTATGATAATGAAAAAGATGGTTATTCTACATTTTTTTTTTCTTGTGGATATATTGTTTCTTAGGGCACATAGCCTATAGTTTTAACAACAAAAAGCTTTTAAATACCATTTGCAACTATTATACATTGTTCCAGGAAAATATAAACTGCAAAACAATTTTGAAGCACAAGATAATTCATGAACGGCAAAAACTTGACATACTGAAATTGCAATTAAAATATAAATACTTATATAAACACACTACTGTTCGAAAGTTTGAGGTCTGTACAATGTTTTTAATCTTTTCAAATAAGTCTTTTAAACTTATTAAGGCTGCATTTATTTGATTAAAGGTACAGTAAAAGCAATAGCATTTTGAAATGTTATTAGAATTTAAAATAAATGTTTTCTATTTCAATATATATAATAAAATATATCATTGGTTGCACAGCTGAATCTTCAGCATCATTACTCTAGTCACATGATCCTTCAGAAATCATTATAATATGCTGATTTAATGCTCAAGAAACATTATTATTATCAGTTAAAATGGTGTGCTGCTAATTTTTTTCAGGAATCATTAATAACAACAACAACAACACACACTTACTGACCCCAAACTTTAGCATTGTATAATATAATAATTTATAATCATTTAAATGGTAGTCTATAATACAATAATTTATGGGAGGACAGAGTTGTAAAAAAAAAAAATAAAAATAATGTACAACAAGTATTTGTACAACTGTACTTGCCTCAATATATCATTGTTATTGATATACACTCCCGTTTAAAAGTTTGGGATCAGTATGATTTTTTTTATGTTTTTTAAAGAAATTTCTTTTGATCAAGGCTGAGTTCATTTGGTCAAAAATACAGAATAAAAATTTAATATTGTGAAATATTATTACGATGTTTCTATTTTATTATACATTAAAATCAAATTTATTCCTGTGATCAAATCTGAATTTTCAGCATCATTACTCCAGTCTTCAGTGTCACATGATCCTTCAGAAATCATTCTAATATGCTGAATTATCATATGTTGAAAACAGTTATGCTTCTTAATATTTTTTTGGAATCTGTGAAACTTTTTTCAGGATTCTTTGATGAATAAAATGATAGAAAAGAACAGTATTTATTTAAAATATTAATATTTTCTAACAATACATACTACCATTCAAAAGTTTGGAGGGTCATTACATTTTTATTCTCACTTTTTTTTTTTTTTGAAAGAAATTAATACTTTTATTCATCAAGGATGTGTTAAATGGATAATAAGTGATAGCAAAGACTTATATTGTTAGAAAAGATTTATATTTTAAATAAATGATGTTCTTTTTAACTTTTTATTAATCAAAGAATCCTGAAAAAAAGTATCACAGGTTCCAAAACAATATTTGGCAGTACAACTGTTGCCAACATCGATAATAAATCAGCATATTAGAATGATTTCTGAAGGATCATGTGACACTGAAGACTGGAGTAATGATGCTGAAAATTCAGAAATAAATTAGATTTTAGAGTATGTAATAAAACAGAAACCATTATTTTATATTGTAATAACAATTCACAGCATTACTGTTTTTTATGTATTTTTGATCAAATAAATGCAGCCTTGATGAGCATAAGAGACTTGTTTAAAAATCTTTACATGTCTCACTGGTCCCAAACGGCAGTGTATAGTCCATATGACAACTAGTCCTGGTTCCCACATTTATAATCGGATAACTTAATCTTTCTCTCCATACTATAAATGTAGGGGTCCTTTAGGAAGAAGATAGAGAAGCTGAGGAGATGGAGCACCTCTTCAGGCGGCGGCAGCTTCAAACGGCCACCCAAAACCAAAACCCTTAGTCTGAACTCACCCACTGAACCTGACACAGAGCCCCTCAGAGTCGAGACGGAGCGCAGGAAACTCAGACCCATTGTGGCATCTGTCTTTGGTCAGGTATGGGACTGCTGGATCACACAACAAGTTAATCATGTTTTTGTGTTGCGCTGAGGTGATCTGTGAGCTGTTGTATTGTTAAATGTTTTGGTTTGCTTAACTCTGGAATGGTTATACATAAAGGTGCTTCACAATGCCATAGAAGAACCTTTTTGGTCTAAATGGTTCCAAAAAGAACCTTTAACATTTTAACATTTTTAACACTTTCTGTTTCACAAAAGGTTCTTTGTGGTGAAAGAAGGTTATTCAGATTATAAAAAGGTAAGAAAGAGATGGTTCTTTGAAGGACCTTTCACTGAATGGTTCTTTGTGGAACCAAAGATGGTTCTTCTATGGCATCGCTGTGAAGAACCTTTTAAGCACCTTTATTTTTAAGAGTGTAAGCGTGACAAAGAGTTGGTGAACATCAAACAGGTTCACCAGTTCGCCTGCCCATCCAGTTAATGGTAAACGAACTTGGCTTGCTGTCCTCAATGGAGGTCTGAACGCAAGGCTCAGCTTGAGCTCCAAGTTCAACCCCTCATTATGGTACTACATAGAGGGAGAATAACAGAAATGGAGGAGGAGATGGGAAAGTGGAAGGATGCTGGAAGAATTGTCACTAGGACAGTGCAATGAGTGCTGCTTATGTAGGCTTGTAATGATGACTGAGTTTTTGCTCTACAAACTCAAAGATCGTTAGTCAGGATTCTGTAGTTTTTTAAATTGTGCTCCTTAAAGTTTCATGTTTAAATGCATGATGTTAAAATTTAAACTCTTACTAGAATGTTACTTATTTGTTAGCATGACACTGTAGTCCTCTTATAGTTTGGTCCTCAAAGTTGGTCAAAAAAGCTGATCTAATGTTGGTGAAAAGTTATCATTTTCTTGTAAACAAGATAAAAAATTATGACAAATTAAAAAAAAATAAAACTTAATGGTAAGCATGGCACCATTGTTAATTGCTGAAAAATCTGTACTCAGAACATAGAATTGTTCCCTTCATCTACACTCCCCTCACATACTCTTTCCAGTCAGTAGTTTATTCATTCTTAAACCCTTTCACACAACAGTAATCATAATAATCATTTTCTGACAAACTCTCTGCTTTCAGAGGATTATGGCTCTGTACTGGAGGAAAAGGTGAAATAGTATTATGCATTATCTGTTATTCACCACACCTCATTCTTTAAAGCTTGTGTTCCCAAACATAATGAATGCATAGCAACCAGCACAGCTTTCCATTAAATCCCTTTATTTCACTTTTCACTCATTCACTAGAGTGTGGCTAACCAAACTAGATATGAAGACCTTTCTCGAACTTCGAATTCTCTAAACAGGGCTGACATAATAACATTAATAATATTAATTTTAAAAAGTTTTAAAAAGCTTTTGAGGTTTCTCAGAAGGTTAATGAATAAATTCTTAATTTAAAAGAATGGGCTAATAATCATTAACAACAATACATACAATTTTACCCTATGGCATGAGTCATAGTTGATTATTTTGACGATTAATTGAGTAATTTGATATATATATATATATATATATATATATATATATATATATATATATATATATATATATATATATATATATATATATATATATATATATATATATATATATATACAAAAATAGCCTTTAAAATGACTTAAAATACATATATAATAGCAATGAGGCAATAATAATTAATTCAAGTAAAGTATTAAAAGCAAGTAATCATATGGTTTTATTGAACAATACCGTTAAAATACATAATGTGTTATAAACAAATAGAACAACTGTACATTATGCATGTAACAAATGCCTGCAGAGGGCGCCACGTACCTGATGATTGTTTTTACACTTTACTGCGATTTTATCCTTGTTTAATACTGACTCAACAACATTTAAATCAAATGTCCACTTAATCTTTAATATTTGGCCATTTCTGTATGATAGAAAAGCTACAGCCACTAATTTCCTGAATATGTGGACATCAGAACATGTAAAGTCAGAGTGAGGGTTTAAACTTTTATTTTGAAATCGCGATGAACAGTTATCATATTGAGAAATATATTGATGTATTCTCATGTGTTTGCGTAGGTTTATAAATGATTTACCTTACAAATCTAATGAAATAACGCATGTTGCGTTCCCAGATGATTGTTATAATAAACCCAAACTCACAACAACATGCAGAGATGGAGTTTAAGATGTTCCACACATGTAAATAACAGTTTGTGCAGCAGCTTTTACTGTGTATGGAGCTGCTCTACATACTTAACCTACACGCATGTCAATAATTAAAGCTATTATGCTTTATTATGATTTTTAAATGGGTTTAATATGTGGAATGCACCACTTCCAGTATTTTGCCGATTACTCGACACGGGCAAAATGCATTCATGGATTTTTTAAAATCAAAAACTCCAATGGAATCGAGGAATTGTTGCAGCCCTAGTCATAATATTATGAACGCCTGTTTCCGTCACTGAATAAAAATAAAGTAATATCCTCTTTCTCGCAATTCCGATTTTTTTTTTCTCAGAATTGCCTGATATGAACTCGCAATTGTGAGTTATAAAGTTAGAACATTCTCAGAACATATCAACCTTTTTCCCCTCAAAATTGGACTTTATAACTCGCAACTGCGAGTTTATATCTCACAATTCTAAGAAAAAAAAGTCATAATAGCTGGAAATAAACTCGCATTTGTGAGAAAAAAGTCAGAATTGCGAGTTCTCACAATTCTGACTTTATATCTTGCAATATTGGGTGTTTATGTCTCACAATTCCTATTTTTTCTTTTTCTGAAAAAAAAATGAGGTCAGAATAGCGAGATAAAAAGTCACAAACTTTTTTATATTTTTTATTCAGTAGCGGAAACATCTATTGTCTTATGCTGAACATGCCAAGAAAGACATAAGTCTGGGCAAGAGTAACTCATCTACAGTGCAGAGACTGAATCTCAGATATCATATCATTCAATCAAAGAAAAACAAAAACACTGAGAGCGAGGAAAGGAAAAGGAGTGAAAGCCTGGGAGTAGAGAGTGAGGGATGAAAGAAAAAGAATAAGAGAGATTGATTGAGAAGGGTAGGATTATATGGGTGAGATTAACGACTCAAGAGATCAGATCTAAAAACTGATTCACTCACAAGAACGCTCTTGTAAAAACTCCAGCTTTGGCCATTGTAATAATAACATATCACACAATAGACGTAGGGACAGCTTTATGATCAAAGGGACATCCAGCATACCACAAACTAAACACTAAACCTACGCATGTTGACGCATGTTGAAATTACAATGTCACTTGCTCCACAGTATTTACTTAGGTACAGGAAATTATGTCTTGTTTGTCGGTTTATATTAAAACTAACAGTTTTAAACTTTTTTTTCTATGGAAAATGAAAGTTAAATTATTTATGTTTGCTACTTTTCAAATGCTTCATATGGCATAGAAATAAGTTTCACTCAAAAAATGCTAAATTTCACAGTTACAAAGAAACATTTTTAAATTGCTTAAAGGTAAAACAGAAATTCATCAGATTAAAAAGTATGATCATCTAAATACAGCATGAAATAATCATAAAATATTTCAACATTTATTGTGTTTCACGGCTTCTTTTACACAAATTACAACCATCCCTCACTTGTCATGTCATTTCTACCACACCAAACTGTTTTTTTTCAGTAATAGTTTGCATTAAAAACATCGGTAGACATACATGTAGGGGCCATTTTAAGTTCCTCAAAAAGAACCTTTGAATTGTTCTTAAAAATAAAAAATCTAAAGAACCTAAAGAAAGAATCTACAGAACCTTTTTTTCCAGTCTAAAGAACCTTTTGTGCATTGAAAATGTTCCATGGATGTTAAAGATTCTTCATGGAACCATTGATGAAGAACCTTTATTTTTAAGTACATCTTTTCGCATGTGTTCAATCGTAGATCCGCCTCAAAAATGCATGTATATTTTGATTTCCTGTTCACATGGAAACGCTGCCGAACAAGGAAAGCATCACTTATTGCATTATTTCTAATCAAGCTGTAGTTTTGTCACATTGAAAAGTGTGGAAAATTAAAATAATATTAGTATGACATTAGAATACATCTTTTGACATCTTTTTTTCTCTCTGCGTTCGTGTTTCTCTGTTGCATGTCTCTTCTCTTGTGTTTTGGCCTTAATCCATCGACCGCCCACCAATATACAGCAGACAACCCAAATCTCCTCTATAGCCCACACACATACACACATAAACAAGTACAGAAGCTGTTTGATTTAACAGAAACAAGACGCTCTACATTTCACCATCTGTAGGTCAGTTGTCTGGCTGTTTTACAATAGAATAATTTAATCCACCAATCGGAGACCAGGTCTCCACAGGTAATCCAATTAGGAGCCGCACTGTACGGTGTCGCTGGCTAGTTCTTTATTACATGAAAAACAATTATGATTTAGAATTCTGTGGAACACATTAGAAGATATTCAGAAGAATGGCTCAGGGTTTTTTTCCCCAACACAATAAATGCTCAGTGTTGTTTTGGAACCCATTTAGTTAAAATATCTTCTCTTGTGCTCCACAGAAGAAAGAATATGAGGGGTGAGTAAATAAATACAGATTTTTACTTTTAGGTGAACTATCACTTTAAAATGTGACTTTTTAATGTAAGCCATGGTTGTGTGCCAATAGGAAGACACTAATCTGCCTTTGCATGTATGTGTGAGTAAACAGGATATACAGAAAGTGGGTGTTAATTTGTTAATGCACAATCATGAGTGTCTAATAGTGAGAACTGTGTGCTGAGCAGATTAACCCCTGCAGATCCTTTAATGTGAAAGTAGAGATGGATTAGTCTACTGATAATCGAAGACTGAGGTTTAGAGTAAGACACCCTCTTTGATGCACCAGTGCTTTAACCTGAGAGTGACTGACTCTTTGAGGTTAGTGTGGATTACATGCATGCAGATATGCACATAAGTGCATATATGTTTACAGCTGTTGTTTCCAGAGAGATGGAGGGAATGAGAATGGCAGACTGACTGATACCTAGAAATTAAGGAGAAAACATTTATTAACATTTTCCATAGAGACTGGGGTCTGTGTGTGCTGCCTGTCAGGGCCGTTTTCAAGGTGGGACAACTTGGAACATTAGGAAAACCTGCTATGGTATGCTATGAGTTCTCTTTAAGATTTTCCTGTGGGAAAGTTTCCTTTGTAATGCGGGGTTTCAATTTATGAGCAAAACAAGTTCTGTGGTTTTGCTTAACAACATAAAAAAACACATAGCCATACTAAAAACGCAAAAGTTTACAGCAATTACGGTTATTTAAATATATATATATATATATATATATGTTTGTAATAAGTAATAAGGTGAGAGCGTTGTATACATTTTACAGCAAAACATCTAACACCCATGAACTGAAAGCCCCTATTATAAAAACCTCATTGGAAAAAACTTAAGGAAAAATGGTAAATTAGTCTTCTGGGTTTTGACATTATAGCTGCACCTCTCTGTTGTGTCTCTCTATTGAAACCCATGCTCAAAATGTTGTCCTGGCACTGTAAATTTTAGCTAAGGCTGCTGATTGTACTTACATGTATTAACAGGTTTTGCCCTGTAACTGACCAGGTTATAATGATGTACTACTGTACTAAAATAATATACTAATTAGGGATGCAACAATACAGTTAGTCCACAGTTTAATACGTACCTCGGTTTTTAACCACGGTTTTCGGCTCAGTTCTGATATCTTGCCACTTCAGTGTGGGTTTTTTTTTTGCAACAAATTAACAAAATACTCCCGTAAACCTCTGTACACTGGAAAAAGCGTGGTTTAGTATATGTCTGCTTAATTTTTCTTGTGAGAGAGGTATTATTTTTTCGATTTTTACACAAAATAGAATGGGTTTCATTCATACTGGACGCCAGAGGGCGTGTGTTGCTTTTTCAGATATAAGCGGGGAAGCGTTTCCTCATTTCAGCCCGTGAAATCGCGGGCACACATACAGCAAATTCCGAGAGAAATAAATAAAGGAAGTTATTTCAAGGCAAAACCGACAAACCGCAATTCACAAGCGCATATTGAACCGTGGATGTCGTACCGAGCGGTTCGATATTATATTGAGAATTGTGACTTCCCTAATACTAATATAATGCTAAAAATGACTGATTGTATGCTCTGTAAAGTAAAAACATTACAGAGAACATTTGAAGGGATAGTTACCTAAAAATGAAAATTAACACCCTTAAACCATCCTAGGTGTATATGACTTTCTTCTTTCAGACAAATACAATCAGAGTTATATTTTTCATGCACCTGTCAAGTTTGAGATTTTAAGCTTTTTGGTTTTTCATAAAGTGTTTTTCAGACTAGTGGAAAGAAAACATCCAAAAGACACTGTTAAGTGTTTCTTTTAAAGCACTTTATCTATTTGTCTCAACAGATTTCAATTACAATCCATATTTTTAAAGAATGTGTTTTTTTGTCCTACACTGAGCCATAAAGCTCCACTTCAGTAGCACTTAGACACACCAAACTTTTTTTTATTCCTGTCTATATCCTGAAGGTTTTTACAGAGGGATTTGTTCATATATAATTTGCTTTATTTTATACAACATTTTATCCCCCCCAAAATTATTAAAAAAAATATATTGTTTTAGTCTGTTCTAAGTTTTTTCTGAATTACAGAGTGACAAAATGAGATACCCAAAATTCCCTCTGTACAAACATTTGATTCTAATATGTCAAAAAAAAAATTAAACAAGAATTTTGAAACTGACTTCATCCAGTGTTTAGATTTTAGAAATTTATGCAAATTAGCACATATTTCATGAAATAATGCCTCATTTGCACATTTAAACCTAACATTTGAGAAAACTTGTAATACAAAAAATGTTTGCAATTATCAATGTAAACAATCAACTGGGTAGGTAAGGTGATAACTATTATTATTATTTTTTTATTTTTTTTTACCCTATTCACCTGCAGTGTCGCCTTAAAAAATGTAATTTTCATTTTTTAAGAAAACTCAAACTCACATGCATCATGTATAATCAAGCTTTTTGCTTAAATTCATTTGTCTTTAAACTGTGAAGAGTTTTTCAATGATTTTAAAAATCCATGCATTAATGCATTAATTGGTTAGTTATTTCTCATCTTTTAAAAATATTATTTTAATCTTTAGAGTTTCATTATAAAAAATGTATAAATATACTACATGAAATGTTCTTTTTTATAGTTAAGGTTTTAGTGTATGTGTGTTATAATCGTCACCCACAGAATTCAGAAGAAAACTATGGAATTTACCTGTCATAAAGATTACATCCTTTCCCTTCAGTGATTGTTTTATAATAGTACTAATCAAAATCTTAGACACACCCACTCTTTGTTGAGTATTGTGTACTTTACCTCCTTTCTACATTAAATGTGTCACTTGGCACCTTATTAGCAGTGCTTGAAGGTGTTCACAGATTTGCTGGGCACTAGCAGTCACTACATGAGGAAATTTCCAAAAAGGCTGATATGTAAATCAGTATGATCAAAGATTGCAGTAAGTTTTATTACCATTTGCACCCATAAACTGATAGCTCTTCCTGATATCTCAGTTAAACGAACAGTTAAGTCAACTCTGGCACAGATAAACAGCAACTGAGTGATAAAGTATGCCAACCAAAGACTTTGGGCACTTTTGGACTAAAGGAAAATAAAGTCTTTTACAGTAACACTGTATATATATGCATTACAGGAAAAACATTTCCAATCATGTTGTTATTTTTACCACTTCCTAAATGAGGTACAATCATGTATTCTGTGGTGGAAATGACAATGGTGTAAACATTTTTGAGTAAAATAGAGTATTTCTGGGGGGCAGGGTATTTTATTTTTTCATATATTAAAACTTTAAAGTCAAACACTTGTCAAGCCAACACAGTGGGCCATTTACGGATGATTGGAGAGCCCCATTCCATCTAACATCTACTCACCTAAATGAACTTTATCTTCCACTGCTTCATTATGGAAAATTTATGTCCATGATTTGACTCGAGATCCTTCAGTAATCTGTTTTTCACTTTAAAGTCTTACTTCAGATGGCGTTCAACAGAAGCATAATTTATAACCCAGTTAAGTGTACTAGAAGCTGATTTGGCTTCACATATGACCTCATTTAATGATTTTTAGAAAGGAACCTTTCTTTTTGATCTTTTCTTTAGTTCTTAGAACGAAAAAAAAATGACGTTGCGTTATTTGAATATTTGTTGTGATTGGTTAGTTCATATTGAAAGCATCATCATCCTTCTGCACTTGTTGGCTGCTTGTCCTTAACTCTCAAGCCCAACTCATCTATTTAAAAAAGGTATAATATAATTATAGTTTTAGTTTTGTACATACACATAACCGGCATATGTATACAAAACTAATTTTAAGCATTTACGCAGAAGCCTTTAGAACAAAAGGTCTTTAAGATAATGACAAAATAAAGTCCAAGGTTTTGTGTGGTAATTTTATTATTTTATTTTTTACTCTTTTAATGTTACCAAATCCACACAATTCTGTAAATTTCTTTCCATAATCACCTTATGAAAAATATGAAATCGTGCTTTTTCAGCACGTCCATCATCACGGAATATCAAAAATGTTTGTTTGGTGCCCCCTAGTGTTTATATTCCCATAATGCAGCTGCTGACGGTAGATACAAAGGAATCTGAAGAATCAAAATACATAACTCTAGATATAGCTTATTCTACTTGGTGCAAAAGATCAATCTTTTATAAAACAGATATAAAGGAAATATACATTATTCATATTTAAACCATTCATATACACATATGTGACCCTGGACCGCAAAACCAATCATAAGTAGCACGGGTATATTTGTAGCAATAGCCAACAATACATTGTATGGGTTAAAATGATCGATTTTTCTTTTATGGCAAAAATCATTTGGGAAATTAAGTAATGATCATGTTCCATGAAGATATTTTGTAAATTTCCTACCGTAAATATCAAAACCTAATCTTTGATTAGTAATATACACCGCTAAGACCTTCATCTCTCTTGTAAAAAAAAAACAGCAAATGCTGGTAGGTATGTTTTGATGCTGGAATGCTGGTTAGGTAGGTTTTGATGCTGGTTTAAGCTGGTCCTTTACTGGTTTATGCTGGTCATGTTGCTGGTCAAGGACCAGCATGAACCAGCAAAGGACCAGCATAAACTAGCTAAGGACCAGCATAAACCAGCAAAGGACCAGCTTAAACCAGCATCAAAACCTACCTAACCAGCATCCCAGCATCAAAACATACCTACCAGCTTATGCTGGTTTTTTCACCAGGGCTGGACAACTTTAAAGGCAATTTTCTCAGTATTTAGATTTTTTTGCACCCTCAGATTCCAGATTTTCAAGTAGCTGTTTCTCTGCCAAATATTGTCCTATTCTAACAAACCATACGTCAATGGAAAGCTTATTTATTCAACCTTCAGATTATATATTTATAATTTTTTTTAAAAAATGGAGTCTTATGAATGGTTTTGTGGTCCTGGGTCACATATACATGGGCACACAACATAATTCACTGAATTAATGCTGCCCTCTTGTGCTAGGGAGCCTTTGTACTTCTATGTTACTAAATCTAATATATCACTGAAATGCCATATTGTTGTATTACAAAATAGCCCTAGATCTCTATCTTTGTATGCCTACTTTGTCTTGGCTCTGAGAGCTTTTAAACACAATTATCTTTAACTTGATCTTAAAATATCTTTACGTATAAAAGAGAATGTGAGAGAAAACCTAACATGGAATCTAAAGAGATTACATGGAAATATTGCATTGAATACAGTAATACCTTGATCTGGGCCAAAAACTCATCTTACTTCTGGGTAGGAGAGGTGAAAAGGCAAAGAGATGTCAGGAAAAAAACATGTTTTGCACTCACCTGCATGTTTAAACCCGTCTAATCTCATAGACAAACATAATTTAATTTCCACCAATGTGCACTAGTATTGAAGTTAATCATAACACTATAAAGTAAGTCTGTAAGACAGTGTAAATGTTTTTTCTCTCTCTAATACCAAGAATTAAATCTTTGTCCAGAATATCATATTTGGGGGGGGTTGAGTAGATTAGAGCAAAACAAACAACCATGTTGATGGGTCTGGGGATTATTATTTAGTTTCAATTTGTTTAGTTTGTTTAGACGGTATTTCACCTTCAGGAAAATGGACCAAAAATAGATCATGTAGTAATATAGTATATATATAGTCATTTTTAATACTATAGTGCAAAATAGTGATATATGACTTACATCTTTTTCAAACATTCACCACAGTAAAAAGTGTGACTATTACACTACGTCTCCTCTCTTATTGCTGCTTTGGCATTATATCCTCACTATTTACCTTTTTATACACTGACATGCATAATAAGTACTGATTTGGCTTCATCCGCTGATCCATCTATCCTCTCTTCTGACCCTTTTGACCTTTGACCCCTGACAC
The DNA here is from genome assembly GCA_036247105.1 of Cirrhinus mrigala. Lineage (NCBI taxonomy): Eukaryota > Metazoa > Chordata > Actinopteri > Cypriniformes > Cyprinidae > Cirrhinus > Cirrhinus mrigala. Next base: position 9,512,146 of record CM070007.1, read on the forward strand.
TGCAGCTCATCACCCTTCTAAAAACCATCTGATGGCTGTCTACCTGCTCTCTACAATCTTTCTACAATCCTACATTCCCTTATCAGCAGTGCCAGCTGCGTTGCACTCACCATGTAATCTGGAATGTTGCGGATTATAAAGACCTTTCCCACCCCTTTGCGCTCTCTCTCTTTCTCTTTCTATCCATTTCTCTCCTCATCCCTCCATCTTGTCCTATTTTGTATCGTGCCAGTCACTTGCAGTAGAACAAGTGCGATTAGAGTCCGTCACAAGGCAAAATGAGGATGTGAAATAACATGGAGAAAGAAAGAATGGGGAGAAGGAAAAAAAAACGTGCGGAAAGGGAGGAAACAGGCAACAGATGCCAGGTCCGAGAGCATCAGGCATCAGCATTAGTGTGCTCAGAAAACCCTGAAATACAGTTTCTGGTTGAAGGAATAGGTCTCATTGCACCTAAAACATGCTGTGACTGTTTTTAGAGGTATTAGCATCACTGCCCAACACCTCTTGTTTAAGCAACTCCGCCCCCTCTTGGGATATTCTGACGACAGGGATCGTGTGTCGCAAAGTTTATGTAATATTCTGAGGACAGGAACCAAGAGTGAGTGATAAAGAGGGAGGGGGCGGGACAGAGGGAGGGACAGAGATGACAAGAAAGAGTTGAAGCAGTGAGAATTAGAGAAATACAAATGATGGGAGCGAAGCCATCTAAAAGAAGCAGCATGAAGAAGGTAAGATATCAGTTTTTAAAAAAGACTATTTTTATAAGTTGTAGATTAGTAAGACCGATTTAGAAAATTGCTTTAAACTGTTCATACTTACTTGGCCTTTGGCAGACAGTATGGTGCGATAAGTTAAACTATTAAAATTAAGCATGTGAATTAAATTGCAATATTTGCAATGTACAAACGGAGCATTTAAAAGAACATTTCACCACACTTCAAATGTTTGGGGTTGGTAATATTAGTTTTTTTGTTTTTTTTTTTAGAGAAGTTTCTTATGCTTATGAGGACTGCATTTATTTGATCAAAAATACAGTAAGAAAGTATTATTGGGAAATATTATTGCAATTTAAAATTACTCTGTTTTACTTTACCTTATTTTAAAATAATTATAATTTATTCATGTGATGACAAAGCTGAATTTTCACCAGTCATTACTTCAGTTTTTAGTATCACATGATCCTTCAGAAATTGTTCTAATATGCTTATTTGCTGAACGTTTATTATTATTATCTATGCTATAAACAGTTGTGCTGCTTAATATTTTGGTGTGAAACTTTTTTTTAGGATTCTTTAAAAGTTTAAAAGAAAAACATTTATTTAAAAGAATTTTTTTATTATTAATATCTTGTACTTTTTTGTCAATTTAATGCATCCTTGCTGAAGAAAATAAATTACTTAAATATTAATTATTAATTAATTAAAAAAAAATGACAACCCTTACTGACCCCAAACCTTTGAACAGTACTAGCCTATATGATAAATTACAAATAATCTTCACATTCATGTCATTCCAAACATGACTAAACATGATATTTATTGCAGAATGTTCAAGTTGCTCTATTACAATAAAAGTGAATGATGACCATGGTTTTTGAGCAGGATTTCTAAAGTCTGTGTAAAGGCATTTCAGGGGATTGTTTCTAAACACATTATAAAAGTTAGAAATGTATTACTGCAAAAACATTAAAAAGACTGTGAATGACGTGGTACTGAATTGTGAAGTTGACCGTAATACAGTTTTTAACCACTTTTGCGTTTAGGCTTTTTGGGCGGGGCTGAAATCATCGATGTCTCGATGACGCGATTAGCCACTGAGCATGGCGAGTCATTATCGTTAGTTACTACAGTACAGTTTACAGTTTGCTAGCTAGCTATACCTTCGTCACATAAATGTATATTACCTTGTTGCAATAATTTACAAAACAGCTCGGTCATCCATTCAGCCTGTTGAGGTAGTTAATAGTTGAAAGAGACGGCAGCTTTCCCGCGAGTGGGCGTGGTTTCTGCGTCGACGGCGGACACGCCCCCAGCGTTTGAGAGCAATATTGCTTGCATTTTCAAGATTTTGATAGGCTACATTATTTTATTTACCTGACGTTTTTTGTCATTGTATACAGACTTTAAGATTTTTTATTCATCACAACACACATTTCAGTCTTTACCTCACACAAAGCAATCATATGGCTTCAGGAGACTTGAAATACAGTGCACTTTTGTGATGTTTCTATAGTGGTTTTTTGTCTTGTAAGTCCCTGGTCCCCATCCACTTTCATTATATGAAAAAGAGCAGGCTGAATATTCTGCTAAATGTCTCCTTTTGTTAAAAAAACTAATTGTTAGAACTGATACATTTCGCAGGAGTTTTTAATAATGGTGTAATTAGAGTATAGACATCGGCAGGATGATTTTTGACAGATAATTTCACCACATGCAGCAGCATTAGATCTTGTCAGACTGCGGGTTTTTTTTTGGTGCATAATGAAATGGTTCCTTGCAAAGGGGGTCCCGCCCCTGGAAGGCAGTGGACTGCCATTGGCATCGGCCATGTTAGGAGGCAGCGGTGATGCGGCGGCTGAGGATGAGGATGATGAAGAGTTGGGGCAACCTTTTGAGGAGCCGATATGTGCTCTGGTTCAGAACTGTACCATGCTACACAACATCGTGGGCCCAGCCTGCATCTTTCTCCGACAAAGCTTCGCCCAGGCTCAACTCGTATGTACACGCACTTACAATCGCACCTTTTTTAGACAATGCATGGTGTAGACACAGAACATCAGTGTGTCAGAATTCCCATCAGGGAATCAGATTATCATTTTCTGTCTTATCCATTTTCAGTCAAATCCTATTAACCTCTTTGAGCCCCCATTACTTTCATAATGTCCCATCATCTCCCATTCTTGTGAGTGGAGGATGCTATGCCACATTATTCGCCATTCTGAGTCAATGCCAAGTCCTTCATGCAGATTTGTAAGGATGCTTAAGTCTTCATATTAAAGTGTCCATAATAGATGTGCATGCACTCATCAACCAAACGTGAATGCATTTCTACAACCTAATTACTATCAATTGTGCACCATATCGGAAATGTATATAGCCCAATGTGATATAATATTACCTGATAGTGAAGTAGTTTGGGGTGAAGGAAAGAAATTAGTAGTTTTTAAAATTGTAATTTAGATCCTGTAGCCTACAGTATTGATTGATGGGACTCAGACAGTGTAATATCCTTTTGCATGCAGCATACAGGCTATGATTTATATATATCCATTAGTATAATGTTCTTTTTCCCTCATGGGAGAATCTTAGTAAAACCTTTAATGTCTTTGCAGGACAAAAGACAATCATTGTGCATGCTTTTCCAAATATAGGTGAAAGATATTGGCAATACAATCAGATCCTTACGTTAGTCTGGTGGATGTGATCGAAGTTGCAAAGAGAAAAAGTCTACTGTGTAGTTGTATAGTAGCTTAATGTTTCATATCAATATCTGCATCTGTCTGATAATCCCAGAATCCTTTTTGTGTGGATAGAAACTCTGAAAAGCATGTAAGCTGCAGAAATTGCCGCAAAGACAAAACCGATGGAAAATTTCCCTGAAATTGTTTGTGACATATTTAGCTAAAGCCTTCTTCCCCATATAATAACACTATATTCTTATCTGCTTAGTTGTGCAGCACTTATTGAGGCTCTAAGGTATATGTAAAAACATATATTCACAAAAAATGATATGTGAGCTCCATTCAACTACATTTGTTGCCTGGCAACCTGGAGCCTTGTAATCTGTTCACCATAGTGACCTTATCCTACTGCTGCTTGCATCATGCTTGCCAATTCATGGTAGTAATCAGCCTAAATACTCCCCAGCTGTGTGAATATGTTCTGGCTGGCCACTGCCAAAACACAGGCTCAGTCAATCAGATCAAAATCTAAATCACTCTACCATTTGTTATTATCTTACTTATGTAATGTATAAATGTTGATTTCAGTTGAGATTTCATTGCTCTGCTTGTTCTGTTTTATTTGGAGTTAGGATGATAATGTTTTAATGACTGAGTTTCTCCATTTCCGCGAACATGCATATCTGACGACACGCAATCCCATGTGTGTGCTTTCTATCCCTAGATAACTTACAATATAATCCATAATATCATAACACTGTGCTTCTCAGTCAGTTTTGCTTCATGTCCTCAATATTATTAAGGGGCGATTACTAGGGATGTAACATGCACCAAACACCAGTTAAAAATCAATACAAATAACAAATCGCAAAACAGTTGGGGGTAGGAGTTTATATGAATGAGTCTCTGAGGGGAACTGACTGTTTTTAGAAAAGTTTAGGTGCTATTTTCTTTTTATCTTGCCACTGTATAATGCATATTAAAGGGGTCATCGGATGCCCATTTTGATATGATTCATTTGGGTCTTAATGAGAAGTCTATAACACACTTTGGTCAAAATTTCTTAGTGGTAGTGTAAAAAACCCATCTCTTTTACCTTGTCAAAAGCAGCCCTTTTCAGAGCGAGCCGTCTTGTTGCATTTCCCTTTAAATGCTAATGAGCTCTGCTCACCCCGTCCCTCTCTTCTGTGGCCTGACAATACGTTCTGTTTACTCTAGCCGCGTTTACCCGTGAAACTTGCTAACTAACACATTATTTAGAAAGGCGATTTGCAAAGATGCATAAAAAACCCTTATACTCACTTTTGCTGTAGGTGAAGCTGGATCAAAAAATACCACTGGGTAGATTTTTATCATTGTAAGGTGGTTGTGTACACACACTGCCAACATACATTCATGTTCAAACAAGATGTAAGTTTGTCATAAGTGCAGCTCTGCTTTGTTTACAGCGGTAACCAAGGAAACACTATATTGCTGCTGTTCCATAAGCGCCACCTGCTGGCAGAGACTGAATTTGAGGTTTTTATTCAGCTATTCTGCTGGTTTTGTTTTGTGCAGATTTGTAGTATAGTTTCATAAAACTAAAGTCAGCCCATTCTTTTATTGCTTCATATTTCAGAATTCGAAATCTAATTTAGATTAAAAATTCCTCATGCTGCACCAGTTTGTCATAAAACTCATTTTAAAAAAAAATATTGTGAGAAAATGGTATTGTGAATCATATTGCATCGTAAGTTGAGTGAATTGTGAATTTTAAATCCATAATTATATTCCAAGTTCATTAAAAGGAAGGAAAAGCCATCCAAGATGTAGATGAGTTTGTTTCTTCACTGGAACAAATTTGGAGAAATTTAGTATTTTATCTCTTGCTCACCAATAGAGCTTCTGCAGTGAATGGGTGCCGTCAGAATAAGAGACCGAACAGCTCATAAGACATCCCAGTAATCCACAAGTATTCCATCCATCAGTTAACATCTTGTAAAGTGAAAAGCTGGGCAGTTGTAGGCTAATAAACAAATCCATCAGGTTGTTTTAAGTTCGTAAATGTTGTTTGATCTGAGACAACCTTTTAATTGAACAAAGAAATATTATGGATAGAGGACTCTTGAGGATCATTCATAGAGGATATTTTAGCCAGAAGAAAAAGTTTAAAGTCAAAAAGTCTTAATGCTTGATCTTCACTTGACAAGATATTAATTGATGGACTGGAGATGGACACAAGTTTACTTGTGGATTATTGTGATTTTTTTATCAGCTGTTTGGACTCTCATTCTGATGGCACCCATTCACTGCAAAAACTGTACATTTGTATGTAAGATGTTGTACGGTATGCAACACTAGCTGAAACAGTGGTAAATACCAAAACGGGGTTTATAAATACATTTTGTGGACTTTCTTTGGGAGAACATGTGTACTGATACCAAGTATGGTCATTCTGTATCAGATAAATCTTTCCCTGGAAAGGAGAAGATACATACATTAATGATGTGTGTAATACAAAAGCACATTTTATGTGCAGGAACACCTTTTGTTTTTACTTGTGGTTACCGGTAATAAGAGTCTCGTGTGTTTCATTCATCCACCCGCGTGTTCATGCAGTGGTGTGCAGATGGTTGCCCCCCAGCAACACTGACAGGTGTGCGTGAGGCTTGCTGGTACAATGTACTTTGAGTGACAGTTCAAAAAGCACAGTCTGAATGCAAAGCAGATTACAGGAAAGATTATAATACAGGGTTCCCACGCTTTCTAACCAATTTTTCCACATCATTTGTAATGATTGCATGACTAAATCATCAAAAATTATGTAATTAGATTATTTTTGTTATTTATATTTTGTTATAATTTATTATTATGCATGTTTTTTCAGGTTTTGTGTGTATGTGCCTGTCTATGTATCTATGTGTTTGTCCTAATAGTCTGTCTCTGTATGTCTCTTTGAAATCTGTACTCACTACAGGACAGAGATCTACGGCCAGAGGAAATTGAAGGTACAGAGATATACAACATCACTGATATGCTTTATATCATTAAGAGCGTTAAACTCTCCCACCATCCAAAATGATACGAGTCCTTCCCTAATTGACTTCTCTTCCTCCATCAACATGGATTCTTGCCATTACCTCTCTCAATTTATATGTATCTACCTTCAGTCTCCTCTAAATCCCTCGATAAGATACATTTAATGGAATAATTCAACCATATTAATGAAAATAATTTACTCACTCATGTCTTTCCAACCCTGTATAATGTTCTTTCTAATCAAAGGATATTCCATAGCACAATTCTATGAAAAATATCATTAACGGTAAATGGGATTGTCTCAAAAACTGAATTCAGCTCTGTTCCTGAGTATTTTTTTTAGTTTGACAGACCCTGCTCACTTTATCATTTCATTGTTTCCTTTTGTGTTCTATTGGCTACTGCTTTGCAATTGCATAAGTGTGAGTAGTTTAGGATGAACTACTCCTCCAACAAATGAGATGAGTGTTCACCGTACCTTTATCCTTCAGAATCCTCTTACTGGACAGACAGATTACACATTGATGCCAACAAACTGAGGAAGATGTTCTCTCTCTCGTACTTTCTCTGCCTTCAGAGTTGAAAGAAGCCTTCCGAGAATTTGACAAAGACAAGGATGGCTTTATTAGCTGTAAGGATCTGGGGGAATGCATGAGGACGATGGGCTATATGCCCACAGAAATGGAGCTGATTGAACTCAGTCAGCAGATATGTGAGTAGTAACCTTCTATTATACAGTATGTCATTCAAGAATAGACTCAGTGTAGAATAAATATACGAACTACTCATTTGTGGTGTATTCATGATACTTATTACATGATTGTGTGTTTGTTCACTAGGTGGTGGTAGAGTGGATTTCGAGGACTTTGTAGACCTAATGGGCCCGAAGATGTTGGCTGAGACAGCGGACATGATCGGAGTGAAAGAGCTGAGAGATGCTTTCAGAGAGGTTGGTGTTCCATGTGTATGGTTTTCTGAAGTCACATATGATTAATTTTGTGGAAAACTAACCTTTTTCATTTCAGTTTGACTCCGATGGTGATGGTCAGATCAGTCTGGCTGAACTGAGGGAAGCCATGAAGAAGCTGATGGGAGAGCAGCTCAACCACAGAGAGATTGATGAGATCCTCAGGGATGTTGACCTCAATGGAGACGGACAGGTTGACTTTGAAGGTTAGATTTATAATTTTTCTCTGTGGGTTCTTGAATTTTGATTCTTGCATGTGCGTTATATATACTCATGACCAATTTATTGGGTATGCCTGTTCAACTGCTTGTTAACACAAATATCTAATTAGCCAATTGACCCATTGCAGGGAGTTTGATTGACAGGTGATCTGACCAATCATAACGCTGAATCTGCCGTTTCTGACTGACAAACAACTAGACAGGAGAGTAGATTAACATTGGTGGACTTAAACTTGAAAAATGGTATGTAATGACATCTTTCTGTGGTTGAAACAATACCTTCTGATGTTCATTCATGTTTATTTCATGCTATAACTAGTAAAGAGGAAGAGATGATTGGTTGTCATGCTGCTTGAACTGAGGCACTACAGCGATCTGTCACAACACATTAAAGAGCAACAAAATGGTATTTATTGTTTGAATTTCTTTAAAAAATTACCAAATTTGAGAGCTGAGACTTTGTTTCATACCAAAAGTAACCTGCTCTGTCTTGTCTGTCGGCACATTGTCTGTGTCCTCTTTGCTCACAGCATTTATATTTTTCACTGCGCGAGAACAAGTGTGGCGTGAGAGTGCCATGGCTTGTCGGACATAGCAACAGTAATGAAGTGGGGTGGGTTTTTGCGAAGGGTTCAAGCTAAGTTCAAACCAAACATCAGAATAGGAAAAAAAGATGATTTAAGTGGCTTTGAACGTGGCATGGTTGTTAGTGCCAGATGGGCTTGTCTGAGTATATTTTAGAAACTGCTGATTTACTGGGATTTTCATGCACAACCATTTCTAGGGTTACAAAGAATGGTTCAAAATAGAGAAAATATCCAGTTCTGTGGGTGAAAATGCCATATTGTTGCCAGAGGTCAGAGAAGAATGGCCAGAATGGTTCGAGCTGATAGAAAAGCAACAGCAACTAAAATAGTCACTTGTTACAACTTAGGCATACAGAGTAGCAACTCTGAATGTACAACACGTTGAACCTTGAAGCAAATGGGCTACAGCAGCACTCCTGTCAGCCAAGAACGGGAAACTAAGGCTACAGTTCACACAGTAGACTGGAAAAAGTAGTGGGGTCAAAATTTGGCATAAACAACATGAAAGCATGAATCCATCCTGCATTGTATCAATGGTTCAGGCTGGTGCTGGTGTAATTGTATTGTTGCTGACTATGTCCTTTCCTTTATGACCACATTGTGATGGCTAATTCCAGCGCTATAATATGCCATGTCACAAAACTCATCTCAAACTGGTTTCTTGAACATGATGAGTTCACTATACTCAAATGGCCTGCACAACCATCAGATCTCAATCTAGTAGAGCACTTTTGGTGGAACAGGAGAATCTCTAAGGAATTTTTCCAGCTCTTTGATGAATCTATACCACAAAGAATTAAGGCAGTTCGGTAGGCAAAAGGGGTTACCTAATAAAGTGGTCAGTGAGTGTGTATAAAAGATGCTTATGGAATGAGCTGTACATTTGTATACAGTTGAGGTCAAAAGTTTACATACACCTTTAAGAATCTACAAAATGTTAATTATTTTACCAAAATAAGAGGAATCATACAAAATGCATTTTATTTTTAATTTATTACTGACTTGAATAAGATATTTCACATAAAAGGCATTTAATTTATAAAAATGACAGTTCAAAATCTTACATACACTTTATTCTTAATACTGTGTTGTTACATGAATGATCCACAGCTTTGCCTTTTTGGTTTTTTTTTTTAATTCATGAGCCCCTTGCTTGTCCTAAATAGTTAAACTCCCCACTGTTCTTCAGAAAAATCCTTCAGGTCCCACAAATTCTTTGTTTTTTCAGCATTTTTGTTTATTTGAACCCTTTCCAGCAATGACTGTATGATTTTGAGATCCATCTTTTCACACTGAGGACAACTGAGGGACTCATATGCAACAATTACAGAAGGTTCAAATGCTCACTGATGCTTTAGAAAGCCACACAATACATTAAGAGCCGGGGGGTGAAACCTTTTGGAATTTAAAGATCAGGGTAAATTAGATTTTTTTTTTTCTGGGAAACATGTATCTTCTGGGGCTTCTTAAGGGCAGTACTAAATGAAAAAAATATGATATTTAGGCAAAATAAGAAAAATGTACACATTTTCATTCCGTTCAAAAGTTTTCACCCTTAATGCATCATTTTTCCTTCTGATCAGTGAGTGTTTGAACCTTCTGTAATAGCTGCAAATGAGTCCCTCAGTTGTCCTCAGTGTGAAAAGATGGATCTTAAAATCATACAGTTATTGTTGGAAAGGGTTCAAATACACAAAAAATGCTGAAAAACCAAAGGATTTGTGAGACCTGAAGAATTTTTCTGAAGAACAGCAGGCAGTTTAATTTGTTAGGACAAACAAGGGATTATGAACAACTATCAACTAACAAAAAAACAGATGTGAAACATTCACGTAAGAACACAGTATTAAGAATTAAGTGTATGTAAACTTCTGAACAGGGCCATTTTTATAAATACAACTATTTTTTTCTCTTGTGGACTATATGTAAATGTCTCTCATGTGAAATATCTTATTCAGGTAAGTACTAAATAAAAAATTACATGCATTTTGTATGATCCCTCTTATTTTGGTAAAACATTTAACATTCTGCAGATTCTGCACCCACTGTACAACAGATTCTTGACCTCAACTGTATACATCATGCATATACGCATCTTTATAATGAATGGCTTGTATTTCTTATTTGTAAGTCAGTTTTAATAAATGGTTAATCTCTAACTAACCTATTTTTTACCTTACGCTCCACAGAGTTTGTCCGGATGATGTCTCGCTAACTTACAGGACTCATGAAAAAGGGAGAGAACAATCAATTTGCCAACTCCTAATGTGAAGAGTGAAATACTGTGCATCTCCTTTAATTAACTACCTTATGTAATTATTTAAACCATACTGTTTCTTCATACAGGAAGATTTATTTCACATGCTTGTTTTTGACAAATATGACAGTCTAGCATTTATTTTAACATCTTGGTCTGAAATGTAAACAATAATTAAGGAGTTAATTAAGGATTTTTTTTCATCTGTTCAGAATTGTAAGGGTACAAAGCATAGCTGTAGCACACGTTATTTATAACGCATGCTATAAACCCCAGAATGGACATTAATTATTAACTACTGAAAACTGTATATGATGTGTACATAGTCATTGTGGACTGACAATGCAATGGCAGATATAAATCAGTATTATGTGTGTTTTGCAAGGTTAAGTTTCCTGTATGATGCTTTTAGGACTGTTAATACTTTCCCTGTGGGAACAGGATATTAATATGCAAAACTGGATATCATACAACTCCAGAGGAGTCTGGAGATCCCTTGTAAAGATCCCTATGTTTCTGACACCCATGTGATCTCCCCTTGCTCCTTATATCATCATGTTCAAATAAATGTTTTTATCTAAATATCTGTTCCTGCCAACAACAGTGAACTATATAAAAAACTTAAATATTTTTATTGTCACTTCTGTACTCATAAAGATTGTAAATATTCAATAACTAATTAAAATAAATGGAATTAATTTAAACTGCTGACTATTAACTCTTATTTTTGAGTTAAATCTCTGAAATACAATGGTGGTAAAAAGTTTTCCCTTTGTCAGTTACAAAAGCTAAGGCCTAGATAAATTTGCATAGTCATATGCAAAATCAAGTATGTCTGTCTATATATGAGGTGATTTAAATTAATACATTGCTGTTTCCTCCATTGATGCTTCTAAAATGCTCTGTGAATTCTTTCGCTGTTTTGCCAGCTCTCTGCAGTGAAGAAACACATAGACGGGATGAATGAAGGCCAGCAGAGTCAGGACAGTCAAGATGATGTTCACCTACAGAATACAGAAATACACTATAATTTACTAACTGCAGTAAAATCTGTGGAAAACAAGTTAATGATTATGGCCAATTCAGACATGAGGAGTTAAAACTATTTTAATGTCTAAACAAATGCTGTTTGAAATTGTTAAGGAGAGATTTTGTATGGATTTCACGTTTAATGTTTTAATCACTTTTTTATAGCTTTTTATTATGTGATTATAAAACTATATAATCTTGTTACAGGTATTGTAAGAAAGAACACATCCACATATCTAATCATTTTTGATTAGAACTATTACTTATTAACAAAAACAGTCATAGTTATAATATAATGAATCAAAATTAGAAGATACAGAGTCATAATTATGAGATAAAAAAAAACTGAAATTATAAGATAAGGGTCAATATGATAATATAGACTGCGATAAAAAGTCACAATTCCGACAGGATTCTAACAATAATTCTATCAGACACTTTGACTTTTTAATATCACAATTATGACTCATCGTGTCAACTTTTTATATCAGTTTAAAATTTTCATCTCATAATTATAGAAACTGGCTTCCATAGGAATCAACATTAAGTGGCCCCAAAATGTATTTCAAGTAAATGCTACTTGATTTTTTTTTTTTTGTTATATAATACAATGTCATTTACACATATACAGGTATACACATACTTTTGGGGCCACTGTATGTATATGAGCTCTTTGTATTTTAAACAGTGATGTGGCAATCATAAATTTACATAGAAGGGGTCTCCTCCAAGAACTTTGTTGAGGGCGAAGCAGGGATACTGCAGCAGTGACACCACAGCTGATAGGGACATCACTAGACCATACAGCTTTCCAAAATGTTGGGCAGGAAATCTGTAGAAATTCAGATTCATTGCACTAACTTAAGTACAGATTTCTGTTCAGTGACAATCAAGATGCTTATATCACTCGTTTTACTTACGCTATGCTGATGAATGCAGCATTCCCTCCGTACAGAAAGGAGCGGTTAAGGACCTGAAGGAGGAATGTGACGTACTGGAGAGGGAGGAAAGGAATGCTTGCACAGATGGAGAACAACAGGCACTGCAGAGAGGTGAGGAGGAGAGACAGCACGGACGAGCTCAGGTCTGCTTCCCGTTCTGACACGCCTACAAAAAGATGTCAGGGTGGGAATGAGAAAGAACTATGGTAAACGTGTTATTATAAGTCAGATCTTCACATTTCTCTGTCAACTGACTTGGATCTAGGGGTTTTCTTTTGTGTCTGTCCATTAGCAGGCCATTCCAGGGAGCACAGAGAACTCCACAGAACTGGGTGAACGCAAACACATTGGTGTACTCACTCACTGAGAATGAAAAAGAAATGAAGAAGTCTCAGTTAAAACCTAGAAGATCTGCTGCTATCGGAATAAGGCATTTGAAAATGATCTTACCAGGGATGTTGCTAATCAAAATTGCATTCACAACTGAAATTACACTTTCATCCCTGAATTTTGGCTGGTATAGGAGAGTAGAATTTAAATGTAATGAAATTCATCCTGTAAGTGTAGTTTTATACAGTCAAACCAAAGATTATTCAGACGCCAGATATAGTTTTTGATTTTGTTTTACTAGTGGGTGCAGGACACTATAGTTCATCCTCAAGTAAGGATAGCAAAATAAAGTAAACTGTGACATATTATACCCAAACATTCTTCATACAGTGGACTACCATTAAAATCTATAAAAAATTGGGACCAAAAATTATTCAAACACTTTGACCTGACCATGTTTTGCTTAACTGTTTTTTCCTTAATTGCTAATGGGACCTTTTTACACCACAGACTGAACAAAATTAAGCATTGCATGGGTATATTATGGGTAATTTTTACTGAAAAAAAAAAAAAAAAAAAAAAAAAAAAAAAATATATATATATATATATATATATATATATATATATATATATATATATATATTTTTTTTTTTTTTTTTTTTTTTTCCTCAGTAAAAATTACCCATAAAAATGATCCTACACAGAACATATGGGATATTTCCAGAAATATATGATTACATTAACAATCAATACTTCAAATGTCACTGACAGAATTTTTTATTGTAATTTTAATTGATTTTGTATTTTAATTTTACTTTTTAATATATTTTTTGAATATATAAATTATACATTTTTAATATAATAATTTACATAAAAAAATAATTATTTTCTGAAATCTGATGTGTTATTACGTCAAAATGTCTTTGAATTCAGTGAATTCCTTCTCTTGACATTCCAAATTTACTTTGTTCAGTAAAAATTACCCATGAAAACTATCATACACACAACATATAGTGCATAGAAATTAGGGGTCGACCAATAAGTGTTTTCTGGGCTGATGCAGATACCGATTATTACAGATCAAATAGACCAATAACCGATATTTTGAACCAATATATATGTCTAGTGTGAAAAGGAAAATTAATGTCAAAATTAAGAACAATAAGAGTAAAATAAAAAGAATAATGTTTAAAATTATTTTATCAGCAAATGGGTTTTGAAAATGACCAATACTGATAACTATAAAATGCTTAATATCGGCGCAAATAATCGGTTGACCCCAGATGGAAATTTATTTAATTAATACACATTTAACATATTATTAATAATTTACTGTCAAACCAAAAATTATTCAGACACCAGATATAATTTTTGATATTTTTTTACTAGTGGGTACAGTACACTATAGTTCATTTATGTAAGTGAGGATAGCAAAATAAAGTATAAATTTTGGTTTGACTGTATATCTATCTATTAATAGTGCAGAATCACTTCATTACCCAGAGTGCTTTAATTCACCCTAAAGTCTAATGTGTGATTGTATTGAATGTTTCTCCTCCTCCTGTCATTCAAATTCCAGTTAAATTTATGAAAAGAGAGGCTCCTACCATAAACAAAGATTTACAGAATTAACTGAAAAGAATCATCGTAGTGTCAAAATTTGTTTACCAGTGTCTGGGTCTTGGTCGGCCAGTCTGTTGAGCATTGGATTCAGAGTCCCAATGAAGAAATAATGCCGCAGCTGCATGACTGACAGCCATATGAGGTGCCACAGGAAGAACCAGGACAGAACACAGCTCTTAAAACTGTCTATAGAAGAAGAAGAAGGCACTTTATTTCAGTCAGTATACTTGAACTATTCATTTAAAATGATGTTTCCATAATCATGCAGTGTCATTTTCTACCAAAGTTAGCAGCACCTTTCTCAGAGTTTTCTGTCAGTTGTAGTTTGTCAGTCTCCAGTGGCTCAGCAGCTGCACCTCTGCCTCTGTCTGAACTCGAGTCTTGCTCTGCCTCGTACTGTTCTACGTTGTAGCTATGTGATTTAGCACAGCTCATCCTGTAAATAAGGATTTGCATTTGGATAAATACGGATAAGAGCATGAATTATGTACTATATATAGTTAAGACTATATCAGATTTAATACATACTAAATATAGACTATATATACACACTATACCTACTTTATCTGCAGTGATATTTTACTTATTTTACACTATCATCCAAACATTTGGGTTTAGTAAGATTGTTAAATGACTTTAAAAAGAGTCTCTTATGCTCACAGACTCTGCATTTATTTGTTCAAAATTACTATAAAAACCATAATATTGTGAAATATTATGTTTAAAGAACTTGTAATGTAGTATATTCCTGTGATGATCATTACTCCAGACTTCAGTGTCACATGATCCTTCAGAAATCATTCTAATATGCTTAATTTGCTGCTCATGAAATGTTTCTTTTTATCATTACTGATGTTGAAAACAGTTGTCCTGCTTGTTCATGTTTTTTTGGAAACCATTTTTTTAATTATTTGATGAATAAAAAGTAATTTAATGATCAATATAATGCATCTTTGCTGAATAAAACATTTCATTTCTTAACCAAAACCTTTGAAGTGTTGTTTATTCAGTTTATACTCAGCTTATTGTTTCACTCACCCATATCTGTAGTTGTCTGGGATGGGATAGGGAATGTGTGACTTTGGCATAAGAAAGAGAGTCCGGAGGAGATGAATGAGATTACAGGCTAAGAGGAAAAGAAATGAGGAGCGAAGAGAAACCCCTCTCTCATAGAGTACCTGCAGAAATGTACAGGGTTATACACGGTATCATGGATTGCAGTATGATAAACAGCTGATAAACACTTTTTTAATCACTGTGGAAAAACTTGAACATATGAATATTTAATGCATTTACATTGCTGTTCAAAAGTTTGAGATCAGTAAGATTTTTAATGTTTTTTTTTAATGATCTGTCTTATGCTCATTTATTTTAAGTTGCATTTATTTGATCAAAAATACAGAAAAATATAATATATTATTGCAATTTAAAATTGTAGATTTCTATTTTACTATACTTTAAAATATAATTTATTTCTGTGATGCAAAGCTAATTTTTTCATCAGCCATTACTACGGTCTCCAGTGTCACATGATCCTTCAAAAATCATTCTAATATGCTGATTAATTATTAACGTTGGAAACAGTTGTGCTGCTTATTATTTTTGTGGAACCTGTGATTTTTTTCAAGATTCTTTGATGAATAAAATGTTAAAAAAGAACAGCATTTATTTAAAATATAAATCTTTTCTATCCATATACGTCTTTACTATCACTTTTTAAATCAATTTAACACATCCTTGCTGAATAAAATTACTTATTTCTTTCAAAGAAAGAAAGAAAGAAAAAGAAAGAAAGAAAAATGTACTGACCCCAATTTTTGAACAGTAGTTTGAATGTTTACAAAAGATTTCCATTTTAAATAAATGCTGTTCTTTTTAACATTTCATTCATCAAGAATTCTGAAAAAAGTATCATGGGTTCCAAAAAAAAAAAAAAAATTAAGCAGCACAGCTGTTTCCAACATTGATAATAAATCAGCATTTTAGAATGATTTCTGAAAGATCATGTAACACTGAAGAATGGAGTAATGATGCTGAAAATGCAGCTTTGATCACAGGAATAAATTATATTTTAAATTATATTAAAATAGAAAACCACTATTTTAAATTGTCATAATATTTCACAATATTAGTTTTCTCAGTATTTTTAATCAAATAAACACATCCATTTTTACTGATTCAGGATTTTTGAACGACAGTGTATATGTGTGTATGTGTGTGTGTGTGTGTGTGTGTGTGTTTGTGTGTGTACTTCTTACCTTGATGATAAGAAAGATAACTGATGAAGAGTCAAAGGCCCCATTATAGACTGTAATAATAGTTGATCTATGAGAGTCAAAAAGGTTCCCCACCTGTAATGAGGACAAGTAATGCAAGCAATTGATCATACCCTTGATGTATTGCATGTATAAAATAAAATCATTCATGAACATACCTGCATATTTGTCATTAGAAATAAAATACCCCCCACAGCTATGAAGGACAGAGCAGGAAAAAGCAAAAAAGAGAGAGCTGTTTCAATGAAAAGAGAGAAAAATTAGTCATATCAAATATGCCTATGATGTGTGTGATGTGATTATTAATAAACATGTATCAGTATGTCTTTACCTGTACTGGACAATGATACAATAAGAGTTCCGGTGGTATAAAGAAATCTACAAAACAATGATTATACAGTTGGTATAAATACAATATAAGTCAAAATCAATTAGGAAATACTTAACTATTCAAATATTACTGTGCTGGTTCAGTGTTTTCCTGTATATGTATATTTTGTTTAAAACAAGTGGAAACACAACAGCTTACATTTGCAAATATTTCTGGCAGTCTTAACCAATTTTACTTAGGGGCTGTTTTTACTTAATAGCCGCAATGCACAAAGCCCTGTTTTTGGAGGCCAGTCAAACGCCCACGTTGATTTCTACTATCTGCTTAAAGCACACCCCACACACAAGCAGATAAACTTCTTGACTCTACTGCAGAAAAACACAGCAGTTCTGCTAATTCCTGCCTGACCTCTGAACTCACATAGCCAAAAATCGCGTTGCCATCGTGCCAAAATGGTCGTAGAGGAATCCGTTGGGCAAAGTGAGAAAGTTGTTCATGAAGGAGGCCACAGTAAAAACCAATGAGAACCTCTCATCTTGCAGACTGCAATCTTAAGAGAAAAACAGCAAGTAGGAAGACAAAGCATAAAATGAAGCGGACCATCTAATACATTAAAAGCCACCGTTGTAAATGACCTCACCTGTGCCAAGTTGTCCACTAGCGTCTGTCGCATTGATGCACAAATCGCTGAAGTAGCCATCTGTCTTCAGGACAAACACTAGAGATGCCCAACCAAACACCACTCCAGCAAAACACAAGCACTCCAGCAGTCCTGTAGCCAGAGTCAGCTTGTATCTCACCCCCGTCCCAGATGATCCCTTGCATCCCAGCATCCTTTGCATCCACACTGTCAGGGTCAGGAATGCTTCTAGTACTGTCCACTTGTGTAGGAAGATGCACTGTATATGCTTGCCACTATATCTGTTTAAATTAATTTTAATCTTGAATGCATCACACTTTTTCTTTAAACTAATTGCTGAT
Source organism: Cirrhinus mrigala (assembly GCA_036247105.1). Taxonomy (NCBI): domain Eukaryota; kingdom Metazoa; phylum Chordata; class Actinopteri; order Cypriniformes; family Cyprinidae; genus Cirrhinus; species Cirrhinus mrigala. Next base: position 9,530,110 of record CM070007.1, read on the forward strand.
CCCCTACTCTTGTTTGTGTTAAAGCTTGCTCACATTTGACCAAAAGACACTATGCAAGTCGGTTATATGGTGGCAGAGATAACCCTTTTCATGTATCTGGACTGCATTTAAGTTGTGCATGCTCCTCACAAGAGAGGGAGCTATTGATCTGCTGTTGAAAACAACATGACAGAACATTTAGGAAGTTTGAGCAAAGATTCACTAAAGGATATAATGTATTACTTGTGAGGTATTTGTGTGAGCACAATCATGTTTGTTTTTTAGCATCTTTGTATGCTACTATCCTTTCAGTTTGTAGAGGCCTATGCCTGAAATTCTCACCCATGTGTCAGTTATGTAAAACTGCAAGAAGAGACACACAAAGCCATATTATACATAACATTTTACTGGTGCTATTCCATTTAATCAACATTAATATTAATCAAGAATTCTTCTAAAGCTTATCTTTCCCTGTATCTACCAATACCCTACCACACGTCACTCTAAAGTACTTGATTCTAATTGTACTGAGCGACGACCAATTATTTTTCACCCCTAAACTGGATATTTATCTTCCATCGCAAATTACAGTCGCTAACTAGCGACATTTTGGGATTATGGGAAATACTGACAGAAATAATAAAAACAGCTCAAAGGACAAAGTAAGTATGTGGCGGGAATAAAATATTGATAGATGGCTAGAGGCTTGGGAATTCCCATTCAAAACAAGAACATAAAAAACGAGGAGGAAGCCTAGTACCATACCAGTCAAAAGTTTTTGAACCATAAGATTTTTATTGTTTTTAAAGAAGTCTCTTCTGCTCACCAAGCCTGCATTTATTTGATCCAAAGTACAGTAAAAAATTGGAAATATTTTTACGATTTAAAATAACTTTCTATTTCAATATATTTTAAAATGTAATTTATTCCTGTGATTTCAAAGCTGAATTTTTAGCACCATTCATCACTCCAGTCACATGATCCTTCAGAAATGTAATATTCTGATTTGCTGCTCAAAAACATGTATTATCATTATTATTGTTTTTTTTTTTTTTTTCTTTTTAGGTTTCTTTTATGAATAGAAAGCTCAGAAGAACAGCATTTGTCTGAAAGAGAAATCTTTTGTAACATTATAAATGTCTATCATCACTTTTGATAAATTTAAAGCATCCTTGTTAATGCCAAATACTGATCTTTGGATCTTTCTATTCATCAAAGAATCGATGATGATTGATGATGATAATTATAATAAAAAATGTTTCATGAACAGCAAACTAGCCAATTTTAGTATGATTTCTGAAGGTTCATGTGACACTGAAGACTGGAGGAATGATGCTGAAAATTTAGCTTTGGTAACAGGAATAAATTACATTTTAAAATCTATTCAAATAGAAAAACACATCTTTTTTTGTTTACTTTGGATCAAATAAATGCATGTTTGGTGAGCAGAAGAAAACTCTTTAAAATTTTTTTACAAATCTTACTTTTGACTCGTAGTGTAATTTGAATTGAACAAGACAACATTATTATTAATATTAGTGTAAAGGCGTTATCATTATTAATTAAAAATGTAATAGATAATATACGAGAAAAGAATAACATAACTTTAACTCAAATCAGTATTTTATATCCATGTTTATTTGGCAAGCAGGAAAAATGTACATCTAGACAGAAAAAAAAAAAAAACTGAAAGGGTTATCAGGACCTTGACGTAAAGAGGTCTTGGATAACCCGGATGAAGAGTTTTTTTCTTGTGATAATGACCGGCTGGCTGTTCAGTATTCCTTACATAATTGTAATTTAGCAGTTAAGACATGCTGCATCAGTGTCTAGATTTCTTGAAATGTGACATAGTGGTAAAACTGAAGTTGATCACTGATGGCACATATGCGCCCGCTCTATGTGGACAGTTCACTAATCCAGATTATCATGTCTGCCAGCTCTAATCTCTCTAACAAGAACAACAGTTTTCCTCGTCCACCGTTTTTATGGATAATGTAAAAGATATAACAGATATCCGACGTAATGATAAAAGAGCGTCAAATCAAATTAAATTAAAACATTTCCATTCCAAGCCTGAGCAATACTAAATCTATGAGCATCAGTTAGGGAATCTAAATTTAAATCGTTTCTCCATACAAACTGACTCTACTTTACATATAGTCATCTACTTACAACAGTCTTCTGTCACATCGATGTGGATGATGGAATTGCTGAAGCCCCGAAAATTCCCGTTTCGTGCTGGACAACAGTATTAAGCCTGTGCACGTGTATGCGCGTTCATGAGCTTGGCAATTAGCCAAAGGTAATCACAAATGAACGAGAACATGTTTAGTTCGTACTTATATTACAGATTTATTGGCAACAGCCCACACCAGTTATTTTAAAATAATTGTTTAAATATATTTAAATAAACAGATTTAAATATAGACTGTAGTAGTCTGAATAAGAAAAAACCGTCCATCTATCTGTCTATGTCTGTTTGTCTATCTATCTATCTATCTATCTAGTACTTTTTTCTCAATCTATAGATAGATGAAGCAATGTTACAGGCTAACTTTGACATAAGGATATTCAAATAATTGTAGGTAAACATCTATTTTCATTATTTATTTTACATTATGTCCAATCTGTCACTTTTTACCTAAATTGTAGTATTGACTGCATTCATTAAGCTCAACCATGTAACCCTGTTGTAAGAAAAATATTCAAAAATAGAAAAGCTAAATTTGCAACCCATTATATACATTATGTCTGTAAAAACTGTGTATTTATGTTTATTTAATATACATTTATTTTATATTTATGTTTAAATGTTTAATGTTTGTTAAATGTTTGTTTAATGTTTATGGCAAGAACATTTTTGGCAACCGCTGTTGCAAAAATTGGCAAATACAAAAACACAAAATAAAACATTTACTGAAGGTTCACTGTCCATTTATTGAAAAGGCAGAAAATGGCCATATTTGTACCCTTTTTGTGTCAAGTGCCACCTCTTTAATGTGCAGATGTGTGATGGAAGACGGAGATGGAAGATGGAAGTTAAATATTGACCAGGTAAGGTTAAATATTGCAGTCCCTGACCTTCATCTATCTTGCTTGGTTGAACAGATAATTAAGTCTTGTGGCCATCTGGCTCCCTCTTGTGGGTTGACATTAAGGCTTTGTGTGTCTTTGTGTAATCATGAAATCTTTGTGTGATGCAGGTGCTAAAAGACATAAAAATGTGTAAAAGGCGAAGATTTGAATCAAACATACTTGTGTCTGTGCTGTCAGTGCTATCAAAATAAGAGGCCAAACAGCTGATAAAAACAACACGATACGCCACAAATATTACAAAAATGTAGTACTTCAGTTAACATCTTATGAAGTAAAAAGCTGTGTCTTCAACAAACAAATCTATCATTAAGGTGTTTTTACTTAAAGGCATTGCTTCCTGCTAAGACTCGTCTATCCATAATATTCACCAATGAAAGGCTGTCCAGTTGTCTTGTCTGAATCAGGAGAGGAATATACACAGATCAAGCCCTGTATACAAGCAAAAGCAGTCCATATACTTATGGATTATTGTGATGTTTTCAACTGGTTGAACTCTCATTCTGACGGCACCCATTCACTGCAGAGGGTCCATTGATGAGCAAGTGATGCAATGCTAAATTCCTCCAAATCTATTCCACTGAAAAAAAACAAATTATCTATATCTTGAATGGCCTGACAGTGAGAATATTTTCATCAAATTTTCTTTTTTGAGCAAACTATTCCTGTAGTTTCCATTGGTAATCACTAGATGGAGCCATGAGAACCCTAACCAGCCCTCTCATGACTCACTTGCTCTGTTCAACATCATGAGTCATCTGTTTTGCCCCATGCAGAGTTTAATCAATTATTTCATACACTGCCACATTTGGCAAATGTAAACATTCTGCAACTGATCATAACCTCCCTGCATTCTCATCTCATCAGCTCAATAAAACACTTTTAATCAGATCTGCCTCGCTTTTGCCAAATATGTGTGCCAGCCTTTGCAGATTTTGTATTCACGTTGTGATGAAAATCTTACTTGTCACCTGCCAGAAACCTCTACCTATTTCTGTCCAGTTAATGTCTTAGTCTTAAAGAAATAGTTTACCAAAAATGAACATTTGCTGAAAATGTACTCACACTCAAGCCATCTAAAATGAGTTTTGGAGAAATTTAGCATTACATCACTTGCTCACCAACGGATCCTCTGCAGTGAATGGGTGCCGTCAGAATGAGAGTTCAAACAGCTGATAAAAACATCACAATAATTCACAGGTAATCCACATGACTCCCATCCATGAATTAACATCTTGTGAAGTGAAAAGCTGTGTTTATAATAAACAAATCCATCATTCTAGCGCTAAACAAATATGTTGGTGGATTTTGACATAAGAGAATAACAAGAAATGAACATTTTTGCTGAAGAAAGCATTATTAGAAGTAACAATGAAAAGTAAAATGCTTTAATAGTGGATTTGTTTCTAGCTCCTCATTGGTGGCCTGCCATTTGATGAGGATTTATCTAAGGAACCTTTTGAAGAAAGGCTGCATTATATGTGAAATATGCTACATCTTAAATTTATACAGCACAACTAATTCCATATTTTTGCTGAAGATTCCCCACTTGATGTTAAAAGAAACTGTGAGAGCGCCAAACCAGGATAAGGTCCTTTGAGATTCTCCGTTGTTTTGCTAGTACTTGTTATTTGTCTTGTCAGTCCTTGAAATGGTCTTGGATTTCATCCTGACCTTATCTGAGATTTAACTGTGGCATTCGGAGAGAACATCAGGAACTGTTCTAAGCAGGGACAGAATAAACAATAGAGCCGAGTGGGCATGCACTACCATTCAAATGTTTGTAAAAATTTGCTCTCCAAGGTTGCACTTGTTTAGCACAAATATAGTATCCATTGACAATGCAATATTCAGAAATATTGTAAAAACACACATTTCCTGCATAAACTTTTTAAAAATGCTTTCTGGTTCAAAAGGAAACAAAAATACCAAAAGATAGCAATTAAGTATGTTTACTGCATCACATTCACTACCATTAAACTTTTAGTAAACCCTCTGAAATTGAATATTGATCCTAAGTCTCTGCTGATTCACATTTCAACTGCTCCCTAACTTGCTGGGGCTAGTTTTGGCAACAAACTGCCTACTGGCTAACAATACACCATGTGACCTGACACCAGTGTGCAACATCACATGGACAAACGTGGAATTCTCTTTGCTGTAGCTGCTGAACGTCTTTGTGCCCTAGGGTCAAGGGAGTGACCTATGAACCTATCAGGAGCTACTGTGTGCCGCTGTACTTGCTACTAGTCGGGTGACTCTGACTCAGCTACGGAGCATTTGGATCTACAAACTCCCATCATGAGTGGCTGCGTTGAGGTTAGATTTCAGCACCAAGTGTACTGAGTTTTAACATCAGCAGAGCTTGGTTTTCTGGGTGGGGAACTCAGTGTTACTGTAATATTCCATGATGAAATGATGACTTTGACTAGTTATGAATAACGCTTCACTGACCCACTGGTGACAGATCATGAGTCAGTGTGATAAACATAGGAAATTATTGGAAGCATTAGACATTTTAAATTCAGATTTTTATTACTAATATTGACACCAAATGTCTATAAATTACAGGCCTATGTCTATAATCACACTTTTATTGCCTTTTAATTAGTTAGTAACTGTGCGACGCTGTCTGAATTATCTGTTTGTTTTGTGACCTAATTGTTCTGTCTGACAGGGCTAAAAATTACTAACACAAACATAAAACGTTTAATCAACAGATAACCTTTCGTTGGCCTGTAAAAATATTTTTTAAAATCAAACACACAATATCAGTGTTTGTTAATTACTCTAATTATAAAATGTTCTGTTTCCCAAACCTTCAAGTGACATATCCATTTGGTGACCTCAGGAAGTCTTCTGAGCAAAAGACCTGCAATTGAGATGGACTTAAATGGACCATGACATTAATAATTCATATGTTTTGAATGTGATGTCAGTTCTGTGTAGTGGTAACAAGTCCACTAAGATTCTCATCAAACAACCTACATAAATATAATGTCCACTAAATTCAAAACGGTAAATTAACCAACCTCATATTTCATATTCCTCATAGTTGATTGTGAAAAATAAAAGTGATGGCTACTTATACAATAATTAATCAAAATCGTAAATCAGGCTAAATAGTTAACCAGCACATTATCTTCCCTCTAAATGATAATAACTGTTTTCTTTTTGTTTGTTAGTTTGTACAAAAAGACACTTGAGGCACTATTTATACTGGTTGAACCTCTTGGAAAAACAATACCTGCCAATCTGAGGACACCAAATGGGGAACCCAAAAAAGTTTTATTTGATTTTCATATCGTCATACACCACCAGTCAAAAGTTTTTGAACAGTAAGGTTTTCAATGTTTGTTAAAGAAGTCTCTTCTGCTCACCAAGCCTGCATTTATTTGATCCAACGTACAGTTAAAAACAGTAATATTGTGAAATATTTTTACCATTTGAAATAACTCCTTTATATTTGAATATATTTTAAAATATAATTTATTCCTGTGATCAAAGCTACATTTTAAGCATCATTACTCCAGTCTTGGTGCTTCAGAAATCATTTTAATATGCTGATTTGCTGTTCAAGAAACATTTATTATCATTATTATCATCATCATCAATATTTAAAAAACAGTTGAGTACATTTGTATAAGGATTCTTTGATAAATAGAAAGATCCAAATATCAGCATTTAATAGAAATAATAGCAATGAACTTTTATTTAGCAAGGATGCTTTAAATTTATCAAAAGTGATGATAAATAGATTTATAATGTTACAAAAGATTTCTGTTTCAGATAAATGATGTTCTTCTGAACTTTCTATTAATCAAAGAAACCTGAAAAATTTCTACTCAGCTGTTTTCAACATGATGTTTACTGAGCAGCAGATCGAAATATTAGAATGATTTCTGAAGGATCGTGTGACTGGAGTAATGATGCTAAAAATTCTGCTTTGAAATCACATTAATAAATTACATTTTAAAATATATTCAAATAGAAAACAGTTATTTTAACCCTTTAACGGTCACCGTCCACTCTGTGGGACACCTAAGTTTACTTCACCATATTACAAATAAATCCTAATCTAATCGTGACAAACTATACATCATTGGAAAGGTCTAAGACTCCTAAATAGACATTTTACCATATTTTTGTGTTACAAATTATGTAGGAAAAGTAATAGATTAATATATGTCAAGAGTGCAACTTAAAAATTTACATTATAACATGAGTTCTGACCTTTGTCACAAAAGACTTTCTTCAGAGTTAAATAATAAAAATATTTAAAAATTATTAAAAAATAGGTGCTTAATAAATTACATATGCCTAAATTATGTGGAAAAAAGGGTAGTGCAAAATTGTTTATTTAGCATTTGTTGTTTATTTTATTTTATCTACATTCTTTTTAGTATATATTCCTTTTTGTTCCAAAATAGACGATTCCATTTTGGTTGAATTCTCTCAGCTCCCGGTTCCAATCAATCCGTAATGAAGTATCGCAGGTTCACAGGTGCAGCAAAAAGTCGTCGTTTCGTGGCATATCAGCTACAATGCAGCGGTGTCTGACAATTAACACGACAACCATTAACTGCGTTTAAGTGCTTTTACATTTAAAGAACAGATTTGCAGTGTAATATTGCGTTTTTTCTTTCGGTTGCATATTGAAAAGTCAGCCGTGTCCCCGCCCAAGCGGTGTCGGTGAACTGAACTCCTGTTTCACAGGGGAGGGGTCAGACGCTTCACGGTGGGACGACGAGCAAAGAGAGAGGAGTGAACAAGGGGAGCGAGATAGATTGGTGGGTTTTTAAAAAGACTGCTTAAATTTGTTAATCTCAGCTTTCTTCTTTGTTTTGCTTCGTCGGGAGAAACGCGTTCCAGGCCACTCGTTAGAAAGCGAACTCATAAAATAGGGCAGATGCGTCTGGCGTAGCGTGGGGCTGAAACGCCCAAATATAGAGCAGCAAACGTTTGGAATTACAATCACTTCCTACCGCTTGGAAAATCTGAAACTGGCCATAGAGAAGCCCGTTTCGATAGGCCACGACCTCACATCGGGACTTTAACGAAACCAAAAACAAAGGTAGACTCTATGGAAACTCTTCTGTTTGTTCTGATCTTTCTCATAGCCTTCTTTGTTGTCTTCTGGTTTTCCCTGTTTGGCCTCGCAATTGAGGAGTAGAACAAAGTTAGCCAGCTCTCCATGTTAGCAGGCTAGTGGAGTTAGCTGGCGTGCTAATCGAAATGGCACAAGCGTGAGGATCTTCGGGACGGGTTTGCTTCCCTGAAATCCTTCGAAGTTCATCTTTAAATCGAGTGCGCAGTCTTTTCCTTATGTTGTAATGCAGGCTTTGTGAAAGAATAACCGGAGCGTTATTCCTGTTTTTTCCCTACCTAATTGCAGATCTCCAGGATAAATGGAGCAGATAAAGTTACTGCTTTTGGGAACTCTTTTGTTTTATGTGCATAAGTAAATGTGATGGTGTTCTTGTATTAACTGAGTTCATGTTCAAGGCATAATTTCTGCTAATTAATACAGAAACTAGATTAGCGTAAGTGCCTGATATATATGTGTATATATATGTGATGTGACGATTTCAGTGGTTTATAGACATAAGTGGGATTTTCACCTGGGAACTGTAATATATTTTAATGGTAATTGTATGATTTTTCTATGTGAATTTAAACTGGAAAGTATTACATCTGTGGGTGAATAAATGGCAGTGAGGGAGAAACGCTCACCGCAGTGAAGTAAAGCAGGTCAAGGCCCATGAACACACCTGAGTTTGCGGAAGTAATTTAAGGCATTGTTTATGGGGAATATAAAAAGTTGCAAAATATACTATCCAGTGTGTTTTTGAAATTAATCTAATAAATACAAGTAATTCTTAATGATTTAATTGAAATCAAAATGACTTAATTTCCAAGTGAGAATAAATGTAGTGGAGTTTAAAATGATATTTGCACAGTGTATTGGGTCGAAATCACATGTTTTGGATTCAGATACGTAACGTAGTATCGCATCCGCCGCTGCTGCTTTACCTGAGCCGAGCCTCACAGGTGCGATAGCGCTGTGTTTCTCAGGTTGACTTTGATTCCCAACAGCGGTATTTTTTCCCAGAAGAGGGCGAAATTCGGTCAGTTAACTTGTCAGGAATACGCAATAATAATTACGAAAAAAAGTTTGGGAACCTGTTGAGTTAGTATTTTGTCCAAGGGTGTGTGTATGTGGGTGGGGGAAGGGAAAGGCGCGGTTGTGTGTGTGTGAGAGACTCATTTACGCACAACCCACATGAAGCAGCAGGTTACACTGTGTGTGATTTACCTCACGACCCTGAGTCTTATGAGACGCTCAGTATGAGTCAGTGCCGTTCATGATGCCTATCAGAACCCGAGCCGAAACTAAAAGGCTCAAAGCAGGAATGTTTGGGATTTTTCCATCTTGCTTACCTTGACCTGAAAAGGCAGATACGTGTACACTCGCCCGATTTAAGACGCCCCCCACCCATAGAGGAAGCTCTGTCCTCCCGTTACTAACCGAATGAGTCAAAAACTGTGAGGGGAGGTGTGTCTTTGAAGACGACGACTTCTCATTGACGGGTAACCAAATAGTTTGACCGCGGTAATGACCGGCTCTAATGTTAACACCAGGGTGTGTCTTTCAAACGCGGAAGGACACGGCGCTGTTTTTATAAACGCTGTTCAATTATTTCTTACAAACATTCATGGAAAATACCGTTAACATAACTTACCAGTGCAAAATAATATAGTATTGAATTGTGGTGTGCATAACTGTAAAAATAAATCAGAGTAGTACCCTACAAAGATTTATAATAATAATGTAGTGTAAAAAGGCTGGAAAAAGTTTTCAACTCTAAAAGGACAAATGAGCATTAAGTGAAGCTTATGAAGTTTAGTTAAAAATTTCAGATCTTACAGAATCAATTCAAAACATTTTCTAATTAAAATTAGAAAATTAATAATTGTAACTTTAAAAAAAAATGAAATTATACCGTTAACATGAAACACTACCAGTCAAAAGTTTTTGAAAAGTAAGGTTTTTAATATTTTCTAATATTCTGATTTGCTGCTCAAAAACACTCATTATGTTAAAACAGCTAAGTGTAATTTTTTTTTTTTTTTTTTAGGTTTCTTTGAATGGAAAGTTCAGAAGAGCAGCATTTGTCTGAAATCTTTTGTAACATTATAAATGTCTTTAGCATCACTTTTGATCAGTTTAAAGCTAAATAATAAAATGTTAAATGCTAAATAATAGTATTCATTTCTATAATTTCTATTTCGTATTTTAGATAAATGCTCATCTTTGGATCTTTCATCAAAGAATCCTGAAAAAACGTACTCGACTGTTTTAAATATTGATGATAATAATGATGATGATAATAATAATAATAATAATAATAATAATAAATGTTTCTTGAACAGCAAATCAGCATATTAGATTGATTTCTAAAGGACCACGCGTCACTGAAGACTGGAGAAATGATTCTGAAAATTTAGCTTTGAGCACAGGAAATAAAATATATTTTCAAATGTATTCAAATAGAAAGCGGTTAATTTAAATAGAAAACATATTTCACAATATTACTGCTTTTGTTGTATTTTGGATCAATTAAATGCAGGCTTTGTGGGCAAAAGGGAGTTCTTAAAAAAACAAACAAAAAAAAAAAAACATTGAGCTTTGTATTGTATGCCTCAATTCAAAAATCTAAAATAAACCGGTGTAGTAACTTAGAAAGGTTTGAGGTTTTATTATTATTAATTAATAATAATTTCTATCTTAAATGCCGAAATTTTTTAAAATTTAAAAAGAACCGTTTGGGATCTTAATTGTGCACATTTATTTACTTATGATGTTAAATTGGCAAAAATTACAGGTCTTACAGAATAAATTCAAGACTTTGTAATTATATTGCTAGCTTTTAAATGTTTTCTTATTTGTATATGTTGTAACCTTGGTAATCAAATAATAATACTCGCTGCATGCTTGGACAGTGATTATATTCACAAAATGCTACAGCCTTTTTGCTCGAAGGAATGGTTCACCCAAAAATGAAAATTCTGTCATCATTTACACACCCTTATGTAATACTAAACCTGAATGGATTTGTTTCTCCTGCAGAACTTGAAAAATGTTGGTAACCAAACAGTTTGGGTGACCATTGACTTCCATTGTACAAAAAAACACTTCTTTATATTCAAAGTAGAAAAAGTCATACAGGATTGAAACAACATGAGGGAGAGTAATTGATGACAGCATTAGAGTTTGTCAGTGGAAGCTTAAATAGCGATTAATGAACCGACAGGTAAAATCTTGCTTTGGACCTCTTATTTTAATACAATATTTGAATAGAACCAACCAGCCGGTCTTTACTGACATATTACTTGCAACAGCAGTCTCCAAAAAGTCATTTTGTTTTGAAAAATGTGTTTTTGCCATTGAAGTTGATCCCATCTAACCCATTTTGGGAGTAATAACTGCTAGAGTTATAGTTTTGCTGAATTTCTACAAGTTGAATAGGAGCTTAGGGGCTTGCTTTAATATTGGAGTTGTTCTTCCAAATGTAAAGGGAAATCCTATGTACTCATAAACTCTTCATAAGATAATAATTTTCCAGTTCTATCAAAAATGTTCCAAAATATAAATTATGTGCCTGCTAAAGCAATTTGGCCAAATATAAAAAAGCATTACCACTTGTTCTATTGCAGCTCTTCCAAAGGAAAGAACTTTGCGGAGAAAAATCATGCTAGTAATAGTTCTTCCAAGCATGGTTTAAAAAAAGCACATCCTTCTCTCTCCTCAGTGGTTACAACGCTATACTTTAGGTTTTCAAATTCCAGGCAACGTCATTTCAGGAAGAGAGGGCGGGCTGTCCCTCCTAGTTACCTTTTACCTGGAGTAACGGCTTCAGGTTGATGTTTAAAAAGCGTTACGTCACCAGCACTCCCATTTCCGGGTCTCTGCGCGCTGACTGTGAGCTGTCCGAATGATAAGTAAAGGCTATAATATGTAATGGCTAATTGACGTTTACGTGCAGAAAAGGTCAGTAGACACTTCCCGAATGCTTTGAGGCTTTAACATGCACTGAATGTGGGTAGCAGTTAGTTATAGTGGGTTAAAGCGCAAGGCTGATTGCAGATCAGTTGGCTGTGTGTGTACCAAAGTTCACTGAGCATTAGACTGGAGCCAAGCCAGTGCTGATGGTGTTGCTCTTTACATTTCAGCATTGCCTGAGTCAGCAGGAACCCAAGAGCATGCATGATGTGTGGTGAAATAGTACTACAAACGCTATACACCTTAGTCAGGTTAGATGCCATATTGAATTCAACACTGATGAAAACAAATGAGGCTGTGACGGATTAGATTGACAGTCTTTACTTTCATTACTCAGCTTCTTTTCTAATTTGAATCGGATCGTTTTTGTTGAACAGTACAGTCTGTTAAAGGATGATGGTCTATTCTCACATTGGTATGTGTATTTAAAAAAGTGTTTTTCTACTCGGACACCTGTATTGACTTTGTCACAAAGTCTCTCCATATAAAGGCGCATTATAGTCCGCTTAATGTTTTTCTTCCCATAATCCACATATTTGGAGCAGAAGTCAGCAGCTGTTGTCTGAATTGCCTCCCACATGCATATGATGATCATATTTGACCGCCTGCTGCAGTTGCAGGCTGTTATACAGCAAGATCTATTTGCTCGGCTTTAATATGTTTAAACTGTGCACTGTTATATTGTTATCTCAGCCCAAGGTGTTTAGAGCCTGAATGCTTAGTGGCTTAGCCGTCTAATACCTCTGCGATCCCATTAAAGGATGCACATGATTACGCACCTGACAAATTAAATGACTCAGGCTTATGGCTAATACTGCCATTCCTGCCTCCGTCAGTCATGAGAGTTCTAGAATCGAATGGTTTTGATGATGCGTTGATGATGTCACACGGGGCACTTTCTCTGTAATCCCGCCAGAGCTCAGGGCAGTCTCGGTGGGGTTTTTGTTGCATTATGAATCACGCTTTCCTAATATGAACTGGCATTTGACCAGATGTTTTTTTTTTTTTTTTTTGTGCCAGCAACACTGGGTTTTTGACGCATAGTTCAGCACGCTGAACTCTGCAGATATAGTGTACCTGTGGTGTTAAATCATGTTTTATGTGATTCTTGCCCAAGTTTCAGGGTGTTCTAGGTCAGACCTATTTAGAGAGTCGTCCCACGACAGTTTTCTCCTTAGAAGACGAGAACTTTCGCAGCTGGTGGCGTCCTGTGGAGGCCTATTTGTAAAGTGCACAGGCTGTGTCCGAAACTCGAAAAATGTAGCATACGCCGTGAGGAAGGCATCAAGGCCATGTTCGGATCTGATGTTTGTATAACATCCTGTCTGCTTGAATGCCTTCATCTGTTTGATATAGCTTTTTTTTTTTTTTTTAAGCGGATAGATTAGATAATTAATACATTTTGATTTCTTTTGTTGTTGTTTTTTTTTTTTATTTATTTATTTTTTTTGAATGTTTCCTTTGTTTGAGTTCATTTTAGATCATTCCTTGTGTAGCATCGTAGTATGTTAGAAGTCTTTATGACTGGTCTATGATTTGAAGACCTGCTAGACTTGTCTTAGGTTAGTCATCACTGGTCATAACTTTTTTGTCGGTTATAAAAAGGGATAATGGTCTAATTGGAATGTAAAAAGTCAGTCTGATTACCTCTTGGCTAACTACTAGTTGGTCAAACTAGTTTATAAGACAGTCTTAACATAGTGGCTGTTTGTTTATGCAATTGGCCCCGTTTCCTTATTCCTGGTGCCTTTTTACAAAAACTGCTGTCTGTGAAGTCATTGATTGACTAGTCAGCAAGGAAGCTGCCTTCTGTTTCAGACACAGTCGAAGTTTTTTTTTTGTGTGTGTGAACCGCAATCCACTAGACATCACACCTGCAACGAAGGTTTTATAGCGTGTTGTTTGCGAAGTGTCACTTCTGTGTGTCATCAGAGATATGAAGTTACAGCATGAAATCCTGTCAAAAGTTTTTAAACAGTAAGGTTTTTTTTATTTATAATATTTAAAATAACTGTTTTCTATTTGAATATATTTTTAAATATAATTTATTCCTGTCATTTCAAAGCTGAATTTTTAGCATCATTACTCCAGTCACATGATCCTTCAGAAATTCTAATATTCTGTTTTGTTGCTCAAAAGACATTTATCATCTATTAGTAGAAATTTTTTTTTTTTATTTATTTCAGGTTACTGCTGGTCTTTGGATCTTTCTATTCATCAAAGTATCTTGAAATAATAATGTACTCGACTTTTAAGTATTGATGATGATGATAAAAAAAAATGTTTCTTGACATATTAGAATGATTTCTGAAGGATCATGTGACACTAAAATCTGGAGTAATGATGCTGAAAATTTAGTTTTGATCACAGGAATAATTTACATTTTAAAATGTATTCAAATAGAAAAGAGTTATTACATAGTAAAAATATTTCACAATATTTAATATATTTTTTTTTTATTTTTTAAAGAGAGCTTTTCTAGGTACACTAAAAAAGCAATTTTCTCTCAAACTGATAGTACATTTTAAAAATAATTACAAAGAAATGGCAAGTGAGACATTGAAATAAACCTCACATTTAAAGCATGTATTTTCTTGCAAAGTACTCAAATGTTTTATTCACAACTTCAAGTGTATTTTTAGTTTTTAATAATAGTACTCAAAAACAATGTTATGTTAATGTTAATGTACATTCAGCTGGACATTATCGAGAAATAAAGCACAGCCCATGTCCTTCTATCTTCCCGAATGCTGTTTTATTTTCCAATAATGACTAATTCGCTGTGCATTAGTCCACGTAATACAAACTACTTATTAAACAAATGGATGTGAAATAATGGTTTAAGCTGAAATTACAATGGGCGAAGAGACCACAGAGTGAAACGAGAGATGTGCAACTAACACAACAAATACAAAACAGAATATTTTGCAATCGACCAATCAAAATAAGGTATTCCCGAGAGCTGTATAATATAATTTAAACGCTCCCTTCTTTGTTATACTTTGTGAAAAGTGTAACAAAAGTCTTTGTTGTCTTGGTGATGCATGCATCAGCGAGAAACGGTCTGAGATGCGAATGAGTCATTGGTTACACACTCTTCAATCAGAAGCTTAGGGAAAGAATGAGGACATATGTCATAGGGAATGCAGAGAAAGAGCGACATATAAGGAGAAAGGAAGGGAAGTGTATTCCAGTTATTTTCGAGCTGCCAGAGGAGCTGAGACAGGATCTGACATGCCACAATACAAGCTGGAATGTGTGTGTGATTGTGTGTGTGTGTGTTCATTCCTCGCTTTCTACGAGAGTCTGTTTGCTTTGTGGGGAGGGAAGTCGAAGAGAGGTGGAAAACAGTTTCAGTCCTAGTTGAAACTGACTGCTGCGTTTGTGTTTTCAAGGACAATGCGATCACACCCACCCACACCCCCCCCCCCCCCCCCAGCGAACTAAAATCGCCACGGCATATGCACACCCCGCTGCTGTCCCTCTCTCAACTGATTCTCTGTAGTGGACACACATTTCCTATTGTTCCGTTAACCACTAGGCAGACAGCTGCAAATATTTCCTCTCTCTCTGTCTCGCATAAACGCGCACACACTCCGTTGTGTGGCATGGGAGACGGAGAGAGAGCGAGCTGGTTGCGGGTTGAGTTAGCTGCTTGAATCGTCAGTGGCTACAGATTTGGGGGGTGGAGCTTTTCCTATGCTCCTGTTTTGTACATTTTGGCCTTGACTCCTGCTTGCTTCCATTTCAATCCTGCTCTCATGATAGCCGCTGTTTGTTTTTCGTGATTCTTTTTCGCTCTTGGATTGTTGAGCTTTTGTGGTCATCTTAAAATAGTTTCTGACATGCACAGTAGTTGTTCTGTTTAGTGGATGTCTAGAAATCTCAGTTGAGTTGTGCTTTGTTGCAGATGTTGGGAAGTTTCGATCCCTGCAGAGCTGTGGATAAAGATTCAAAGCCCAGATTGATTATATTAGGTCTTCAGAAATTGCACAGCTAAAAATATTAATTTGGTCTTTTACTCACCAATGTGATGTTCTCGTGTGCAACACAACTTAAGAGATTTTAAAGAATGTTCATGCTGTTCTTTTCCATGCAGTAAAGTAACCAAAGGAGGACAAGTTCCCAAAACTACTACGGTAGTACCATAAAATGGTCCCAATGATTCATGCATTGTTTGTTATATGCAGCCATTAAAACTGTCAATATTTGCTCAACCTCATGTAGTTCCGAAGTTCTCTTAAGCTATAATTTTGAAGCTGAAATTTAAGTCTGTTATTCACTGATAATCTTCCTGTCAGTCAAAGCTTTTATCTTTCATTTTTGCTTTAACATATTTAAGCTTAGTTCACATTCTTGTTTTATGAGGCATGTGGAGGATACAAGCTTGTGAATTGGATGCAGACAGGAAAGTTTGGCTGTCAGAGATGCACAAATGAGCAACGTTAAATCCTTGCTTTCAAGCTGTGCTGCAGCATATCCAGTTTGCTGTTATCTCCTGGTTATGTGGTATTAATTTAATAAATAAATTAAGTATAATTTCCAGTGTGCACAATTTTACCAGATTGCTGAGGGCACTCCTGGTTATATTTCCTTTTTATTAATAATTTAACAACCATTTAATTTGTGATAAATTCAAAATGCAGTGGTAACCTTGACATTTTATTTTAAAATTTAACATTTGTAGATGGGTTGTGTAAAAACTTTTGTAAAGCTTTTAGAGCTCATAATTAAAAAAATGTTACACATTACACATTAAATCAGTATACATAAAATTGTTTAATTTACAAGTGTCATGTTTGTGAAATTATTCCGTTATTTGTCCAAAAATATTGTGCATCCCTACAAATGTTTTAATAATAGTTTCATTATCAGTAGTGCTATCATTACACTAAGAAACAATGACAGAAGTATTACTTAAAGTTACACCAAACTTTTATTTTGATAGGTTGCTGTGCAGACCTTTAAACTTCTGTTTGTATATGATATAACGGTAATACCGCGTTTTGATTTGTGTACTGACCTACTTTTGATTTATTCATCCCGAATTTGGCAAATTCTGTGACATTCCACGCTATACAGTTCCATTTTTATGGCTGGCTTCTGTGATTCCGTCCATGTTTTATGCATTGCGGAAATCATAGGGACCTAGATAAGTCATGGTGCAGTCGTAGTTGCATGACTGATTAAATGTTGACAGTTTTCATTCAAGTGTAATTATTCCTGTAAACATAGTTCTGTGGTTGTACTTGCATGCAGGTGATTTCTGGGGAAATTTTGTTATCTGGTTTGCCTGTTCATTTAGCTGCAGTTTTGGAATTTTGTTTTTACATTTGGCCCAGTATTCTTTGTGCACAGGTATGTTTTGATTATCTTTTGAAGTGATGCATAGTAATGATTCATGTACAAGGCCAGGTACAGGTGAGGGCTTGTTTTTTTCACTTTGGCTTAACCATAGTAATCTTTAACAAAAAAAAATTGGGAAGTTCATTTGGAAAAGTGTTCTTAGGTTCCCTAGAATGATTTCTAACTTTCTTCCCTGAATTGTCTTCATTGTGAGGTAATATAGATTGTGTAAAGCCGCCGTGCCCTCTTAATTGTTCTTCCAAGGAGCCTTTTAAACGTCTCTCAACCTGTAACTCAAATTGACTCAGCTTCCCATATGACATCAGTCATGCATATCACCGCTTAGATTAGCTCTCCAGAGCTCCAGAGTGTTTTTTTTATTTTTTTATTTTTTATTTTTTTCTCCCCACCTGCTGTTCACACGCTGTGTTTGCACCCCACCCAGATCACTGGTGTTAATGAGTGAATGCAGCGTGAACTCACAGAAGTAGTTATTTATACACTACGCTACTGATATCTTGATAAGTTCCACATCTTACAATGGAGCTTCTATGTTTAACAGTGAATAATAACATATCCTCTGAGCCTTCAGAGTAGCATCTCCAGCTGTTTTATAAAGTTCAACGTAGGTGTTAAGTTATTAATGGTCTTATTTTAAAGCCAGTTAAGGCTGAAGATGTAGTGAGCAGATTTTGCTTACAAAGTACCTTAAAAAAAACATTAACATTGGTAATAATAATAATAATAATAATAATAATAATAATAATAATAATAGTTATATTATTATAGTTATTATTGTATCATGGTTTTACTGTTCTTAATTTTAAAGAACACAGTAAAATATTTTGTAAAATATTTTTACAAATAGGTCTTAACGTCGACAATACCATGATTTGTTTTGCTTTATAGTTTGCTATATTAATTATTAAATTATTTCAATATTAATATATAATTTTATTAAAAAAGTGTGTGTGTATATATATATATATATATATATATATATATATATATATATATATATATATATATATATATATATATATATATATAAAAAATATGTGTGTATATGTATGTGTGTATGATGTTTTGTTTTTTTTGTTTTTTTTTTTTTTTTTTTTGTGCAGTACTTTTGATTATGTGAAGTGCTATGATGTCGCTATTTTTATTTAGACATTTACTGTGGTATTTTTTTTTATTAT
The DNA here is from genome assembly GCA_036247105.1 of Cirrhinus mrigala. NCBI lineage: Eukaryota > Metazoa > Chordata > Actinopteri > Cypriniformes > Cyprinidae > Cirrhinus > Cirrhinus mrigala. The sequence continues at coordinate 9,548,794 of CM070007.1, forward strand.
TATTTTTTTTAATTAACCTAAAAATTGAAATACTTTATAAATATGATCGCGTTGCTGTTACATGCTACTGTTGCATTGCTATTTAGTAAGGGCTTAGGCATTAAAACAGTTTGTTTCCAGTTGTCAGATGGCCTCTAAAAAGGCCAGCACAGCAGAACGGGCAGTTTTTTTTTTTTTTTTAAGTTGTAGTACTGTTTCATGGAGCCACTTTTGATTTCAATAGTCCTTGGCTCATTCCTTGTTGTGTCTGCACTCGTCGTTCCTGCCTCTACACGATCTCTTCTCACACAGCGTCTGAATCACTCTCCTATCTGCGAACTTGAAACCGGTCTGGTTTCCTCTGTGTTGTCACTCAGCGGTGGCAGCGTGATCACGCCTGCGTCTGAAGTGCTTTGTTAGCACCTGTCTCGCTCGCGTTTTCTCTTCACGTTTTTTTATTCTGTGTCGTGTTCTCTCTACCTCTCACATTTCTTTTCTTGTCTCTCCCAGTTACGGATTCTTGATTTAGCCTGCCGCATGGGTCACATGGTGCTCACCTTCTTATTCTATGTTTTTGTGTCTGCGAGGAGCGCATGTTTGTGTGTTTTCAAGGCACGTGTGAAGCGTGCGAGGCGCTCAAACTCATGATGTGTGCGAGAGTGTAACCCCTGTCCTCTTTCTCTCAGTGTGTATGGAGCAGTGTGAGAATGCCGCATCTCTCCTGGCCTCCGTGCGAGAGCAGGAGATGCAGTTCGAGCGTCTGACTCGAGCTCTGGAGGAGGAGAGGAGGAGCGTGGGGCCCTCCGGTACCCTACCCCGCCCCCTCCCCACCCTGCAGGTAACGCCCTCCCAGCCAATCACGCAGCAGCAGGATTCCCCGCATCATCACCCGTGCCGCATCACTCTGCACCAATGCGTCCTAGTTGGCACCTCAAGGAGCATGGCGATTAACCCATCCTTCACCGTTGTGTTCAATGTCACCAGAACCCACTTTGTGCATCCTCTCCTCTTGTCATCAATCACCACCCGCTCTTTGTCATCATAATGCACAGCCGTTCTGCAGATTATGGCGTGTGGCGTCACAGAATACGTAGTTTTGAAATCACGCTTCCTTTGCATGTTTTTTTCATGTCCACAATTTGTTTGTCACCACATAACTTTTGAATGTCAAGCCTTTGCGCATGTCTGTACATGTGTCATTAACCTGTCTGTTTGACGTAGCGCTATGAATATTCTTCACCCAAAAGGAATTTTCCTCATTTACTCGATGTCCTCATGCTGAATGTCTCAGTTATCACTGAAACTTTCTCAACACCAAAACCCCCTTCTGCTGATGTTTGTAAGCGGAGAGATAACAAACCGGTTTAGTAAGATGAGTCTCCCTTGTGTGTAGAGGATTTCAAAAAGCTCTATCTTATGGTTGAAATTGCTCAATGCGAACATGTCAGGTATCGTCTTAATCTCAGCTTTCTCAGTTTACTTCAGCGTTTAGACGAGAGGAGTCTGATTGGTTGCATGATTCTGCTTAAACATGCACTCTCTTTCAAGGGCGTCGACTGCGTATGATTTCAAGTTTTTATTTTTTAATTTTTTGTTCACAACTAGATAGTCGCATGCACAACTTTTGTTTCTCTTGGCACTCAGATATGTCAGACAAACAGTCTCAGAAAATTGGAACTTCACCTAAGAATGAATATTCTGTCATTTATACACTCACTGTGTAAATGACCTGTTATTTTAGCATTTATATACTATTATAGTATATAATGTGTTGAATTGGCTTTTTGGTTTTCATTTTAATTTAAGTTTTAGTAATTTATATTCTTTAAGATATTATATATTATAGATATTATATATTCTTTTAATATATATATATAATATATATATATATATATATATATATATATATATATATATATATATATATATATATATATATATATATATATATATAAATATATAAAAATATGTCGGAAGCAGCACGGTATGTTTGTAGCAATAGGCAACTATATATTGTATGGGTCAAAATTATCGTTTTTTCTTAAATGCCGAAAATCATTAGGTTATTAAGTAAAGATCATGTTCCATGAAGGTATTTTGTAAATTTCCTACCGTAAATATATCTCAATGTCGTTTTTTATTAGTAATGTGCTTTGCTAAGAGCTTCATTTGGAGAACTTTTCTCAAATTATTTATTTTTTTCCACCCTCAGATACAAGGTGGAAATAGTTATATCTCAGCCAAATATTGTCTTATCCTGACAAACCATACTTTATCTGAAAGCTCAATAAATATGTATATCTCAATTAAAAAAAAAAAAATAAAAAATTGACCCTTATGACTAGAGCTGCATGATTGACAATCATAATTGGCGATTATTCCCTTGAAATTGTAATTGCGGTTTATTCATTACGGTTATCACCATTTACATTTAATAATGTTTTGAATAGCTTTATACCATTCTTTAAGGCACTGCATATATTATATATAGCTTCTTCATATATAAAACAAAGTAAAAATGTAAATAAAACTATGAGGAAAAAAAAAAACTTGTAACCTGTAAACCTGTAAAAAAACAGGTTTTTAATTTTGCCTTTTTACGATTGCTTAATTGTGGCATCTGTAATTGTAATCATGATTAGAGATTCGATTAATTGTGCAGCCCTACTTATGACTGTTTTTGTGGTCCAGGGTCCCATATTTCTATATAACATAAAATAATTCTGAGTTTTAGTAATTTTATCACTTTAACTTATGTCCGTTAATTGGCAGCATTTTTCATTTTGTGGTTTTTAAGATTTTCATCTAATATGTACATTTTAATTTTGTTTGATTTCAGTTACGAAAATTATAGTTCTAGTAATTGTAGTTAATAACACTATTAACCCTAATGGCTTAATTTCTTACATGGAACATGATCTTTTGCAGGATGCCTAGGTTGTGCTTTGTTAAATTTTCTTATAATAAAAAGGCACTTTTTTTTTTTTTTTGGAGACTTAGTCTAATTATTATAAAGCCTAATTAATAATCTAATTGTTATAAAGCACCATAAACACAGTCTATGCATTCTGGCTGCTGCTTTAAAGGAATAGTTCACCCAAAAATGAAAATTACCGCATGATTTACTCCCCATTAAGCCATCCTAGATGTATATTACCACCTTCTTTCAGGAGAATACAGTCAGAGTTGATATTTAAAAAAAAAAAATAAAAATAATAATAATAATGTTGTGGCTCTTCCGAGCTTTATAATGGCAGCGAATGGCTATTGAAATTTTGTCCAATAAAGTGCATTCATCCATCATCAGTAGTACTCCAGACGGATACACAGGGTTAATAAAGCCCTTCTAAAGCAAATCGATGCATTTGTGTAAGAAAAATATCTATATTTAAATCTTTACGAACCATTATCTCTAGCTTCTGCTACTTGTCGTACACATGATTGTTCAATTCAGAAGGGCTTTATTAAGCCCCCAGAGCTGTGTGGAGTACGTTTTATGATGGATGGATGCACTTTATTGGATTCAAAAACCTCAACAGCCATTCACTGCCTTATTATTATTATTATTATTATTATTATTATTATTATTATTATTATTATTATTATTATTATTATTACTCTTTTTTTATTTTTTTATTTTTTTTTTTTAATTTTTTTTAAAATTTTTTATTTATTTATTTATTTTTTTATACAACTCTGAATGTATTTGTATGAAAGATGAAAGTTAAATACATCTAGGATGGCTTGAGGGTAAGTGAATCAGGAGATTCACTTTTTCATTTTTGAACTGTCTCTTTAAGTGTTTTGACAGCAATTTTAATTGGAAAGTGTTCCATCTGTCATAGCTCTTAAATGTCATTTGCACTTGTGTACCTTTTAAATATGGAGCAAGAGAACCAATGCTGTTTGACCTCATTGACGTCAAACTCGGCATAACACCTCTTGATGCTCCATATTTGAGTTCAAATGTGAATGAAACTGAGAACTACAGCAGAAGGATTAAACTTTTTATTATTGAGAACTATTTCTTTAAAAAAAATATATACCACACAGAGACGGACAAGAATGTAAAGATAAGCTGGTCAGCAGTGCTTGGAATGCCACTATCATACGTATTTGCTTTCTGTTGACATAGTTGTGTAGATATTAACATGCTGAGCAGGCTCAGTTCCTACCTGCTGACAGGTTCCCACAAGCCCGCCTGTCAGCCAAGATTACCATCTACTTTTTTGCGCATAGAAAAATTGTGCTTTAAGTGTGAATGGTGCTGCATGCCATTGTCATGTAAAAGCATGAGTAATATTATCTGGTAGTGGTCAACCCCCTCTTATCATTCCATTCCTGGCATTAATTTATTCATCCATCATTTGTTTCCGCAACCCTGTCATGTTGCTCTTGTGCAATGATCTCATTAACTTAAGGCATTTTTGTTTTAAGTGTTGTTTATCCCTATGCATCCTTTGCATGAACAGCTGTAAGATCATGTTTATACGTTACAGTATTTACTCGAGGTCCTGCTACAATTTGTGGTCTCTCTGAATGTTTGGCATTGTTCACCGACATGATTTATTTATTTTTTTTGTCTGTTGTAATTTTTTATTTTTTTCCTTTTTTTTCCTTTTTTCTTTTTTTCCCCCCTCTCTTTCTTTAGAACGGCCGTGTCACTGGTGATGCAGAGTTAGAACGGCTCAAATTAAGCGAGGGATACATAAACGGCACTCAGGTTAGTATGGCTTGTCTTTCCGCTAATTATTTATTTATTTTTTGTTCCAGTTGTGTAACTACAGTAATAATAAATCAAATTATAATTGATTTTAATGTCAAAATGATAAAATTGATTATGTTGTAGTATCAACACAGCACTGTTTTCAGGCTGTCTTTATTGTTGAACCCTGTGTGTCAGTGTACGTGAAAAAGCTCCTGCGCATATTTTAACACTTAATTCTTCTTTCTGCACTGACTTGTTATTGTGTGTTCATTAACTTCCACCTGCGAATGCTCCAGATGGTGTGTTTGTGTGAGTGGACACACTTCCTGTTCTTGGCTTGTGCTCACTATTGTTCTTTTGTTTGTGTGTCGGTGCTACAGTACAGGATGTTGGACCCTGGTCATATTGTTGAGTCGGTCACAGTCGAGGAGGACCCCCACGAATCGTTGCCGATTATTTCAGTTGAAACCGGTGATGACGGCACCACACGTCGCACTGAGACCACAGTAAGTTGCTGTAAATCCAGTCTAATTGAACTGCCACATGTCTTTTCAGTTGGAGAGATAATGATTGCACTTGCTTCCCTCATCAGGTAAAGAAGGTCACAAAGACGACTACCACACGAACAGTCATTCCTTCAGTCTCTGACACACTTTCCCTTGATGGCACGGGTTCAGTCACTGGGATGCCCGGTTGTAATACCCCAATGGACCGTGTGTACAGACCACCGGGTGGCCCCATGGACTACCCCACCGCTACTGTCCCCCGTAACTACCACTATGGACCACCAGGCTATGAAGATTACCGCACCTACCCTGCTTCTGAAACCTACGCCAGTCTCAGTCGAGGGACACGTATGGATGACCGCTACAGGTCTGTGCATGTTGTGTTTGCATTGTATGAGATCAAGCTTTGTAGATTTACCAAGTAATGTCTGTTGCTTTCTCTTTAGACCTGTGGATGGCTATCGCACGCTAGACTCGGCCTATCGCACCCATAGCCGGCCGCAGTTGGACCCGTATGCAGCCCAGCCCCAGGTAGGACGTATGGGCAGTGCTATGGAGATCTCAGGCATGCAGCGCTTTGTACCAGAGCCGTACGGCCTGGAGGATGATCAGAGGAGCCTGGGATACGACGAACCTGATTATGGCATGGGACCGCCCATGCATTACAGCACAATGCCCCGGCTGGCACATCCACACCATGCTCCACCTCCACGCCGGACAGGGTAAGCATATTCTGGTATTAAAGGGTTAGTTCACCCTCAAATGAAAATTCTGACGTTAATTACTCACCCTGATGTCATTCCAAACCGTAAGACCATTCATCTTCAGAACACAAATTAAGATACTTTTGATGAAATCCCAGAGTATTCTGACGCTCTCAAAGTGCATTAGGTAGATTTTATTAGATGCATTTAAAATGCACAAAATTAAATTTTTTTCCAAGTCTTTATTTTTATTTAAAAATATTACATTAAATATTGTTTTGTGGACTTCATGTTGCGATATTATCATGTCATGAGATTTTGATATCGTTATATCCCTGGTAACCAAACAATTTCAGATATTTTTTATTTATTTTTTTTGTTTCATGCTATGAAATGCTAATGGGCACTGTAATGGTAACTTTCTTCAAAGTAGTCTTTTGCATTCCGCAGAAGATGGCGGTTAAAAAAATAACAAATAATAAAAATCTGTCAACTTGATCTGTTTGTTTGGTGTAGGTCATATGAGGGCACATTGGATGGTGATATGAGTGGAGCTGGCGATATGTATTATTGGGGAGGAGGAGCTCCGCTGGCTCAGGGAGAGAGAGGCAGCATGGCATCATTGGACAGCACTCTTCGTAAAGGCCCCGCCCCCACAGCATGGAGGCAACCAGAACTTCCTGAAGTCATCGCTATGCTCAACTACCGCCTGGACCCTGTCAAAAGCAATGCCGCAGCATACTTGCAACATCTCACTTTTAAGAACGATAAGGTTAGTGTCTGTTTCAAAAATGTATTTATGTTAGTAAAGCAAAGCTGAATTTTTAGCAGCTTTGTGTCACATGATCTTGAGCAGCAGTGTATATAACAGTGGTGCTGCTTAATATTTTTGTGAACAAACTTTAATGAACAGTTTTTTGTAATGTTACATATGTTCAGTGTGTCCTTCAGGGCTGTCACGGACTATTATTTTGGTAATTGAGTAATTAGTCGATTATTCTGTCGATTTAATTGAGTAATTGCATATTTATACGTTGTTGTTGTTGTTGTTGTTGTTGTTGTTGTTGTTGTTTTTTGTAATAAAAATAGACCTAAGCAAATAATAGCCTTTCAGAAAATATTCTGAAGTAAAAATTAATTAAATTTAATTGAAATATCCTTTGTAGTTATTATTTTGGCAATTAAGTAATCGGTTGATTTATTCTGGCTAATAAGCGAGTAATCGGATAATTTTTTTTTTTTTTTGGTAATAATAAAAATAAGCATAAGCGAACAATAGCCTTTTAAAATGACTTCAAATATATAATATTAATGAGGCAATAATAATCGGTTCAAATGAAGTGTCAAAAGCAAGTAATCAAATGCTTTTATTAAACAAAACTGTTAAAATCCATAACGTATTATAAACAATTGAGCTAATGTACATTACGCATTGACAAATGACTGCAGAGAGTGCCAACAGCCTGACGACTCTTTTACACTTTACTGCACAATCTAATCCTTGTTTAATATTGACTGACCAACATTTAATTCAGATGTCCTCTTAATTTTTAATGTTTTGCCATTTATTTACAACAGAAATGCTACAGCCACTGTAATTTCTTGAATATGTGGACATCAAAACGTGTAAACTCAGAGTGAGGGTTTGAGCTTTTATTTTGAAATTGCAAAGATCAGTTAGCATATTGAGAAAGAGATATTAATGTATTCTCCTCTGTTTGCATAGGTTTATAAATGGTTTACCTTATAAATATGATGAAATGGCGCACATTGCGTTCCCAGATGAACGTTATGAACTCACAATAAAATGCAGAGATGGAGTTTAAGATGCTTCACACATGTAAATGATAACTGTTTGTGTGGAGCAGCATTTACTGTAAATGTAACCAACACGCATGTAAATAATTAAACACGTATATTAAACCTGCGTCGTGCATTTATTTAGTTGAATCGCAAGGTTTGTAAATTCACTATAGCGTTATGCTTTTATGATGGGCTTAATATATCATGCAGCCTTAAAAACGGCCTTTTTTTTTATTTTTTATTTTTTATTTTTTTAAATTGTGTAGTTGTATTGAATCGAGGAATCGTGACAGCCCTAGTGTCTTTGCTGAATAAGTGTTAATTTAAAAACTTACTCAACCCAAACTTTTGTTCTTAGTGCCTGTACTTTCGTCACTTAGTCACTTGGCCATTTGACTTTGAGAAGGCACTCAAATGACATGCAGTAATATGCATATGCCTTGCACTCATTCTTTACTCTCATCTTTTGCAGGTGAAGTCAGAAGTTAGACGACTGAAGGGAATCCCTGCCCTTGTTTCCATGCTGGATAACCCAAAGAAAGAGGTGCATTACGCAGCATGCGGAGCTCTCAAGAACATCTCATATGGACGAGATCCAGACAACAAGATAGCCATCAAGAACTGTGACGGAATTCCCGCGCTGGTGCGGCTACTGAGGAAGACGAGAGATCAGGACCTTACCGACACCATAACAGGTACACAGCGTTTATTTCTGGAAATCAAAATGAAGTTATTTTTATAACAGAATTAATGGCGGATTATTTCTTCCATGTTTTGATATACATCCTTGTAACTAGTGGGGTTGGGCCGAGACCTGTGGGAGCGGAGCAAGGGGGCGGGGAGCAGCAGCTCATTTGCATTTAAAGAGACATGCACAAAAACAGCACGTTTCTGGTTCTGTTTAAAATAAGCCAGGGCTCAAAATTGCGACCGTTTTGGTCGCATATGCTCCCGGAATTTAATCTGTGCAACATCAAAATATATTTGGGAGCATTTGTGCGAGTGCTAGTAATTGTTGTGGTTTTTTTTACAAAACGTTTGCCGAGTACTGCACGGTATATGATTGCTGTGAGCTGATACAGTGAGCCGTTCTATCCAACATTAGCTTACATAACCAATTAAACTTCAACTTTACATTCTTAGATTTAATGAAAGTTTAGGTATTAGGCATCAGTCACTTACATTGCGCTCCATTGGAACTCAGAACCGGCTGGGTTTTGCTTCAAACGTTTTCCTTCAACCAATCTCTGTTCCGGATTTGCACTGTATTGTAATTGGCTGTAGTATGCGATATAAACATTTTTGATTCTTAACGATTAAAATATCTCTACGATCTGCTACTTTTGAAGAAATAAAGTAAGCCTATCGTGCTACAGCGCACATTCTATCAGTTGCAGTTCTGACGCCTCAGTCTCACGCGAAATACATTCACCAAATGTTTACTCTGCAGCAGAATTCCACTCACTAAACACTGCGCTTATTTGCAGTCACACAAGTATGGTATTTGCATGTGCTTTAAACATTGCCGCTTTAACATTTCATTTGCGTGCTGTTCTGACATGCACTTACATTTGAACCGTGCGCACTCAAAAAACAAAAAACAAAAAAAATAATAAAATAAAAAGCCCGTCAAACATTGCCTGATTACTGGAGTACGTTATCTTTCATGTGTGGCCCAGGTGTTTTATGTAGCATAATTTCACAAAGTCAGACCATTCTGTTTTTGCTTCAGATATTGAAATTATAATCGAATTTAAATCAGAAACGGCTCATGCATGCACCATCTTTGTGTGGATTAAGTTTAAAAATGCAGTGGCTGCCTCTAATTAAAATGGCTACAGAGATTTGGACCTGTAATAGAGAATGTCCCTTTCTTAAGGCAATAAATAATTATTAAAATAGCCCATTTGTTTGTAAAGCATCGGCAGTCAGAGTTGGCCATGAAGAATCAAGATCGGTGTATTACTAAAAAAGAAGTGTGTGGTAAAGAATTCAGGATCAAGTTCAACTGGTGCAGCTATTAATCATCAGGATGTTGCTGGCCGTTCCTCTCAATTGGCAGTTGTGGTGCTCCTTAATATTCTTTGGGTGATCCTAAATTTTATTTGGTGCTCCAAACTTTTTGAATTTGGGAGCACCAGTGCTACCAAGTAAGAAATTAATTTCGAGCCCTGTAAGCATTTTCAAATGATATAATCTGATGGTGTATTGTTTTGAGATGAAACTTCAGGCACATTTTGGGGGGAGACACCTGACACTTATTTTACATATTTTAGAAAGGAGCATAATGGGTCTACTTTAAAAATTGAAATTCCATTTGATGCCGACATGAACATAAGTTTTGATTGAGCACGAGCGGTCAGACGAGACAGAATTTCATTTCTGGTAGTAACCGATGGCTCATCCTTTTTCAGGCACGCTGTGGAACCTGTCATCTCACGACTCTGTAAAGATGGAGATCGTGGACCACGCGCTGCACGCCCTGTCAGACGAGGTGATGGTGCCTCACTCGGGTTGGGAGAGGGGGAACGAAGGAGGAGAAGAGAGCTGCAAACCCAGACACTTGGAGTGGGAGACGGCACTCACCAACACCACCGGCTGCTTAAGGTACCTTACGTTAATGCATTTGGCTGTTGCTTTTATCCAAAGTGGCTTACAGCGAATTCAAGGTGTACATTTTTCAGGCTGAGAATCAAGAGCAGTTAAGCCACATTAACACAGAGAGACGGGCGGAGGAAAGGATTAGCATGTATTGAGACAGGACAGTTTTATGATTCAGATTAATGAAAGGCGTTAAAGGGAGGAGGGGTGTGCCTCAGTGCTGCTAAAGAATTCCTGTCAAGAAAGTTTGTGTGTGTGTGTGTGTGAGTGAGAGGAAACTGCATTTTATATGGAAGAAAGGAGGGAAGTGCAAAGGAAATGATCTTGAATTGTGTTTGCGAGCAAGAACCTTCGAGGCTGTGAAAGAACCAGGACAAAGTTTGGACAAAAGAGAGAAATGTGATCTTTGAATCCACTTATTTCCCTTGAGTGGTTCTCTTTGAGAGTGTCCCTCTCTTCTCCCACTCGCCTATTAGGCTTTTAGAAGGCATTCGGTTCAGACAGAGAAATGGTTTTACACCGTGATTACATTTAAGTAGAGCTAACAGTGCCCTGCCTTTTTAACCCCCATGTTCTCATCCACCCTTCAGCTTTTCTAATGCTGTCTGTATACATTTGCTTAATATGTTTTAGGTGATAACCTGAAGCTAGAACTTTGTGTGCATGCCAAACGTTACTAAACATTAAACAGGCTGTGTCCTAATTAGTCGCATGACGTTTCGCTCTCAGGAATGTGAGCTCGGAGCGGAGCGAGGCCAGGAGGAAGTTGAGGGAGTGCTCTGGACTGGTCGACTCTCTCATGTACATCGTCCAGTCACAGATCAACTGTAAAGATGTGGACAACAAGGTAACGGCTGAACTTTGACCTTTAGGGTTTTGAAAACTGCACTTTCGTACTGCTCTTTTATGAGGGGGAAGCGCATGACTAGAGCGATTTAGGGAAGAACAAAGGAGGAAGAAAGCATTGTTGGTTATGTTTATTATTGCACATTAAATATTTTTCTGTCATATTTAAATGCACTGTTGTAATAGAGGTTGGGGAATGGTTATTTACAGCTATTTCCCTTTTGTGGCTGTTTGATAGCAGTTCAGAAATACAGAAAAAAACAGTAATATTGTGAAATAATATTTTAATATAAAATAACCATTTGTAAATATATTTTAAAATGTAATGTAACATAATTCCTGTGACGCAAAGCTGAATTTTTTAGCATCATTACTCCAGTCTTCGGTGTCACATGATCCTTCAGAAATCATTTTAATATGCTGATTTATTATCAATGTTGAAAACGTTATGCTGCTTAATATTTTGTTGGAACCTGTGATGCTTTTTTTTTTTTTTTTTTTTTTTTTTTTTTTTTTTTTCCCTCCCAGGATTCTTTAAGTTAAAAAAAAATTTAAAATATAAATCGTAACTACCATTTTAAAGTTTGTGATCAGTAATTTTCTTTCTTTCTTTCTTTCTTTCTTTCTTTCTTTCTTTCTTTTAAAGAAATTAATATTTTTATTTAAGCAAGGATGTTAAATTGCTAAGTGATAGCAAAGACTTGTTAATCCCAGGTTCCAAAAAAAATTAAGCAGCACAACTGTTTCCAACATTGATAATAGAACTAATTCAGCATATTAGAATGATTTCTGAAGGATCATGTGACACTGAAGACTGACTTAAATGTGGCACATGCACTACTGTTCAAATGTTTATCATCGATAAGATTTTGAAAGAAAACTAATATTGAGCAAGGAAGAATTAGATTGATTAATCAGCATATGACATTAATTTTTGAAGGATCAGCTTTGCAATTTTTAAAATGTATTAAAAATAGAATATATATATATATATAATAATATATATATATATAATATATATATATATATATATATACACATAATATTACAATATTACTATTAACTTTTTACATGTATTTCATTTAAAAAAATGCATCCTTTCAAATACATAAATACGCAGCTTAAAACGGGGTTCCTACGGGTTTGGAAAAGGATGGAATGTGGTCTGGAAAAGTATGGGAAAAGGAGAGTATGGAAAAGTATTTGCTTCTCCAGACTTTTTCCCCCATTTAGTTTTTTATAATAGAAAATTTAAGAATTTAATGAAAATAAACGTATTGTACAAGAAGTCAAAGTCAAAATACATATATATATATATCTCCTATTGCACCGTCAGCCCATTACACAAAACCTAGTGTGGTTTCTTGGCCACCGCAGAGTATGCATCAAAAAACTAAGGCTTTGAAATATGTCATACAGCCTTGATGAAAGCCAAATTTTAAACCCTTTAATTTTTTTTTTTTTTTTTTTAAATAAACTCTTGAACTTTGGCAAATGTTATGCCATCATCCTGTCATGGTTTTTCTGCCACCACAGAGGATGTTAAATTGGACATTAGGCCTTAATATTAGAGGTGCTACCATAAGAAAAGCCAAATTTTGAGCAAGCAGATCTGTTAATTCATCTAGTGCATCTATGCTTTTGTTTTATTCATAGTAATATGGCAGTGATGCACAAAGGAAATGGGTTATATAAAACTAGAAATTGTAATACGTTAGGGTTGGTGTTATGCAAAAAATTCCCTTGCGCATGTGAATAGCTTCTCGAGGGCACAAATGTTTCTTGTGTGCAGATGACTGTACTGTACACCAAATGTGAAGCTGAAAATAATGTTCTATGAACCAATGAAATTTGAGTTTGGAAAAGCATGGAATTTTGAAATTGAAAATATTATTTTCAACCCTGTTTAAAGAATCGTAATTAGTGTAATTAGAATGTGTAAATTCCAAATATTACTCTTTCCTTAAAAGAATCAGACTCTAATTTTTTTTTAATTCACTTGATTTATAAATTAATAAATTAAATTAAATAAAAAAATAAATAAATAAATAAAATATATATATATATTTTGAACCAAATCAACTGGTAATAAGGCTGGCTTATTTGCCATTAGTTGTCTTGTTTAATTGTCTTGTATCTATTATTTAATCAAGTTTTTTTTATGTCTGTGTGCAGCTGATTGAGAACAGCGTGTGTCTGCTGAGGAATCTGTCTTATCAGGTGCATCGGGAGATACCTGGAAGTGAGCGCTATCAGGAGACGGCTCCTGTCAATCAAGGCCCCACCCCTTCCCAAAAGGGTGGCTGCTTCAGCTCCCGAAAGGGCAAAGGTGCGTGTCTGATTCATTTAAAGAAAAACACAGGCACTAACTGTGGGCTGTAACCAATTAAAAGAAGTTAACTTGCTATCTTTGCATTCCAGTGCATAATCTCTGTGTTGTGTAAACAAAACTAAAGAGGCCATGTCTATTCTTCGTCTTAATCGTAGTACACACTTTGAAGTCTGTTAAGCTTGTAAGTTTGATGAGCGCCAGATCAAGTTTGTTTACACAAGAAGGAGATGCGACGTGCATGAATTTCACACGAATTTGTGCTTTGTGGGTTTGTTGCTGAATAATTGTACGGTGGCTGGGGCACTATTGCAAAATTTTTTTTTTTTAATGCCAAAACAGTCCTTTCCTCTCATTTTTCTTCTGTATCTGTCTCTTCTGCTTTCAATCCGTACATCTTTTTATCCTGTAACAGACGAGTGGTTTTCCAAAGGTAAGCTTTTCTCTCTTTTTATTTTGTCTTTTCTTTCCTTTTGTAAAGTAAAGGCTTTGCTTTGCTTTCATGGGAATCACTTACATTTTTCACCTCATCTTAACCCATTATTAACCATGTTATAAGTCAAAGTTCAGCAAAATGGATGTGAAATGGGAAACTGAAGATAAAAATAATGTTTCTCATCTCATTTCATGTTCGTTTTATGAGCTGCACTACTTTTGTAAAGTGAGACTGCATTTTAAGGGGACCAGTCACACAAATGAGGTTTTTATTGATCTGAAGGAAGTAGACGTGGACTCATTAACAAGTATCAGATTGTCGCTGGACTCTAAACTATGGCTCTGTTTTAAAGCTTAGTTAGCTGCCCTAGGGCCTGCTTCATAAAACAAGTTTACCAAATAAGCCAGCCTTATTACCGGTTGATTTGGTTCAAAATAAGTCAGACTAACTTAAACCTGGCTTATTTGGTAAACTTGTTTTATGAAACAGGCCCCTAGTAAGCATCCAGACTGTCAAGAACAAAGAGATTTCACCACAAATATACAAATTGGCCATCTGTTCTTAGAAAAGTTGGAAATAAGGAATGAGATTCTCCCCCCAAAAAATGTTTTGGTATTCTTTTACATGTTATTGTGTGACTGTGGCCTGTAAAAATGCTTTCTGTTTATAACATTTCACTAGTAACCAGCAGAGGGTGCCAGAACACAGCATTTCTGATCAATCCATTCTTTATAAACCTTCACTGTTAATATTTAATCATGTAGACACATTAAAAGATAACCGTCTGATTCTTTTGAGCTTGCACTTTGTCACCGCTCTATAATGTCATATACTACTGTGAAAGGCCTGTTTTAAAGGCCCGATCTACTTGTCGCAAAGTTCATTTTCATTGACCTAGACAGACTGAACGGATAAAAATTGAACATTGACACTTCCATTGTAAAGCCCCAGAGCACGCCACAACAAATGGTAGTTCAAGTGTTCATTAGTTGTGGTGAACTTTCATGGAAAGTTCTTTTATGCAAACTCACTCAAACTTTCATTTTGGCCTTATCTTGTTCGAAATTGTCACAGTAGTTTGTTCTTTTGATTTCGCTTGAAGTATATTGGGGCTTTACGTCATCTGTCATTAAATCACATGGGGTTTTCCTCAGAGTATAAATGTAGCCTCTGTCATAACTGTGTCTGAAGAGAAAGTCTTTGTCTACAGAAAATCCCCTTTTTGATTCTTTGAAGAAAACGTTTTCTTCTAAATTGTCACTGTTACATCACTACTGTTGAACAGCAGATAAGATTTCTTTCATTTTACCTCTATGTTGCTCATGCCGTCTGCTTTGTTCAGGGAAAAAAGAGGATGATGGAACTACAGATACCATTGACATTCCAAAGAGAAGCACTCCAGCCAAAGGTACACTGACAGTCTTGTTGGCTCTGGATATGCACACTTGTAGTTTCATTTTGTCTCGTATTGTAGTTAAATAACAGACTATACATACAATGTATTGATTGTGTTTTGTAGGTTATGAGTTGCTGTTCCAGCCAGAGGTGGTGCGTGTGTACACTTCTCTCTTGAAGGAGAGCAAGAACCCATCGGTTCTGGAAGCCGCCGCGGGGGCCGTGCAGAACCTGTGTGCAGGCCGCTGGACTGTGAGTATCCTGTCTTTTTGAACGTTTTAGCATTTTTGTGTGTAGTTATGATACTGCTATTGCAGTCCAGAGTGTATTAGACTCATTTAACATTTAAAGGGGTCATGTTTTTATTAAATAAGATTGATTTACTATAAAAACCTACTAAAACGTTGAACTTTTTAGTCTAAAAACACAAACCTTTTTGGAATCTAAACTGGAAAAACGATTCATTCTGCACTAATTTATTTTATGACATAGACCTCTTTTATAGTAAATATGGCAGATTTGTTTCTCGATTCTGATTGGTTGACGCATCCCATGGGTGTTAATTAATCTGATTTACCTACTTGTCACATGATCACCTTGGTATTAAAGAGTAGTTCACCCAAAAAGGAAAATTGCGTTATCATTTACTCAACCTCAAGCCATCTAGTTGTGTATGACTTTCTTATTTCAGACGAATACAATCAGTTATATTAAAAAATATCCTGGCTCTTCCAAGCTTTATAGTGGCAATGAATGGCTTTTTTTTTTTTTTTGAAACAACATAACGTGTGTGTGCATCCATCATAAAAAGTACTCCACATGGCTCAAAGGTGTTAATATAGGCCTTCTGAACCGAATCATTGCGTTTGTGTAAGAGAGAAGTCCATATTTCAAACTTTATAAACCTTATCTAGCTTCCACTAACTGTTGTACTGTTGAGATTATGGGTAATTAAGTTTTAAATATGGATATTTTTCTTAGACAAATGGATCGATTCACTTCAGAAAGCCTTTATTAACACGCTGTGGAGGACTTTTTATGATGGATGGATGCAATTTATTTTGCTTTAAGGTATCAACAGACATTCGCTGGCATTATAAAGCTTGAAAGAGCCAGGACATTTTTTTTTTTTTTTTTTTTTTTTTTTTTTTTTTTTAAAATACAATTCCTGTTGCATTCATCTAAAAGAAGAAAGTCATAGCATGGCTTGAGGGTGAGTAAGTCATGGAGTAATATTCATTTTTGGGTGAACTATCCCTTTAAATTTGAATAAATTCAATTGTCCATCATAGGCCTGGGCAATTAAAGGAACTTTAATTTTAGGATGCCAAAATCATTAATAATTTTGGTAACAAGACAATCAAAATAAAGCAATTACTGTGCTTTGTTCCATTTTGCAGTTATTATTTAATCTTGTTTTAAATTCAGCACACCCCTTTCCTGTACAGCAGTGTGTTTGTTTTTTTTTCCCTATATGCATTGTACAATAATATACAAATATCTCAAATCTATTTTTATTTCATTTGTTTTTAATGGTTTTTCAAAAAATTGTTCAAAAAAAGTTCAAAGAATCCAGTGTTTAAAAGGTTAATAAATTCATGATGATTCCAAAGTCAATGAGTTAAATAAGCGTGACCTCAATATTGAATGAATGAATAATTAAATAAATAAAATATTTATTTATTTATTTATTTATTTAATTTTAATTATTTAATTTAATTTTTTTTGTCATAATCGAGCATCCTTTATTCCTTTGTTAATATTTGTCTGATTAGGTTCATCAGGAAGAAAATTGACTGTTTCATAATTTTACTTCTTTCTTGTCTTTTCAGTATGGGCGGTACATCAGAGCAATGATGAGACAGGAGCACGGCCTGCCGATGATGACGGAGCTGTTGTCTCATGGGAACGACCGTGTGGTCAGAGCCATGTCTGGAGCTCTGAGAAACCTGGCCATTGACGCTCGCAACCGTGAGCTGCTAGGTATGCCAGCAAGCGATACCTGTTTGGCCTTTGTATTTGTTATTCCCATCAAATCCTGTACAAAAAGCCATTTTTGTAGTCCCAGTGAATGAATCCCATTCTCTCCTCCTCTCTCTGTGTAGGTAAGCATGCAGTGCCTAACCTGGTGGCCAATCTGCCAGGCGGAGGTCAGAGTCAGCCAGTGCGTGGGCTCTCAGAGGAGACGGTTGTGTCTGTTCTCAGCACTATGGCGGAGGTGGTCGGCTCCAGCGTGGATGCGGCCAAAACCCTGCGCAGCTCCCAAGGCATCGAGAGACTGGTGCTCATCAACAAAGACAGGTATGTTTAAGTCTGTGGTTTTTTTAATAGCTGTCTGGATGCATTAGAGAAGCAAGTATTTTAACTGCAAATGGCAATCGTCTTTATTTTCCCCTTATAGCAACCGTTCAGATCGGGAGGTACGTGGTGCTGGGCTGGTCCTGCAGATCGTGTGGGGCTTCAAAGAGCTCCGCCGCACACTGGAGAAAGACGGCTGGAAGAAAACAGACTTCATGGTGAACCTTAACCCTCCTAACAACAGCCGCAGCAACGGGAGATACGAGGACAGCACCCTGCCGCTAATAGACAGGGGTAAGAACACTACATGTGCATTCCTGCTGAATGCTTTGTTGGTGTGTTTACATGACAAACTGATGCTTATCAGTCGCATAGACACAACTGATGTTGTTTGGGTCTCTTGTTAGGAGGCAAACAGGACAGAGACAGAGACATGATTCCACTTAATGACATGGGACCAGGTAAAACACGCATACTTTATTTTTATTACTTTATGCTTATAGACAAAGTCTAAAATGAACTTTTAGCCACATTTTCCAGTGGTAGATTAAGTTTTCGCAATTCCCTTTAAATTATATAATGTTACATTTCTCGGGCCCTATGACTTCTGCGATACGGAAAACGCGGACGGAATTTGGAATCCAGTCATAAAAATGGAATTTACTGTATAACACAATGTTTGGATGAATATACCAAAAGTATGTCAGTACACTTAAATCAAAACGCCATGTTGACTACTGTCTGTGAATATTAAGACGCAAGAATACTATTTATTGAATATGAATCCTGTTCTGCGTGACTCTGTGTGAATGAATGGCCCAAATGCACATTTTCGTTTACTACACACATACTGAAGCATGTGAAGAAACTGGGGGTACTACTGCTAATAATACAATTTTTATTAAAACTTTTATTTTTTGGTAAATATTCCTTAAATAATTTCTCAGAATTAATTTACCAGAAAAATGTAAATACACAACACTGTGTTTCTAAATTGACACTGAAAAAAAAAACTGAATTTGGGAAAAAATAAAATGGATTTCATGGGGCCCTATTTCAAAGAAGTCTCTTATACTTGACAAGGATGCATTTATTTGAGCAAAAAATACAGTAAAAACAGTAATTTGTACACTTGTACACATTTTCTATATGAATATATTTTAAAAAGTAATTTATTCCTTTGGCAAAGCTACATTTCAAGCATCATTACTCCAGTCTTCAGTCACATGATCCTTCAAAAATCATTCTAATATGCCGATTTGCTGCTCGAGAAACTTTTTTTTTTTTTTTATTATTTTTGGGGAATTTTTTTTTTTTTATTTAATTTTTTTTATTAATGTATACAATTCAAAAGCACTGAATTTGTACAGTAAAGCCATTTATAGTATTACAAATGTTTTTTTTTTTTTTTTAAAGCAAAGATGCATTAAACGGATCAAAAGGATCACTTTCTTTAGAAAAGAAAATGTGTGTGATAGATCAGTGACACTGCTTTTTATCTGTGGTATTAGAAGCTTACTCTACGATAGACCAGAGAGGACGGAGAAACACTTTAGACGACACTTTGGATCGCTCTGACAGAGAGGCACCTCAGGTAACACACACCTGCAAGGGAACATCCACTCCTCTGCAGTTACACACGACCAACAACTTGTGGTCTCACTTAACTTCCTTCCAAGCAACTCAGCACACCAGACAACCTAAAACCCACACACTACACAACCTGAAACTTATTAACCTGCTGTGATTTCACTAATATTACTAAGAAGGGTTCTCACCTCAACTAACTCTCTCACACGCCTCTCTCTTTCTATTATCACTCACCTCTTCAATGCCTTTCCCTTTCTTTTATCCTCTGTCAATCTCTCTCTCTTTCTTTGACTCTCAGGGAGGAATGTATGGGGAGAGGCGGGGCTCTTTGCCTCTGTTGGACTCTTATGATGGTTAGGCCACTCCCCTCCCCCCACTCAGTGCATGAGCACGCATGGTATGTGTGTCCACCTTCTGCATGGCCTTCATGTGGAGATTTAAGTGTATGTGTGTCGCTCTGTGTTTTTGTGGTTCTAACCCTCATTAACAGTATTTTGCTGTTCTGTATTTGAGTGGAAATGGTTTTTACTAATTTTTGCTAATCTCGTCCAGTGTTGGGGAAGCTTCTTTAAATTTGGAGCAGCTACAGTTTCACAGTAGTTGAATTGCAGTCAAACTACAACTACTGAAAGGTAGTTGGATATACAAGCTGCTTACTAAAATCATTTATTTATTTAAATATATTTTTAGAATTTAATTTTTACAACTGGGGCCATGTTTATCCGGTACAAAAAAAGAAAAGATATCAAATGGCAGCTTTAAATTGAAACAAAGGTTAAAAAAAAAAACAACAAAAAAAAACAACAACTGAAAAGTCATAATTTCACCATAAAAATAGGGGTGATCTAGTCTTTTGTTTTTGCCCTTTTGTAGTTAAATATTGAACAACTGAAGTTGAGGTAACATGGACTCAAATTATAATTTTATTTTTGTAACTTTTATTTTGTACAATTAGAGCCATATTTATCAGGTGCAAAAACAAGGATGTTAAATAGGATGACGGCTTCAAATTCAAACAAATTTAACTTTACATTTAAAGCGGTATTCATCAGCTTTTTGTTATATATCTACTTTAAAAACACATTTACAGTAAATTAAAGTTAAAAAAAAAAACAAAGTCAGTTTTTCACTGCAAAAAAAGGCAATATAAAATGGTAAAATGGACATATATATTCAGTGAACAACTAAAGTAAAAAATGGATTTAAAAAGTAATATTTCACTGAAAAAAGACAAAATAACATGAACTAAACTTTTTATTTTTAATTTAACAATTTTTTTTAATGTTTTTCATTAGAGCTCTATTTATCTGGTGTTGAAGAAGAAAAAAAAGAAAACAACAAAAAACAAGGATATCACAGGATGACAGCTTTAAATTCATAATGAAATAATTATGAATTTAAATTAAATTCAAAATGAAATTATAAATTTAAATTAAATTCAAATTCCTAATGTGTATTCATCATATGCTTTAAATGTAAACAAATTCACAGTGAACAACTAAAGTAAAAATAATAACTGACAAGTCAATATATCACTGAAAAAGTAAAAAATAAGTTATTTATAAATACATTTTAAAAAGCCCATATTTTTTTTTCTATTTATTTAATTTGATAGGGTTTTTTTTTTTTTTTAATTCTTGTATCTGATTTATCATTGAGCCACATTTATCTGGTGCAAAAACAAAGATGTCAGATAAGATGACTGCTTTAAATTCAAACAAATTTAAAAACTCTCATTAAAACTCAGCTTTTTTGGTTTATGTATCTGATTGAAATTTAAACCAAAAATGACTTGTCAACATTTCACTGAAGAAAAAAAAAATAGACAATATAAAATGGACTTCATAAAATGTTTATTTTTATTTTTTTAAATGTATTCTTATACCTGATTTTTTTTTTTTTTTTTAATTAGAGCTCTATTTATTTGAAAACAAGGGTGTCAAAGCTTTAAATTCAAACAAATTTAATGTATTGTAATTTTTACAGTTAAAACAGCATTTATGTAATTTATATATCTGCTTTAAATGAAAGCAAATTTACAGTGAACAACCAAAGTGTAAAAAAAAAAAAAAAAAAGGCAATATTTCACTGCAAAAATAGACAATATAAAATTGCCTTTTTAAAAATGTATTTATTTATTTTAAATGTATTACTCAATGTGATTTCCCCAAATTAGAGCTCTATTTATCTGGTGCAAAAACAAGGATGCCAAATAGGATGACAGCTTTAAATTTTAAAACCTTTACAGTGAACAACTCAAATCAAAAACAAATGACTGAATATTGTTTTTGTTTTTTGTAAACATTTAAAAAATTCTCAAAAACATTCAGAAGTATTGTTACTTTTCAGTTAGCTACTCCCCAACACTGATCTCTTCCTCTCATGTGTCCGCTTTGGTCACATGACTGACGTTTCAGTGGTTGTACCCGTCATCACTGTGCCACATAAAATGAGTGATGTGACTTTTGTGTAACAACACAAATTCCCATCGCTGCTCTTTGATGACACATAACTGAATCATTGTCTTTTGTTACTAGTAAACCTAATATAAGCGAGTACCACATCTGACCTTCACGTCTCATCCTGTTTGTGTCCACAGAAAAACTGATCGTGTGCATCACCCGCCGTGAGTTTCCTCCTCCTGCCTACTGTCCCTGCTGAGCCTCTGATCTCATCACTTATGGGACCATAGCCACTAATTGCAACGACCCTTCCGTAGTTTTCAACATTCTCATGTCGTCACTCTCCTGCTCTCATCAAGAGATCAATGTGATTGAGAACAGCCACTACATAAAATGGACTCTCTTTGTTAAATAATGGAAATACTAGGGACTACATGCTCTATTTAGTCACATCCCCAGCTTATATAAATCATTTCCTTTTTTCTTTTTTTTTTTTTTTTTGTTGTTGTTTTTTTTGCTTATGCATCTATTAGAACACTAGTATAGTATGGCGTTGGTATTTTGATTACTTTGCTTCATCCTGCTTTGTGGTTCACACTGACAATAAGGTAATGCCAAATTGCATCAGTCATATGTGGCCTGCAGAAAATAATGTATATAGAATTTCTCAGTAAGTTTTGTCTCATTGCAACGGGCATGAGGCCTATCATTTTGTTTCATCGCTTTCTAAAGCACTAGACGACCACCAATTCCCCTTAAGTTATCCATCTGTGGTTTTAGTGGATCTTGTGGAGTGTTCAGTCTCTAGGAAGGGGTTGTGAAAGCATTAATGAAGCATTACAAAAAGAGGCAGAGGGATATTTGATTGGGAGATTTTTTTTTTAAACCGTAGCATTCAAGAAAGTTCTCTAGTGGTAGGTGAGTATAGTTTGGTTCTTTGCAGCAACTTATGTTGTAAACCTGTCACATTTGCAAAGCATTCCAGAGTGGGAGATGTTTTGGGATATGTTTTTTTTTTTTTCTCCCCCTTTCCCTCCCTTTGGTTTGGTCTATGAAATTGTCACTGACAGAATGGAAACTTGAGTTCCTTGCCATTAATTTTTAATAAATACAGTTAAATGGCCACAGAAGAGATCTAAACAAACAAATTGTAGCCCTGGTCTTAAATGGGTGCTCCCCCTTTAAGTGCTTTCGTGAATTGGCCCTGCTGGTGGACCCAGTTGGTGCGTTTTCATTTGTCTGAATATAACTGAATGTGTAAATATGACCGCGTCTCACAAATCCATTCTGCATACTTGCAGTGCCTCGCTTGCTCAATGCGTCGTGTGAGTGTGTGTTGGTGATAAGCGGTGAACAGGGACGTTCGGCCACCCTTCTGCCTCTTGGTTTCAGTGCCTGTCTGTGTAGAGAGTGAACGAGTGTACATTTGAGGATGTATATGCATTTTTTTTTTTTTTTTTTTTTTCTCTCGGAGATCCGCAAGTACAGTGCTTGTTTCTTAGACTGCAAATTCAAATGCACAGTAAGTCTGTTGTAGATATTTACTGAACGGAAACTTTTAGCACTAGGGGTCAATGGATGTTTTTCTTTTTTTAAGAATTTCCCCCCCCCCCAATGCCTTTTTAATTCCCGCAATCCAATACTACGAGACACTACAGTCAGAAAAGGAGGTCGGCTGTTGACTAAATGGATGTGAGACAAAAGTCCGAGTCTGGATAGAGGAGGCTGTTCACAAGTGTAAGGAATCAGTCGATTGATCAGTGTTGAGGGAGGCAGGTAAATTAATCTTTTAATTACGAAAAAGAAATTGCATCTCTTTCAGGCAGGATTTAGCCAGATTTTGATTCTAGCTTGATGGAAAAAATAAGATAGATGAAATAAAAGCACATTTAACTATATATACCAGAGAATATTTGTTAATTTTAATTATTTTTTTTTTCTTCTTGTTTATTTTTTATTTTTTTTGTCCTGTTGCTTTTTCTTTTCTATATTTTATGATTGGGGCTGATTTTTGTTTTTTTTTTTTTCTGGGGTGTTGTGGGTGAATGCATATGCAATCAGTTTTATTTTTTAAATAAATGCATTTACGGTTTATATCTTTTAATTAAAGACAAAAGGAAAAATTCTTTGTGTCGTGCTATCAGTTGACATGTTTCTGCAACACTAACGTGGATCTTGATTCATAATTCCTATATTTCAACACTTTACCTTTGGTCTTAAACGTTGCACCTTTCTCTCATGGATTGAACATGTAACTTAGCAATACTGTTTTTTTTTAAATAAAAGAATGATTTTTTTTTTCCAAGGTTCTGACGGTGAATTTTTGTGTGATTCACAGTGTGTTCTAACACATTTAATTAGTGCTGTCAAACGATTAATCGTGATTAATCGCATCCAAAATAAAAGTTTTTGTGTACATGTGTGTAGTATATATTTATGTAAATAGAATGTAAATATGTAAATATACGCACATACATGTGTGTGTATATATTTAAGAAAACTATGCCATTTATATATTACATTACATATGAATGTAAATTATGCAAATATAAATGTATACATGTAAATATTTTCAAAATATATACTGTATGTGTGTAGTATATACTTTTATTTTGGATGCAGTTAATCGTGATTAATCGTTTGACAGTACTATATTTAATATATTCATTTGTTTAGAATTCTTCATTTTCAGAACATCAGTGTAATGAAGTAATATTGAAAAATTTTATAAATCGGTTTCACCATAGAGTCTAGCTGCTTACTGGGTAATATGTTTATTGCACATGCATCATTATTGAATTGATTTAACTTAATGAGTAATTGAAAATAAATAATAAAAAAAAAAGCTTTCTAGTCCAATTACAAACTAGTTGAGACTGTGAGAAAAAAAAAACAATCTTTTAAATGACTTGGAAATAATGAAGCCATAAATTCTCAACCTTTTTGTTGAATATTTCTACAACAAAATTAAATATTTTGTAAATGAAATCCCAGGATTCTATAAGTTTTAATAGCTGAATGTTGTTCAAGGTTCCAAACCAAAAAGGTTTTTACCAAAGCATTTACAGTCAATTTTTTTTTCCCTCCTTTCTCTCTTATAATTTCTACCTAATAAAATTATTTTAGTGAGTTTGGCTCAATTAGACAAACTAGACAAAATTTGTTATTGAAAAGGCCTGGAGATATTTTCCTAGACTTTCCTAGATCTCAAAATCACATTTTTAAAAATTAGAGACAGAAAGAGAGGTGGGGAAAAGAGCTTTTGATGAGGTGAATTTAAAATTAAGCTAAATTATGTTGGTTTTTAGTTGTTTTACCTTATAATAATCAGGGTTGCCAGGTTTTCACAACAAAACCTGCCCAATTGCTACTCAAAACTAGCCCAGTGAACTTTCGAGGGGTCCCCCATTACAAAAACATGTTCACGGGGATAAAATACAAGTATTTTGTTAGGGTTCCCCTGGTAAATTCCCATTTCAGAGGCTAAATATGACGTTATAGGGGTCTATCCAACCCGCGGACATCAAAAAACAACCCGCGGCAACAGTGTTAAAGTAGCCCAATTCCACGGGACAACCACAGACTTAGCAACACTGATAATCATGCTTTTTTTTGCCCTATTTTAAATATTTTAAGTCATCTTAAGCCCCCTTGCTCAGAACAACTAAAAGAAACGCTATTTCATTATTTTTCTACCCACATTTTTTTGGATAAAGCAGTAGGCAGTTTATCTTTAGACAAATGTCCAGGATGTGATGGCCTTACTGCAAATTTTTATAAACACTTTTGGAGCATACTAAAAGAACCTTTTATGCTTATGTTAAGAGAAGCAACAGAAAAGATGTCATTTCCATCCACCATGAAACAAGGGACAATAACTTTAATTCCTAAGCCTGATAAGGACCCCAAAATATTGGATAACTTCAGGCCAATTACATTATTAAACACAGATTATAAAATTGTAGCCCTTATATATGCAAATAGATTGAAAGCGTTTTTACACAAAATTATAAGCGAATCTCAATCTGGCTTTATGAAGGGAAGGTTTATACACAATAATATTCATTTAGTGTTTGATCTTTTGGATTACGGACATCTAATAGAAGACGATGGCTTTATTCTCTTCATTGACTTTTATAAGGCTTTTGATTCAATTGAACATCCCTTTATTTTTGATTGTTTAAGATTGTTTGGTTTTGGAGAGAAGTTTCGAAACATCATAAAGTCGTTGTATGAAGATTCTAATAGTTCTGTTTCTTTATCAGGAGGTACTTCACCCAGATTTCCCATCAATCGTGGTATAAAGCAGGGTTGTCCTACGTCCCCATTTCTTTTTATTATAAGCACAGAGATGCTTTCCATCTTTATTAAAAACTCTACAATAGCTCCTTTAGAGATACTTGGCCAGTCAGTAATCATTAGTCAATTTGCAGATGATACAGCTTTTTTTTTGAAGCAATTATCGGAGGTTCCCAAAATACTACAATCTATTCACATTTTTTCCAATGCCTCTGGTTTAAAAATTAATATGAAATGTGAATTAATGCCAATCCATCAATGTCACTTAACTGATGCTTATAACATTCCTATAAAATCAAAAGTTAAATATTTAGGAATGCTTATCTCAAAAGATTCATCTGAAAATGAACTTATGAATGTGTGGAAAACAATAGATACATGTCAAAATAAACTCAACTCTTGGCTGTTGAGAGATATAAGTCTATTAGGTAGAATATTTTTGACAAAGATGGAAAGTATTTCAAGATTAATATATCCTGCATACACAATTGCTATTTCAAATAGAGCTATCAAAAAAATTAATCAGATTAACTTTGGTTACATCTGGAAAAAGAAGACCCATTACATGAAAAAAGTACATATGATAAAACAATATAAAGATGGAGGTTTACAAGCTATTGGTTTTGATTCTATAAATGGGACCCTTAAAATTAATTATCTGAAATCCCTTTTAAATCAAAACAATTTTTGGTTTCATATTCCCAGAGAGTTATTCAAGAAATTAGGAGGAATAGAGTTTCTATTAAGATGTGATTTCACTGCTCAATGTCTCCCAGTTAAATTATCACAGTTTCACCAGCAAGTTATGCTATATTGGAAGATTTTATAAAACCATAATTTCACACCACACAATACACCACTATGGAATAATAGATATATTACAGTTAGAAACAAATCATTGTATGATAAGGATTGGATGGAGAAAGGTATTTGGTCAGTGTCCCATTTAATGGAAAAGAGTGGTATTATATCATATGAGAGTTTCTGTATTAAATATTTAAATTGTAACCGGGCTAAATTTGAATCGGTTGTTAAAGCTATCCCTAATTCTATTATTAGTCTAATTAAAGAAACTCTCTTTTACTCTAATACCATGACCTTATGTAAACTATCAAACAAAAATATTAGAAATATGTTTAACAATATTTCCTATCCTAACATAGTTTACAGAAATTCAATTTCTTACTATTTCCAAAAAGATATCATTCATATTCATATATCAGAACTAAATACTTAAAATTTCCTTTATCTCTCAAAATTAAAGAAATTCATTTTAAAATTTTAAACGGAATATATCCATCCAGTGAGTAATTAAGACTTAGATTTGGATTTGATACTAACAAATGTATATTCTGTGATGATATTGAAACCACAGATCACTTGTTTTTTCATTGTATGTATGTCGATGCATTATGGTTGGATATCCATGACTGGCTTTACCCAAAGGTACCTAACCTTGATAGCTTCACCCTAAAGGACATTAGCTATGGACTTGTAATGAATAATAGTAAAGATGATCTTTTGGTAAATAACATCCTCATGTTGGGTAAATTCTATATACATAAGTCAAAATACTTGAAAGTAAAACCAACCTTTTGTGCATTTCATAATGAGTTTATTTTGTATACAAAAGCCCTAAAGGTAATGAAAGGTAAAAATGCAGTTAATTTGTTTTCAATTATTATAGAATATGATTTACAAGAAAAACCCTAGCCCCACTGCATGGAGTTTTTATTTTTTTTTTCCTTCTTCTTCTTTCTCTCTCCGTTCTCTTTCTATTTTTTTGAATTTTTGAATGATTGTTCAATAAAAAAAAATTTAAAAAATCCTTTCCAGAATTTTTTTTTTAGTACAAAATAGCTAATTTTGTTGCTTGATATTGCAAACTGGTGTGTATTACCATTTTATTTTAATGTATTATATTAATTATGAACACACCGGTTTGTAGTGCAAACAGTTTTACAGTTTACTGCACTTTTTTATTCTTCTCGTTATTTCTCTACAGTGGCTAATGAACCGGAAGTCTCACACGTTCACTGTAAACGGCTTACTTCCGCGTTGAAAAATAAGGTGGATAGGTTCACTGCATAATTCACTTGTAAAAAATATTTTCTCTGCCTAAATTCATAAAGTGGGACTGTTTTAATGAGACTGTACTTAGGAGAGAATTTTCTAAAAAATTAATGCAGCTGTCGAAACAGTTTCTACATAAGATAACGATAAGAAGTCATCTACATAAGGATATGAGCCAGCGGTAAAACGTGCTTAATTACACTTAAATATTTATAAAGCATGTAATGTAGGTGGTAAATGTATGAATGTTTACGCTTAAAATAAATAATGACCATAAATGAGTTTATAAAACGAGATAAAATACTTTTCTTATAATCTTACCGTTTTAATCATTATTAAATAGCATTCTAGAAAAGGGTTTAACAACATTAATTCTTTGAAAGAACCCTATCACTATTTCATAATAATTCCTTGACAGAAAAGCTTACATTTGATTAATCTTCGTCAGAGTTGCACGACAAAACGAAAACAGAGCCAGAATTAGGAAACCGCTGGTGTTTTTAACGAATTATTTGAATTATTAACAGACTTTTTCAAAATGCTCACCCATAGCGACATCTACTGGCGTAACGTTGTAACATGCAGGCAGGGCCACTGAACAAACCCGCGAATGAATCTTTTTGGTAAACTGATTCAAAAGATTGATGTCACTTCTAGATCAAGCGACTGATGAGTAGAGCTTAGAGTCCATTGACATGAGATAATTTGTAATGCAGTGGCTCACGTGTCGTACAGATCACCTGTGTTTGCGTACGTAAAGTTATTTGTGCATTTGGATTATAATATGGGTAACGTAGCAAGTTTTGATGAACCACGTGAACTTAGCGTTTGAAAACACGACGGTTTTGCAGTAATAATACTCGCGATATCAGGCGCATTTGACCTTGCAGATTGAGAGTATGGCTGAACTAGCATTTCTTTGCCATTTAATAGCAAACAACATAAAGACGCTGAATTGAGATCAAAATTGCTTGATCGGTCCTCAGACGTTCATACACAGGCTCAACAATTTTTGTAAAATAAATAAATAATAAAAAACACTTCATATCAGCAGTTGGAACTGAATTGACAACACGAAGTAAATATACCCTGCAAAATTGAAGAAAGCTATTATTTCTGAATGGTTAACAGTTTTAACTTTTGTTTTGAAGTTTCTAAATGTGTTTTAGTCTGAAGTTGCTACGAGCATGTGGCAGTATCAGCATCCTGACTTTGCATTGTTCCTACTTGGTGAACTTCAGAAGCAACAGCAGGGAAGCATCTTCTGTGACACACTTCTGCAGACAGACGGTAAGACATCAGAGATCTTCTGTGTTGGAGATCCAACTCTGGAAAAAGCTGTCAGCTTTATCACTTGCATATTGTGAGCAAATCATATAACAACCATGATGATGTCATTTCTGTGATCTGTGAATCTATTTCTATTAAGTTGTACAACAGTTGGTAGCCATAGACAAATCATAGGAATGAAAAAAATGTGTATTGTTGTAAATGAATTTTCTAGAATCAGGCTACTTTTGCCTGGAATTTGGTACTAAATTTTAAATTTTTTTTTTTTTTTTTTCCAATTCGTCAGGTGTCTGTGTTCCGGCTCACAGTTGTGTGTTAGCTGCTCTGAGCCCCGTCCTGTCAAGAGTTCTTTCCACATCCCCTGCTCCACATCCAGGGCAGAACAGGCTTCTGAACCTTGAGACTGTAGGATCTCGTGTCTTACTAAAGCTAGTCAGGTTCCTGTACACAGGGGAAATGGAGATCAAGAGTCAGAGCGAACATGAGGAAGTAATGGCTGCTGCCTTCAGACTTGGACTCAAAAACCTTTTTGAAAAAAAGAGAGCGTGTGTGGATGTTGGGAGACGTTGGAGAGAGATTGGTGTACAGACAGAAGATGTGATTACCCGAGAAAGTGAACTTGTGTCTGAGCCATTAAGGTCGCAGAGCAGTACTCTTCCAGTACATTCAGTGCAACCTTGTGGCTTGTTGGAATCCAATTTGGCATCTTTGTCATTATTTGATGAGGATAGTTCAACTAGAGGTTTTAATCGGACCAGTAATGCCACTGTTCCTTCACACGCTGTCTTGGCAGAAGCATCCGTATCAGATCATCATAAAACAAAGGCTAAGAGGTGGAAAATGGCAAAGAGAGAAAGCCAGTTAAAAAAATTAACTCTGCAACAAATGAATGTTTCAGGCAAAAACTTCCGGAAACTTTTAGAGACAAATAAGAGGCAAAAAAGTGCCACTGCTGAACAAAAGGAGGCCAAATTGGATCAGCTTAAAGTTAAGATAAAACTGAGGAGGAGCGGAGCTTGCTGGGAGAGCGACCTCCTCGTTTCTGTCCAAGGAGAGAGCGAAAAGAAGCTAGAAGAAGTGAAAGAGTGTGGACTTCAGTCTCAGGTAATGATTGTCCTTAAATCTGAATTTATAACACAATTTAGAAATCAATCAAAACATAGTTTATGTATTTGAAATATACACTAACATTCAAAAGTTTTTTATGTTTTTAATGTTTTTTTTAAAGAAGTCTCTTTTGTTCACAAAGCCTGCATTTATTTGACACAAAATACAGCACAAACAGTAAAATTTTGAGATATTTTTACTATTTAAAATAACTGTTTTCTGTTTGAATATATTTTAAAATGTAATTTATTTCTTTGTGACCAAAGCTAAATTTTCAGCATCATTACTCCAGTTTTCAGTGTCACATGACACGATCCTTCAGAAGTCACTCTAATATGCTGATTTGCTGTTCAAGAAACAATTATTATTAAAGCTTTTGTAACATTATACACTCTACCATTCAAAAGTCTAATATATATATATATATATATATATATATATATATATATATATATATATATATATATATATATATATCATTTTTTTTTTTTTTGGAGAAATTATAGAAATTAATACATTTATTTAGCAAGGATGCTTTAAATTTATCAAAAGCAATAATAATGACATTTATAATGTTACAAAAGATTTCTATTTCAGTTAAATGCTGTTAAATGTTCTTCTTTCTATTCATCAAAGAAATGTAAAAAAAAAATCTACTCGGCTGTTTTCAACATAATAATAATAATAATAACAATAAATGTTTTGAGCAGCAAATCAGAATATTAGAATGATTTCTGAAGGATCATGTGACTGGAGTTATGATGCTCAAAATTCAGCTTTGAAATCACAGGAATAAATTACATTTTAAAATATATTCAAATAGATAAGAGTTATTTTAAAGAGAAAATGAGAATTGAGAAAATCGCCTGTAAAGTTATCCAAATAAAGTTCTTAGCAATGCATATTACTAATCAAAAATTAAGTTTTGACATATTTACAGTAGGAAATGTACAAAATATCTTCATGGAACATGATCTTTACTTAATATCCTAATGATTTTTAGCATAAAAGAAAAATCAGTCATTTTGACCCATACAATGTATTGTTGGCTATTGCTACAAATATACCTGTGCTACTTATGACTGGTTTTGTGGTCCAGGGTCACATAAATTTCCTTTCAATAGTTTCATTTGTGTTCATTTCATAATTTAATTTTTATGTTTTTTTCTAACTATAGAGCGGCCCACCTGGTGTACTTCCTGCTCAAAGTCTTGGAACTCTCACCCCACCGACAGACCTGCCTATTTCACCCTCCAATTCTTCCACGCATGTCTCTTCAGATAAATGTCCACATACTCCACACCATATTTCTGTCTCTTCCCCTTTGGATGTACCAGCTTTATCTTCAAGCCCTCCCCAAGCAGATGAATCTGATGAGCATATTGCAAGGATGTTGGACGATATGTTAAAGGGTTTAAACATCCTGCCGTTGATGCCAATAGACAGAAATCTGGATGAGCAAGACCAGCTAGGTCCTCTTCAGGATCCAAAAAGTGGGCAGAGGGCTGCTGAGACGTCTGCTCAAGGTGCTTGTCTTTATGTGCAAAGCTGTGAGCAAGAGATGAGGGAATCTGATATTAGCAAGACGGCAGTACCAGTTGGATCACCACGTCAAAGAGATAAAGGTAAAGCATCATCATGAAATTTATTTCAGTTATTTCAAATATGATGATACATATTGACATTTTTATATACAGTTAAAGTCAAAAGTTTACATACGACTTGCAGAATCTGCAGAATGTTAAATATTTTAACAAAATGAGAGGGATCATACAAAATGCATGTTATTTTTTATTTAGTACTGACCTGAATAAGATATTTAACATAAAAGACATTTACACACAGTCCACAAGAGTAAAATAATAGAATTTATAAAAATTAACCCGTTCAAAAGTTTACATACACTTGATTCTTAATACTGTGTTGTTACCTGAATGATTCACAGCTGTGTTTTTTTTTCGTTTAGTGATAGTTGTTCATGAGTCCCTTGTTTGTCCTGAACACTTAAACTGCTCGATGTTCTTCAGAAAAATTCTTCAGGTCCCACAAATTCTTTGGTTTTCCAGCATTTTTGTGTATTTGAACCTTTTCCAACAATGACTGTATGATTTTGAGATCCATCTTTTCACACTGAGGACAACTGAGGGACTCATAGGCAACTATTACAGAAGGTTCAAACACTCACTGATGCTTCAGAAGGAAACGTGAGGGGGTGAAAACTTTTGAACAGAATGAAGATGTGTACATTTGTTATTTTTGCGTAAATATTGCTTCTTTTTTTCCATTTAATACTGCCTTTCAGGAGCTACAGAAAATACTTACGTGTTTCCCACAAGACAAAATAAGTTAAATTTACACTTATCTTCAAATTCAAAAAGTTTTCACCCCCCAACTCTTAATGCATTGTGTTTTCTTCTGACACATCAGTGAGCGTTTGAACATTCTGTAGTAGTTGCGTATGAGCAGATTTTCTCTTATGGACTATTTGTAAACATCTTTTATGTGAAATACTTATTCAGGTCAGTACTAAATTAAAAATAACATGCATTTTGTATGATCCCTCTTATTTTGGTAAAATAATTAACATTTTGCAGCTTCTGCAAGGTGTATGTAAACTTTTGACTTCAACTGTATATAGTAATTGAACACTTTATTCCTCTACTCCTTGTTTTTTTTAGACCACTCAAGCTTTCAAAATCAGTCAGGATGCAATGCATTCGAGGTCCTGACTCAGTCACCTGGACGGAACAACTTGAACAAAGATAAGAATCTAGCAACTCTGGCAAGAAACTCTACCCCCTCACTGGTAGAAGACATGTTTTTAACCCTAAAAGCCACAGCTGTCCCATCTTCTCCTGCCACAGGTAAAATGCCAAGCCTTGATATGACCAGCATACCGGATGACAGGCCAGATTTCAAACTGCTACGATGCCTTTCCCCCCTTGAATCAGATAAGGGAGACAGTGACGTTCCTACACAAGAACCATCACAAAGGCAGGACCTAGAAACTCAAAACCTTCCCATGTGGCTTTCTGAGTCACCACTGAAATTGGACTTCCCTCTAAACTCAATGATTGATTCCTCCTACCCGCATCCACAGCCTGACCTCATCGCCTGCCAAAATCAATCATGCCCTGACCTTGCAGAAAATCAAGAATTAAACACTTCCCATTTACACAATGATTTAACGAGTGGGAGTAGTTCAAACACCATTCAGCATGAAGTGAATGATGCTAGTGAGCAGCCAAACCAGAGAAAGACAAGGAGACGGAGGCTTGCAACTCGAAAGTCAAAAATGAAGGGGGATACAGCGTGTCAAAACCTAGAAAATCAGGATCAAGTTCAATCGTGCGGTGATCCCCGCTGTGAAAATGTTAAGCCATCAACTATCGCACGTAGAGTCAGTACCCGAATAACCAATGCAAACAGAAAAGCAACTGCAGGTGTTAAGAGAAAAAGTGAAATATCTTCACCTATCAGTAAGAAAATGCCTCAGTTGAACACTGCCAGTAAACAACATGAAGATGCTTTACCTAAACCAAAAGACACTGGTCTTGTAAAACGTGGTCGTGGCAGACGCAAAGATGTTTTACCTAAACCAAAAGACACTGGTGTTGTAAAACGTGGTCGTGGCAGACCACCTAGAGCCAACCCAAAATTACTCACTTTAGGACAAGATGATTGTGAAGTCAAAAAAACGAAGACAGACAGTGAGATTGAACAGGGCAATGAGCAAGAACCAAATACACAGCAGGAGAAAGACTCAACAGAAATGGAAGAATCAAATGTTAACAGCAATTTTGCACAGACAGCGCTGAATTCTCACTTAAAATATGCTGGTCAGGCGAAGGGACCAAGTATCCTTGATCAAATTTTCCATCAGACTCTTCCAAGCGTTGAAAGCCTCGCTTGTAGGAGTTCTCCGAATATTGATCAGCAGCTAACGTCTTCTAAACTTCAAAAATTCTTAGGAGGGAAACGTGAAGACGAGAATGGTAAATTAGTGATGAATAGCAGTGAACTGATCAATACGGACATTTGTGGTAAGAAAAAAGCAGAGACTTCTATGCTGATCAATGCGAATGAAGATATGGAGATATCTGACAACCAAGTAGGATCACTGTTGTCATGTGGAGACATGCCAGATAATGTGAAATGTTCAGTCGGAGAAATTGCCACTGAGGAGAATTCAAGTAGAAATGGAACTGTTTTACAGAATACTGATTCCCAAAAAGGCATTCAGAACCAGACGACTGAGATTTCTGTCCCTTTAACATCTGAGGAGGACATAATGAAGGAAACTATGACGTCGGCTGATGATATTGGTGATGCTGATCATGCCATGTCACCCACAAAGAAAGACTTTGTTGTTTCTACCAATGAACTGAGAGCGATGGAGGGAATAGAAGTGAATTTCTGTATGAACCCTGATAGCACACCAGCAGAACATCTCAGAAGTTCAGAAGCCACAGTTTCAGATGAGTGTTCATTTGAGGCGTCATCAGACGTTCAGGCAGAACACAATGTTAGCTGTGTGGCTGATTGTTTGGAGAAAGAGGATGATTCAGGTAGGAACCAAGAGGGTCAGATGATTGAAGAAACTCTGGAGGAGAAAGAAACTGAAGTTCTGAGGGCAAATGAATTTGTAGAGGAAAATGCTCTGCTTGGTTCAAATGATGGGTGTTGGGAAAGCACCAGTGGGTGGGATGATAATGATCAAATTGATGTGGAGGGGGAACAGTATTGTGCTGAGATGATTGATGGACAGACCCCACTGGAGGAAGATGAATTGAGTAAAGGACACATTGCAAATGCTGAGATTGCAGATCATGCATCAAACAAAGGTAAAATGGCTGAACTTAACCATTTTAATTCAATGTTTTTGTATATTCTGTTATTAATAATCATTATTCCTGATTTCTGTTTTGTCCTCTTAGCTCTGAGCAACACAAAAGAAATAATAAGCAGAGATGCTCCTTCTGTCCAGACTGAAGTATCCCTTCAGTCAAATGATCAAAGTGAAGATATCTCAATGGTGATGTGCAATTCAGATTCAGGAGATGAAGAAGATATTGAAGTAGATGTTGTAGAGGAGTCTGTAGAAGATCCATTAGGGCTTTTGGCAGCTAGACAGGTTGTCATACTGCTTATTGAGGATCTAATGGATCAAGAGGATGAGTTGGATGGCACTGAAGAAGAGGAGGTAGATGTGACTGGAGAAGAGACAGAATGATTTTTATGTTCATGTTAAGAATACATGTTTAGCATTTTGAAGTCTATAGCAGATGTTTGAGCCAAGTTCTTAACCCAAGGTTTATATCAAATGGTGAGAAGATTTTTTTTTTTTTTTGTCAATTTGACCTTACGTGAACTAGCCTATCAATTCATTCACTTTATTTTTGATTGTCTCATACATGTATAAAGTTACATATTCAAATTATGTAAATTAAAATAAATTTATATAAGTTCATATTACAGTTTTGTATGTGTGCTGTAGTTAATATATTACTACTATATTTATTTGGTGTAACTATTTTGGTCTGACTTTGTGTATATCTTTATCCTTTGTTGTTACCTATTAAAAATAATAAAATGGATATTTGTGTAAGTGTAAAATATAACATAATAGGTTTCCCAAGGTTTCTTATATTTACAAAATATTCCCTTGAAATCCCTGCTGGGGGGAAGCTAAAAACCACCCTAAGATGGCTGGCTGGTCTTAGCTGGTTTAGGTTGGTCAAGCTGGTCTCCCAGCCTGGCCAGCTAAGGAAGTGGCCAAATGCCTTCTAAAACCAGCCTGCCGATCAGCTAAAAAAGCCAACCAGCTTGTTTTTCAGCAGGGTTGTTAGGAAATTTGAAAAAAAATGTGGTGGGAAATATACGTTTTTTTGTAGCATAGCTACACATTCAGTCAGAAATTGCTGTTTGAGTGCGTGATTTCTGTGAAATTATTTTTTAAATCTTTATACAGTAATCACAACTTAAGTTATATTGGTAAAAAGATGGGAGAACCATGATAATAGCGAAATAAAATAATTTTAATTTAGAAATAAAAACAATACAATAGATAGAAACGTTTGTTTTTATAATGTTATTATACAAAATGCTACAAGCAGAGCTTGACTTCATTCAGAAATTCAAAAGAAGCAGCGAAGCAACCAGCAGTGTTTTTGAATAGAAAACTTTATTGTCACCGGAAGTACCAATTTACAACGCTGGATGGATAGGATCCACGTGGGTACTGCCTCCGGTCAAGCGCGCACACTGAAGGTTAAGCAGGCTGTCAGAGCTCTTTGTTGAACGGGACCCACGCTCTGTCCGGTGGGTTTTTTAGTAAGGGTAAACCGAAAGGTCATTTGCAGAAATGGACCCCATGAAAGCGCAGCAGCTCGCCGCGGAGCTGGAGGTTGAAATGATGGCTGACATGTATAACCGGTACGGTGGTCTTTTTATATGTGTAACAGCATGCTTTCTATCACATTACCTACGTTCTCGCTGTCTGAGACACGAAATATATGGACTTGTGTAGTAGGTTATGACACTGTTGAATAGTATTTTCTTGCAGTGTTGTACAACAATCAATGGCTATAGGTCAAAAAACGTATAGGGCAGGCTATACGTTTTGTAATTTCATTGCTAGATTTTATGTACGTTAGACACCAGGCCTTGCTCAATATCCCATACTTTGATAATTTAAAACAAGATATAACTTGCTTTTTGCTGCTACCTGCAGTATTGTTGTCTAGGACGCTAGTCGTGGCTTGAACTCCTGAGCTCTTGCAGTGAGAGTTTAATGCATTTAGTTATAAGCAGGTTCAGTCTTCAGTTCATAATAGCTATTTGTACCATCTGTAAAGTTACATTACTGTTATGTACTTAAAGTTGTATACACTCAATTAAAGTGTACAAATCATCCTGTATGTAATCGTACAGCTCGAATCACCTTTACTTTTTCTGGCCTCTGTCAGAGCAGATTGACCAATAATTTTGCCTGCATAAATGACAGGAGGTCAAGAGCATGAGTATATAAAAATCTCTCAAACTTTTAGCCTGTGCCCTTGAGATAAGCACTCATACTTATATTTTCATAGTGACTTTGATAGTTTCTGCTGCTAGCAAAAGCACTCTAATATTATGGCAGGTGACTGTGTACAATAATTTATGCTAAATGGCATATAATGTGTGCAACACAGCCTAAAATGGAAATCTCATCCTACAGATTGAAGGATTTAAAATCACTAAATTAAAATCTTAATTGGTAAGAGGTACAATTACTGAATCTGAAAATAATAATTATATTTATACCCTCTTAAATATTCTCTTAACTGTTACTGCTCTCACAAAAAATGCAATTACTTGTGTTACATGTTGCAATTTATGTGAAGTGACGTGACGTGGGCAAGTATGGTAACCCATCCTCTGAATTTGCGCTCTGCATTTTAACCCATACAAATACACACACGCAGCAGTGAATAGGAGTAGTGAACACACACGGAACCTCATGCAACATGACCTACAATTCCTGCCAGTGCTGAGACTCGAACCCACAACCTTATGGTTACACATCAGACTGTAGACATGTAGTGGCTCATTCTATGTCCTCTGCTTTATTTCAGTTGAGTTTTTTTTTTTCCATAGAAATGTATTATTTGCTACTGAAAAATGACATGATTGTATTTTTCTGCGAATACAATTAATCAGTAATCAAAGCTTTTTTTGATTCTTTCTTTAATTATTAATTGTTGCAGACCTAGTATGTAGTCTCTACAAAAGAATGGGATGAGTTAAAGGGATAGTTCACCCAAAAATGAAAATTCTGTCATTAATTACTTACCCTCATGTCGTCCCAAATCAGTAAGACCTTCATTCATCTTCAAAACACAAATTAAGATATTTTTGAAGATTTTTTCTTTCTGACTCTGCAAAGACAATTTTATGGCCCAGAAAGGTAGTAAGGACATCGATAAAATAGTCCATCAGTGTTTTAAATGTAATGTTATGAAGCTACGAGAATACTGTTTGTGAACAAAGAAAACAAAAAAATGACTTTATTGAACCACTGATGTCACATGGACTATTCACATGGACTGGTAGTTGCGTTGCTGTCTATGCAGGGTCAGAAAGCTCTCAGATTTCATCAAAAATATCTTAATTTGTGTTCTGAAGATGAAGGTTTTACAGGTTTGGAACAACATGAGGATGAGTAATTAATGAGGTTATACATTACATGACCAAATGTGGACCATTTAATTTGTCCTGTGCTTTTTTTTATTTCCTCATGCAGCATGACCAACGCATGTCACAGGAAATGTGTTCCACCTCATTACAAGGAGGCAGAACTTTCAAAGGGGGAAGCTGTGTGTCTGGACCGCTGTGTCGCCAAATACTTGGACTTGCATGAGAGACTTGGTCGGAAACTCACTGAGCTCTCGGTTCAGGATGAGGAGGCGATGAGGAAAGCTGCTGCGGGCACTGGATAGACCCGATATGGACTCCAGGAGTGGGACTGTGGGAGGATTGGGCGCTTTGGACATCCAAACGGGGAAATCGGGCAGCATGGCCATGGATATAAACAATATAACATGAATATGAACAATATTGTGACAAATACTGATCCACTGTTAGAAATGCCACTAAAAGATCAAGACTTTTGGAAGATAGTGGGATATATTTTACCCTATGAGTCATTGATAGTTTGTTGGCATCACAGGAATAGAGCATTGACTGGTTAGGGAGATTTGTGAAGTATTGTGAAATTATGTCCTTGTGAACTTGTTTGAGACTTTTTTTTTTTTATGTTGACACTGATCATTGTAATTTCTGACATTCTCTGAGTCATTTTACAAAATGTACCCTTATTAGTCAATAGAATTAAAACGTTTACCATTCTATTTCTCTTCTGACTCTTTATTTAATATGAGAAAAATCAGCGTGTTCTGAAAAGTATTTAATAAAATTGTGTCAGGATGATTTTTTTAATGTTTAAATTAATTATCACAGTTTAGAGTCTCAGCTTCCCAAAGACTATTTTAATGTGCTGACAGCATGTTAACAGCAACTGATGGACTGTCAGTATGTTAAAAATTATTTTTGAGGACAAATGTCACTAAATATTCTTTAAGAACCACCTATGTAACAAATCCTCTGTGTTCACTGAGATGTTTCCTGTTCAGTTTTGGAGGTCAGCTGACGTTGTATGGAAAACAGTTGCTTGAGGATTCTTCATTGAAAAACAGGAGCACACAGCTTTGCAACATGAAGTTAAGTACTGACTGAGTTTTAATTTTGGGTGAAGAGTTTCTTTAAGTTTACATGGTTTTGCAGATGGTAAGTGTCCTATTTTGTAAGACTCTTTTGTTTTAATGTAACTATGTGTAAAAGATAGTGCCTGGTAACGGATAGCAATGTTAGTTTTTCTTCATTTTGTTCTTTCACAAACATTGAGCAACAAGCCAAGCAGGCCGTCTTCCAACTGGCTTATGTCATATGTGAATAGCCCACAATTCAAGGTACTGTCCCTTTAAGAAAATGGGGAACTAGGGAGAAAACGTTTTCATTTCCTTCTCTGTATTCTTAATATAAGCTGCACGCAACAGTTTGAGGCAAAAGTTTCATTGGAGGTTATATACGTTACTTAACGTTAGGTTTAAATCTTTTTAAAGACTTTGCAGCCTTTGTCACTTTATCGACGTTCATCGTTTCCACATTGGTGAGTTATATTTGCTCTTAGTTAATGCTTAATGTTTACTTCGCCCTGCGCGATCGTCAAGCTTCATTACATATTTAACATTACCTATAAATATTTGACAGTGTCGTTGACATCGAATGAATTCGTTTTGTACACCTGTGTTACACCTTCCGCCCACAAACCTTGTTTGTATGAACTCCAGGAAAAGTTCATGTAGTAATTAACTGAAAATTACAGGCACCGTCTTAAGTTTTTTTTATTCTTCTCTCTCTTCTTTGGTGTCACTCATATTTATTTGGTTTTGTTTCATTTTTGAAATCGTTGTTTTTACCTTTGGAAGTGATCTACCTGCATTACTCTTGGGGTAAGAGAGCAGCGCGGCCGCCAGATGGCAGCAGTGATCACTGAGGATAACGTGTACAGCGAGGCTGAAATAAACGGCGGGCCCCCTGCTGATGGAGATGATCAAATGCAGCTGCCCGGTCCTGAGGGAAACATACAAGGACAGGTAGCTTATGATAGTCTTAAAGAATATGCAGGCTAGGATATTTCTTCTGGTTCTTCTTTTATTTCTTTGGCTGTAATAACGACAAAACAGCTTGAAACGTTGGTAACACTTTACATAAGGTCTCAAGGTCAATCATTCAGATAAGGAATCAACAGATTAAATAATTGATCACTGTTCATTTCATCATTCCAGAGCTTTCTTCTTCAATAAAAACAACAGTGGTTTAGGGGACATTACATATGAAGTATATTTAAGAAATATTATAAAATTTTTCGTTTTACATCTTGTTATTGAGTTATTTTAATATAATTTAAAGTTTTCTTGCAGCCACCTTTTTTCTTTAAATACTCAGGATTTGTATTTTAGAATTAATTCATAAACTGTTTCTTATTAGGGGTTTAAGCGCGTAGTTGTTAGAATGGTCACGGATCAGCAATCTCCACTTAAAACCGATCGTACAGACCAAACTGTAAGTCGTAGAAACTTGAAACTTGGTGTGATGGTAGTACTCACACCGCCTACAACGTGACAAAGGCTCGCCCCAATCGACCTGTCGCTAAACTGTAAGTCGCAGGCTCAAGTGTCTTATGTCGTTGGGATCCTTGGATCACGGTGGACAAAACGCATTCCTCCGATACTATCGTGGGCCTAGCAAAATTTTCGGGTTTTTGGCATTTTTTGAAAAACCTACTTTTGCGAAGTGGTCCTAGGTTTTTCGCCTGATCAGAACCAAACCAGTGCAGAAAGATTCTCTGGAGAGTGAATATCAATAATTGTCAAAAAAAGTTGAACTTTCGACTCACTGTCGCAAAGGGCCACAAAAACGTTTGAAAGTGGCAGGGCCGGTTTTAGTAAAATGCCTATAACTCCTGAACAGAATGAGATATCTCTGCCAAACTCAGAACACTTATGTAAGATCTCAATCTGAGGTCACAGGAAAAAAATCATGGAACTTGGCCATTTGGTGGCGTTGTAAGAGGGAAAAAAACTTAAAAATGGCTATAACTGCGCAACTATTTGTCCTATCAACATGGAAATCGGTGTGCACGGTCTTGGTCTGAAGTGCCACGAATGTCTACAAGGACATTTGCGTATCTCAAAAAACATGGCCGCCATTGGACGACGAAGTTTAAACACCTGTTAGACAATGTTAACGGAGGCTAATTGGAACGAAACTCAGTGGGCCTGTTCGACTCACGGCCCCAAAGGTCTGAAAGAAATTTGAAAGAAATTGGCCACTGGGGTATAATGTCGCATTTTTCAAGGGCGTAAATGATTGTACGTTGCACAGTTTTACACACATACGCACAATATTTGTATCATACGATAGAACTCCTCATTCTGGACAACTTTGCCTCTAGAACCACTGCTGTCAATCACATCAATCACATACTTTTGCAAACTGGTCCTAGGTTTTTCACTCAATCTGGAAAAAAACACTACAGTACAATTGTCTAGACTCTCTAGGTCAATAACTATCAAAAAAGTTTAATTTTTCCCTTTGGGAAGCTATAACAGGGTAGTTTAGAAAAAGGGCCTGTCCAAATTTACCTAAAATCCTATAAAGCCTAAAGGAAAACTCATTGGTGTCAGGGGTCACCAGACACGGTCCTGGAGGGCCGGTGTCCCTGCAGAGTTTAGCTCCAACACTAATCAAACACACCTGAACCAGCTAATCAAGGTCTTACTAGATATACTTGAAACTTCCAAGCAGGTGTGTTGAGGAAAGTTGGAGGTAAACTCTACAGGACACCGGCCCTCCAGGAACAAGTTTGGTGACCCCTGGTTTAGGTGGTTATAAACAATATGTCTATCTCCATATTTGCTTAAAAGCCTAAAGCGCTTGAACCCTGGTAATCGCTGCTTGTAGCTACATGTAATTACAATATTTTCTTTATAAATGACATTGCTGTTTAAAAGTTTTAATGTTATTAAAAGAAGTATTGTAAGAAGGCTGCATTTATTTGATATACAAAATATAGTAAAACAGCATTATTGTGAAATAGTATTACAATTAAAAAAAACGATTTTCTATTTCATCATATTTTAAAAAGGAAATTTATTCCTGTGATGGCAAAGCTGAATTTTCAGCATCATTAGTCCAGGCTTCATTGTCACATGATCCTTCAGAAATCATGCTAATATGCTGATTTGCTTAAAAAAATATTTCTACATTTTGAAAGCAACTGTGCTGCTTAATATTTTTTGAAAAATGTGGTAATATATATATATATATATATATAACATTATAAATGTCACTTTGAGCAATTTAATGCGTCCTTGCTGCATAAAAGATTTAATTTCTTTCAGAAAATCTTACTGACTCCTGACTTTTTAAAAGTACTGCATATTATCAGCACAACAACTTGAGTAAAATCTGATTAGAAAAAAATAACTTGGAGTTCACATCAGTGTCACGAATGTGCTAAAAACTGCAGAATCTCAAACTTTCAATTTCACCTCATTAATTTTTTTGTTTCATTTCCTAAAACCCTGAAACTTTGTTTATGTCCATGTATAAATCATAAAAAAAAACTTTTGGACCTTTTTTTTCACTGATAGGTGGAGGAGTTTCTCGGCCCACATCCTGACTATGATGAGGAGGAGGAGGAGCGCAAGTACTATAGACGAAAGAGGCTGGGTGTAGTGAAGAATGTAGTGGGGGCCAGTTGCGGAGGAATGATCATCTACAGCGTTTACATGGGTCAGCCATTGCGCATCACGCACCACAGGCACATACTATGATTCAGTCCAGTGATGACCTCATACTCCACAAAGTCTGCACGCTGCTTTATAAAAAGATCTTACTCTAAATACGACATTGAGTAGGACTCTACTTATGTCAGACTGTTGTATCAGCGTGATTTCATTATGCACTGTCTGCAGTGCAGATGAATATGACATGTTTTGTGGACGGCATACTTCAATGACTCCTCACTCTTTTGGCCATTTTAGCAAGTTCACTGGCATGCACACACACAAAGATGTCTCATTTGCTCTGAGACTGTGAAATTGAGGAACAGCTGACAAATCTGGGACATGTTTTCACATGCCAAAAACAAAAGAAGGTTTTTGGTTTGTTTCATCATGAGCTGTTTCTTTGCAGGTCTGTTACAGATGCAGTTAATTCTGCATTACGATGAGACTTACCGAGAGGTCAAGTATGGCACCTTGGGGCTGGAGGATATCGACAACAAAATGCTGATGGGCATCAACGTTACACCTATCGTCGGCCTGCTCTACACGCCGGTGCTCATTAGGTTGAGTGTCTTTCCTTGCATTTCTGTTTTATTCGTAATGCTCATGCAACCTACGTTTTTCCGTTTTGCTCTTTTGGTTTGGTTCTTTGGATGTTTGTTTGTCACCCGCCGCCACAAAATTATTAGCAGAGCTTCTACTGTTCATCTACTGTCCATTTAATGCTTGAGCAGTTTTGGCACCAAAGGTCTTCTCACACCCGTGGTGTAAACTGAAAATGACTGGTGATAATTAGAGTCCAGTAATCCTACACCCTCTATTCTTCAGTTTAATTGTATTCCTCATTGTCTTTCTCAGATTTCTTGGCACTAAATGGATGATGTTCCTGGCATCAGGCATCTATGCTCTCTTTGTTTCAACCAATTACTGGGAGCGATACTACACACTTGTACCATCAGCTGTGGCCATTGGTGTTGTCATTGTCCCTCTTTGGGCTTCACTGGGAAACTACATCACCAGGTGAGGGAATTCAAAAGCTGAAGATGTAGGGATCAGTGATCTACATCATTGTTTGAAAGTCTGAGGTCAGAATTTTTTTTGGAAGGAATCAATGCTTGTGTTCGAAAGTAGCAGTA
Source organism: Cirrhinus mrigala (assembly GCA_036247105.1). Taxonomy (NCBI): domain Eukaryota; kingdom Metazoa; phylum Chordata; class Actinopteri; order Cypriniformes; family Cyprinidae; genus Cirrhinus; species Cirrhinus mrigala. The sequence continues at coordinate 9,593,189 of CM070007.1, forward strand.
AAGACATTTGGTTCTTTGGATGTTTGTTTGTTACAAAATGTCTGATGTTTGTTTGTTACAAAATGTCCAATGTTACAAAAGATTAATATTTTAAATAAAATGCTGTTCTTTATATTCATCAAAGAACCTTGAAAAATCTGCAGTGGATGGCGAAAGTATTCATACCCCTTCATTTAAATTACTTTTTTCCACATCAGTCTACACTCCATACACCTTAATGTCGAAGCAAAAACAGAATTGTCACAATTTCGTAAATATATTAAAAATAAAAAACTGAAACAAGTACATTGCATAAGTATTCATACCCTTAACTCAGTACTCAGTGAAGCTGAAGCACCTTTACAGCCTCAAGTCTTTTTGGGTATGATGCAACAAGTTTTGCACATCTGCCTTTGGCAATGATCTGCCATTCTTCTCCTCACCTATTCACCTCTCAAGCTCTGCCAGCTAGGATAGGGACAGAAACACATTTTCAAGTTTCAGAAATATTTGATTGCATTCAAGCCCAGCTCTGGCTGGGCCACTCAAGGACATTCACGGAGTTGTCTATAAGCCACTCTTGCTGTATGCTTAGGGTTCATTTTCCTGTTTTAAGGTGAACTTTCTGCCCAGTCTGAGGTTATGAATGCTCTGGACTGGGTTTTCATTAAGGCTATCTCAATATTTTGGTTCATTGAGCTTTCCTTCTCCTCTGACAAGTTCCTCAGTCCTTGCAACTGAAAAACAGCATACAGCATGAGGTTGCTACCACCACTCTTTACTGTTGGGATGCTGCTGTTCAGTTGACAAGCAGTGCTTGGTTTCCTTCAAACATGATGCTTGGAATCAAGGTTCATCAGACCAGAGAATCTTGTTTCTCATAGTCTCAGGGTCCTTTAGGTGCTTTTTTGCAAATTCCAAAAAAGTGTGTTTTCATGTGTCTTCACTGAGGAGTGGATTGATTCTTGCCTCACCGTTATAAAGCCCAGATCAGTGGAGAGTTATAGTAATGTTTGTCCTTCTATAGGTTTCATCTATCTTTACATATGATCATGGCACTTAATTAGAGTGACGATCAGATTCTTGGTCACCAGTCTAACCAGAGCACTTCTCCATCAGTTGCTCAGTTTGGCCAGGAGGCCAGCTCTAGGATGAGTCCTGGTTGTTTCAAACTTTGTTCTGTGAACTTTCAAAGCAGCAGAACTTTTTCTGAACTCTTCCCCATATGTGTGGCTTGATGCATTTCTGTTTCTAAGCTCTACAGGCGTTTTTTTTAACCTCAGGGCTTGGTTTTCAGCTGTTAGATCTTTTATTAAGACGTGTGTGCATTTCTAAATCATACCCATTCAATTGAATTTGCCACAAGTTAACTCCACTCAAAGTGTAGTAACATCTACAAGATATATGAACGCTCCTAAACTAAATTTCAACTGTCCCAGATAAGGGTGTGAATACTTATGCAACAGAATCATTAAAGTTTTTTTTTTATTTTTAATTAATTTGCAAATATGTTAAAAACCTGTTTTTCGCTTTGCCATGATGGAGTGTAGACTGATGTGGAAAAAAGTGATTTAAAGCAGTTTAACATAAGGCAGCAACAACAAAATGTGAAAAAAATGAAGGATGCAGATCCTAGCCATAACATCAAAACAATTACTGGTACTCGTTAATGGCTTTCGGGCAGAATTGTAATAGTGGTGAATTTAATATTCACTTTAATATTTTTAATACATAAAAATGATCCCAGTTCTGTTTTCAGAGACTATAATAAGCCATTTGTGGGTTGATTTCCAATATTGCAACATCGACTCGCATTTGGGAAACCTGCTTGCTCATTATGTTTCGGATTATGCAGTCAGCAGTTCTCAGTTATGCCGTTGTCTTAGCATAAACAAAAGCTCACTTCTTAGTTATACAGAGTCTTTCAGTCTTGACATATACAGCTAACTAACTACCCACCCACTCCCATGTTTGTTTGTGTGTGGTTATCAGAATGGCCCAGCAGTATTATGAGTATGTGAACTACAAGGACGAACATGTCCAGGAGCAGAAGAAGCCCCCCAAAGGAGCCTTTCATTCTTACATCATCATTTTCCAGTCCATCTTCTACATCGTTTTCCATGTGAGTTAAGATGATCGGTTTGCGTCACTTACACTGAAACGTGTGAAATGCTGTAAGTTGGAGTAATTTGGTAATAGTTAACCTGTGATTAGTTGTGTTTTCCCCATCATAACTGAAGTATTTATATGTATTCACAGCTGCGTGTGTGTATGTGTCAGATGCCGGCTGCATATGTGGGTTTGTGCATTAACATGCGGCTATTTATAGCGTTCACTCTGTCTCTTTTCTCTTCTGCAGCTGAGTTTCGTGTTTGCCGAGTTCCCCATGGTGCTGTTCCTCAATAACTATCTGAATGATTACAAACACACTCTCTTCAAAGTCACACAGTGTGGTAAATTCCTCTCTCTCGATATTGTCCTGTTTTTAGCTTTACACACTTAGGCTCATGTGTCGTTCACAGATCGAGTAGCTGCTCAGTATGACATTTGCATTAGGTTTCAGATCCTTTTGTGAGGTTTTCACATGCTTGATGCATAATGTAGAACTAAGAATAGAATAAAGTCAAAAAAGACTTCATGAAGTACTCAACTTTCAAACTGAAGTGCTGCTGCGTTCACTGGAGAGACTTTTAAAAAGAGAAAGGTTTTCACTTTTTGTTGGATAATTCTCGAAAGTTATGGCACCTATAAAAATATCTATAAAACTACCACTTAAAACATAAGTTGTACAATAAGGTATACACAGATGTGCATATTTATAAAGGAGCAACAAGACATAAAAACAAAAAACTGACACTGTTGAAAAACAATATAGAAACACCTCAGCAGCAGTTGAAAACCTTAGCTTTTTTGATTTTATGAAACAATATATGTACTGTTCAATATTGATTTGGACTGTTATTTTGGTTGTTAAGAGTTAGTGAATCATATTCATTAGTCATGCAGTGCACCAGTGGTGACATCTACTAAAATTCACTTAAGGACCAAGTAATTAAACTTAATTGCAAAATTCACTCAGAAAAGTGAAGTTAGTTCTCTAGAATAATATATTTCCATATTCTGCTTGATTTAATTTTTTTAATTATCTAACTTATTTAAATTAATATATTATGCAATCATACAGTTGAGGCCAAAAGTTTAAATACTCCTTGCAGAATCTGCAAAATGTTAATTATTTTATCAAAATAAGAAGGATCATACAAAATGCATGGTATTTTTTATTTAGTACTGACTTGAATAAAATATTTCACATAAAAGATGTTTACATATAGTCCACAAGAGAAAATAGTAGAATAGTTGGATTTGTAACAATGGCCCTGTTCAAAAGTTTACATACGCTTGATTCTTAATACTGTGTCGTTACCTGGATGATCCACAGCTGTGTTTTTTTGATGGTTGATAGTGATAGTTGTTCATGAGTCCTAAATAGTTAAACTGCCCGCTGTTCTTCAGAAAAATCCTTCAGGTCCCACAAAACACAATGCATTAAGAATTTGAAGATTAGGGTACATTTTGTCTTCTGGGAAGTATCTTCTGTAGTTTCTGAAGGGCAGTACTAAATTAAAAAAAAAAAGATGTTTAGGCAAAATAAGAAAAATGTACACATCTTAATTCTGTTCAAAAGTTTTCACCCATTTATAATGAGTCCCTCAGTTGTCCTCAGTGTGAGAAAATGGATCTCAAAAGTATATACAGTCTTTGTTTTGAAGGGTTTTACACAAAAATGCTGAAAAACCAAAGAATTGAGAATTCAGGTAACAACACAGTATTAAGAATTAAGTGTATGTAAACTTCTGAACAGGGCCATTTTTATAAATTCAACTACTATTTTCTCTTGTGGACTATATGTAAATGTCTTTTATGTGAAATATCTTATTCAGGTCAGTACTAAATAAAAAATAACATGCATTTTGTATGATCCCTCTTATTTTACTAAAATAATTAACATTTTGCAGATTCTGTAAGTTGTATTTAAACTTTTGACCTCAAACTTATATTATTATGTAATGAGAAATTTACCTCAATCAACTAAAAAAAAATTGGTTAAAAAAAAGATCAAAACCATCCTGAAGACATGTTAGTTTCATGTGTTAATAATGAGAAGATATCTTGCAAAATAAAATCAAATGTGGCAAGAATATTTACAGTTGAAAGATTCAGTCATTTGGCAATTAGAAACTTCACACTTCTGACTTCCTGCAAACCGGGGCGTCAGCACATCTGCTCGTCAAGGCTCTGCTATGTCTGGCTCTTCCTAGCTTCCTAGATGACGCTAAAGAGTTTTTTTAAACCAGTATTTGCAAATTGCAAAATAGCCAATTACGACAGATCACCAGCAGCACTGCTTAACATGGAAAGTCGCCCACTTGCCATATTGTGTAGTGAAACTCACTGTACAGAGAAAGAAGCAGTTTGAAGTCTGAAGTCTTTAAAAAATTTATGCATCCAGACCTAAAATGTAATATAAAACAGTCCTGCTGTCTTGTTAGATGCATCATTTTCTCTTGTCTCATCTTATGTTCTCTTCTCTCTCTCAGGAGCCTCTGGGAAAGGAGTGATAGAGAATTTGAATAAGACAGTTTTGCGCACCTTGCCTCGCTCTCTGCTGCTCATCGAGGTGGAGAGCGTGCTCATGGGAGCAGCCTTCCTCGCAATGCTTGTCGTAAGTCTGTCATCATCATCATCACTGTGACGTTTCAGTCCATCATTTTGAATAAAAAAAGGAGGTAATGCTTTATTTTAAGGTGTTTTTGTTACACGTTACATGTACTTACTATTATGATAACAACAAATTATGCATAATTATGCAAATAACTATAAACCAAACCCTAATCATAACCCTTACCATATAGTAAGTACATGTAGTGAATTAATAATACTCAGTACTTAAATGTATAATTACACTGTAACAAGGACACCTTAAAAGAAAGTGTAACCAAGAAGGCTTATATCAGTGGTTGAAACAGTCTGTAGTCAACAGCCAATTGACCTTGATAGTCATTTTGCATAGATATTTCATACTGAACCAAAGTAGGTTAGAGAATGTTATTTTGTTTTCAGTAAATCAAGTGATAATTGAACAAAGAAATATTTTACCCAGAAATTAAAATCCATGATTCAGCCTCATGTTATTCTGAATCCATTAGACTTGCAGATGTCATGTGGTTTAAATATAGTACACGAGTGGTATGAACTACTTGGAATTCATCAAACTTCACCTTTCGTGTTCCACTATAAACAAGAATTTACATTTTTGAGTGAACCATCCCTTTTAACAGCATGCTGTCAATGTTTCCTAATAGTTCCTGGTGTTGTGCGGAGCCGCATATCGGCCCACAGAGGAAATTGACCTCCGTAGCATCGGCTGGGGGAACATCTTCCAGCTGCCCTTCAAGCACTTACGAGACTACCGTCTCCGTCTGCTCTGTCCGTTCTTCGTCTACTCTGGCTTTGAAGTGCTCTTCGCCGTCCAGGGACTCATACTGGTGAGAAAAAACAGACTTTGTAGCTGCAATATGCAGGTAAAATTTGAATACCAAAAGTCACAGTGTCAGCTCTCAGCACTGAGTATTTCTTAGCTTACACCACGCTTAGACAGTTTTTGATTGCTGTTTTACAATATTAAACACCTACGAAGAAGCAAGTAAACCAGTTTGCCTGGTATTTAGGTTAATGAAGCTATTAAAGGAACAGCATGCAATCCCTCATTACCCAAACAGATTTTCTTCTTTTCTGTGTCTTGTCTTTTACAGTCATATGGAGTGTGTGCAGTAGGGATGGAGAAGCTGTGGTTGTTAGTTATGGTGTATGGTTTGTCATCCTCCATCTGTTCGGGCCTGGCCCTGACGCTGCTGCGCTTGCCCAGGCCGATTATTCTTCTGGTGGGCGCCTTTGTACACTTTGTGCTAATTATAGCCCTTATGTGCTGGTCCCCCCACCCACAAACGCCTAGCCTACTCCCTTATCTGTTGGTGCTCTCTGCCCTTTGGGGTCTGGGCACTGCGCTCAACAAGACTGGACTGAGCAGTGAGTTGAAATGCCATTTACACGTTAAGCTTACACCCATTTCAGGAAGTACCGCTCTAGACTGAAGATTGCACTAACGTCAATGATGTAACATGACGTTGTTGTGTGTAGCTCTGCTGGGGATGCTGTATGAAGACAAGGAGCGGCTAGACTTTGTTTATACCATCTACCACTGGTGGCAGGCCGTTGCAATCTTCATCGTCTACCTTTGGTCTGGATTGCCAATGCGGGTAAAGCTTTTGATTTTTGTAGGTTTTTAAATGCATATTTTGCATTTACTGTAACAGGACACCAAGACAAATATACAAATAATTTGCTTTTCAATTTACAAATTGTTCAGTCATATCAATTATAAAAGCTCATATCAATTATAGTTCCAACATGTCAACCAAATTTTCCTTACAGTTGGTTCAGGTAAATCTCAGAAACCACAAGCATTAATATTTTCATTGCAAATTTCAATGTAAGCTATGTTTTGAAAATGTACCTTTAATGTCACATGAGAATATGTCAAATAACAAAACTAAATTTAAATTTTAAAACAAATCTCAAATCAAATATATAAATAACATATAAATCTTTCAATATAAACAAACTAACACTGTGTCCTAATTACATGCAATAAAAGGTATCTTTTCCATATTAATTGGAGTTTTTGTCCTAACTAGCTGCGATGGCAACACACAAAGTTTCTGTTTTAGAAACTCTTTCTATTGAAGCAATAAAATACAAGCTGTGACAATTATAATCTCAGGTACTGACTATGTGCTTTATTTAATGTTAAAAGTGTCTAATGTGAGTTTGAATATCAATTTGAGTGACATTTATAGCCATGCTGAAAGTATAGATAAGTAACAGATAATTTACCTCAGATCTTGAAAATAATTTAAAGCAAACATGTACATGTACAAGCTACTAACTGAATGCGCACCAACAAGCTTATTCCATAACAAAGATGGTATCAGTCACTCAATATGTACATTTAATAATGTTAAAAAGGTTTAATATTTATGAATTAGATTATAAACTTATCCATTTCATTGCGAGTACAGTGCGCTTCCAGAGAGAGCCTGCCCACACACACTTTGGCTGTAATTGGCTGTGATATTTGATTGATTTTATCTGTCTGGTGTGGACAGCCAATTGTTTGTCGCTGGAACTGTAGTGTTGCATGTAAATTAGGACACAGTGTAAGGCTAAGCCTGTGCTCTTTCCATTTAAAATTAGAGGCATACATGCAGCATAAGCAGTTTTTAATCTAGTTTAGATTGTAGAATTTCAAATTTCGAAATTTGAAGCAAAAAAAATAATGGTCTGACTTTATTTTTGTGAAACTATACTAAGTGCCTGCTCGAAACAAAAACAGCAGACGGGCTGAATGACCACTCAGATTCACTCTCCGTCAGTAGGTGGCACTTATGAAACAGATACAATATTAGCATTTCTTTGGTTACCACTGTAAACAAAGCAGCACTGTGCTTATGAAGACTACTTTAATATGCATTATACACAGCCAAGATGAAAAGAAAATACCATCTACAGTTTATATATATTTTTCTGGTTGACTAATAGCTGTTCATTTTAAGTATTAGTCAACTATTAGTCACACATTTATTAATAAACCATATAAATCATAATAATGAACCTTTAATTGCCTACATAGCCTAATAAGCGTTCAAGCGCACATAAAGCTTGCCACAGCGCACCGGCAGAAGTAATAATTATGAATGTGTCAGGGAAAAACAGTAAGGAGGCTGCATTAATGTTTTAATAATTTATTGATAAACTAGGCCTAGTGCTTTCTTTGTTTCCAGCTTGAGAGATGAAGTTGGTGACACTGACTCGTCATCTCTGCAGTAGTGATGTGCCGTTTCATACGGATTACATAAAATCAGAATATTTGTTTTCTATTTGAATTGGTTCATTTAAAAGTAGACATTTCACTCTTGATATATTTTTCATGTCTGTAAGGCAAGTGTACACAGAGTTTTGAAGTTTCACACTCAAGTTCACAGAGACCGAGACGGCAGAAAGCATATCCTGTTTGCTTTATTTTACAAAAGCGCAACGTTTCGTTGCTATTGTGAGTGCACACAAATAAACGTAGAGTCTTTTAGTATTTTAAGAGCAAGTGACCACAGCGGCGCCTTTATCTGTCATGCAGTAAGTGCTAGGGGTGGGAATCTTCAGGCACTTCACGATCCGATCCGATTCCGATTCTGGGAGTCACGTTCCGATTCCAAAAACGATTCTTGATCTACATTTTTTCCCCCAATTAATTCTTCTGCTGTGCAAATACATCTTTACAACCTTACATTTTACCCAAAATTGCAGTTTCTTTGCTTTTTGTTTATAGTTGGAATCTCTGTATGTCAGAACTGCCATCTTAAAAGTAGGGCAGTCTTCACTGGTTGGTTCACTGGTCACTTCAATTCAATTACCAACCTAATATCACTATGCATCACATTCTCAGTTTTTTTAATATTACTGCACATGGCTACATTTTCATATAAATTGTATATAATTTATTTTGTGCAAACTTTATTTTTTTAAAATATACAACCAGGCTCATTTATTTAAAATAAGTGTTCTTTAAGTATCCGAAATTTTTCAAACAACAGTTATGGGTTTTTCTTTTTTCCTCAGCATTATTGTCGTTTGATTATTACTGATGAGATAATAGACAGTGGCAGCTTTAACAGACTGTATTCACACGAATGCACAGATCTGTTTCGATATATCAAATGTTTTGTCCTGCTCTGAAAACTTAACTGACTGTGTGAACATCAATTTCGTATAAAGGTATTCGAAAATTAAAGTGCATTTAACTGCAGCCGCAATCGATCTTCAGGACAACAAACACAAAGGACACGTCAGTGCGCGTTTCGTGCATCTAATAGTACTGCATTCCAAACCGCATTAATGAAAGCATATCTAAAGTCAAAACACGTCGCACACTGTCAAACAATGCGCACCTGTCTAGCGGCTTTCACACCAAACGCGGAAAGCACTGCGCTGCGCTATGAAGTGAAACCGATTCATTTCAGTTGCTTGCGCCGCGCGAGGACGGTTTGTTTCTGCGTCGACCAAAGAGCACGCGCAAAAAGTTCGCGCTTAAAGTTCAAAATACTTGCCAGCGCAGCGCTAATTCTGTGATGAAGCCCGCCACGTCTCTAGCGCGCACACGTGCCACATGCGGGAAAACCCCCCAGCTCGGAATCGATTCTGAAATATTAAAAATCGATTCAGTATCGTTGAAGAGAGAATCGGGATTCATCGGAGAATCGATTTTTTCTCCCACGCCTAGTAAGCGCGCTACTGTTTAGCTTCCACACTCCACACAGACACTTCCATAGCGCATATTTTTCTATGTTAACATTAGATTGAGCTGCCATGTAAAGTTACTACTACATACATCTTCAGATGAAAAGCCATATTTGAGGTTGATAGGCAAGTGTTTGGATGTCCTGCCCAATGTACAATACCATATAGACCAGTCGTTAACAATTTGTCCTTCACAGACTACATGACTTCGCCACTTCCTGTGGACTTTTTTTTTTCTTCGACTAAGCAACAACAACAAAAAAAATACAGTCGACCAAGCCTCTTCTTGTTGACTAACGGTTAGTTTTTTATTAGCGGGCAGCCCTATTCTCAAGACAGTCAATTCCCCTCAGAGATACATTCATATCAACTCCTACTTCAAACCAAGCAGTAACATAAACATTGCAAATTTTACATTGGGGTTTTTTCACCCTGGCACAAACTCCCGACAGCACAGATTCATGTCAAAAAGGATTTTGTTCATGAAATTCTGCTAAGCAACAGTATATGGGGCTGCACCTCAATATGTGGAGATGTATCCACATTTTTTTTGTTTACATATTAACACAGAATTATGAATCAGTGTTTAAAAATGGTGATTAAGTCAGCTGCATATTCTCTCTTTTCTCTTTTTAAGGCCAAGCTTGGACTCCTATTGTTCACTCTCATAGTGGCATGTTTCTGCTACGTGCAGATGGAACGTCGCCTGGCAAAGAAAATTCCGTTCAGGTTGCCACGGATCCCCCGTCCACGACACAAGGTAATTCAGCTATTAATGTCACTGCAGTGAGTCTGTGGGGGCTTTAAAATGATTTTATAAAAAAAGAAACAGCCTTGCAAATGTTTTTTTTTTTATTTTGCAAAATAAAAGTTTCCTCATTCGATACGATTTTCTCATACATTACGATCCTGTTCCTCAAAGGTCAAAGGTTACCGATACCTTGAGGAAGAAAATTCTGATGAATCCGACACGGACCTGAGTGATGCTGATGATTATGAGAAAGATGAGGATGAGAGAAGTTTGGTTGAGGAGGAAAGAAATACAGACGACGATTCCCAGGGTTCACCGGGACCGGAGAGGAGCAGGGTTAGAGACCGCAGGAAGAAACATGACAACGCTGCCTACGAACAGGCAGGAGAGAGAGAAGACTATGTCCAACACACCAGGGACTAGAAAAGGAGAGGTGAAAAGGTACGATTGGGGATTGGAAAGAGATGAGAGGAAGTTGTAAAATACTGAATAGCCAGATTGAAAGAGAAGTGATGGTATAAGGAAACGTTTACTCACTTGTACATTAAATAAGACTTTTTTTTCTTTGGAAAGGAAAAGTGTGGGCCACCGATGGAAAAAAAAATGAAGGTCAGAAAGTAGTTCACAGTAAAAAAAAAAAGAAAAAAGTAGAAGTGAACCGAGCATTTCATTGAAATGGGAAGTGAAAAGAGGAAACTGCAGCTACCTTGTGAGGTTAGGTGGTTTGTTGCCATAGAAATGGATATTCTCCATTTTGAACTTGGTCAAGGTGATGTGCTCGAGTTGTGTATTTCATTCTAATTCCTTTCTGTGCACTGTAATTCTTTCTCCAATTCATATCTGTGTCATTGTAAACTTGAACCAAAGTTCTCTCCATTTAAAAAAAGTGTTACATTTCATTTTCATATATGGTGTTATAAAACCAGTTTTAGATTTGTAATAAACATAAAATAGGTGTGATATATGATTTAACATGCTGATTTTATGCATTTTAGAATGTTTTAAACAATGAATGTGAATACGATTTATACAATAATACTGCAGTTCTTTTATTTAGTGTACACTACCAGTCAAAAGTTTTTGAACAGTAAGATTTTTAATGTTTTTTAAAGAATTCTCTTCTGCTCACCAAGCCTGCATTGATTTGATCCAAAATACAGCAAAAGCAGTAATATTGTGAAATATTTTTACTATTTAAAGTAACTGCTTTTTATTTGAATATATTTTAAAAAGTAATTTATTCCTGTGATCAAAGCTACATTTTCAGCATCATTACTCCAGTCTTCAGTGTCACATGATCCTTCAGAAATAATTCTGAAATATTTTTCAGAAATATTTAAAACAGCTGGATACATTTTCTTCAGGATTCTTTGATGAATAGAATAGATTTTTTTTCTTTTTTGGAAAGAAATTATAGAAATTAATACTTTTATTTAGCAAGGATGCTTTCAATTGATCAAAGTGATGATAAAGACATTTATAATGTTACAAAAGATTTCTGTTTCAGATAAATGCTGTTCTTCTGAACTTTCTATTCATCAAAGAAACCTAAAAAAATTCTACTCAGCTGTTTTCAACAATAATAATAATAAATGTTTTTTGAGCAGCAAATCAGAATATTAGAATGATTTCTGAAGGATTGTGTGACTAAAATAACGATGCTAAAAATTCAGCTTTGAAATCGCAGGAATAAATTACATTTTAAAATATATTTAAATAGAAAACAGCTATTTTAAGTAGGAAAAAAAATCAAAATTTTACTGTTTTTGCTGTATTTTGGATCACATAAATGCAGGCTTGGTGAGCAGAAGAGATTTTGAAAACATTAAAAATCTTACTGTTCAAAAACATTCTCTTTCATTTGCTTTAGATGTAGGTGTTTTGTGCAGTTATATTCTTCATGGCTGTTCACACGGAATTAATTTTTGCGTCCCCCTGTGCCGGTTTTCCATTGTTTTCTATTTCTTATGTAAACATGCACTAGATGGACTTGTTTGCAGCATCTCACACATGACACAGTATTGTAAAAATGCAGCACTCAAGTTAAAACAAGTTCAACAGAACACATTTTTGCATTTGACAATGCGAGACAGTTCATCAGTTTTTATCTTGCGTGTTTAATTTAGTTTTTGCACGTTTACCACTGTTGAAGTCAAGTTATTTTAATAGGAATTTTCATATGAGGGCAAAACATTTCCCCAAGCAGATGTTGAAACTGGTTTAGGTTGGTCAATGTGACAAACAAAAACTTGCTTGGGTTGTATGCGATACACTGCAAAGACGAAACACCCAAGCACAACGCAACAGCCAAAACGTCCATCTAGCGTGTGTTTACATAACCTGGCGAGATGCAAAAATGCATTCTTTGTGAACTGCCCCGTGTTAGTTTAGGTTTCGGACAAACTGACATAATTGAGCATGCATTGACGCTACAGTACGATTTGCCTTTTTATCGACTTGTCGCTCTGAGTAGTGGTTAATCAAGCTAAAGTTTAGGTGAATCCCCTAAAATAAAAATTTTAATTTTAAAATATTTTCCTTCATCCTCAGCATAACATGTCTCATTGCTTTCAAGAAACATTTACTAGATAATATGTATTGAATATACTGAAACACCTGTAGTGATTTGCAGGTGTTTCACATCTTAGCTGTTATAATACTGTTTTTAGTATGCTTTATAAATAAACATCTAGTGTGAAATCATTAATAAATGAATTATGAGTGCTGTTACGATCTTTTTGCGAACAGGCAAAAAGACAAAGATGCTAGTTTGAGGTGAGTATGTATTTATTAGTCAACCGTTGTCCTCCTCTCCTCCGAATGGTCCAACACACACTCCCATCTGTCCCCATATGGTACTCAAACGTCAGAGACGTGACACGGTTGCATATCCAGATACACATCTTGCCTTGATTGACAGATTTTTACTCTTCGGTGTCCCCCACTGTGCTTCTGCTGTATAGAATATTAGTCTCTTATGAATAATACATATATGTTACTACTTCACCTTGGATGTGGGGATGTATGTGCATTTTCTTGAACAAGCAGTGATGTGTATCTGTGTATGCGTTTTTTTTGTTTTGTTTTGTTTTTTGTGTAGTACTGGAGCACCCTAAGTGGAAACTGCGTGCAACCAGTAAAGGTCTTGCAATTTGCCACACTGCACCTCATAAAGTGACTGCTGTTAAAATGAGTGATGTGACTCCTCTGCGTCCAAACTCTGCACGCTTTCCGTTTCCTTCAATTCGCCCTCAGGCATTACTGCTGGATTCTGCGAATGGACTGGATCTGAGGGGTCTGGCAGTGGGAGCCCCAGTCCTTCCAGTGTTGGTAGTCTCCGCTGTGCCTATCACACTCCATAACATACTGCTGTCCTCGATAGCCAGGGTACTCGTAACACACAAAGCTGCAGGGAAACAGACCGTGACAGGAAATGAGAAGGAGATGAAGCAGCTGAACACAATATGACAAGCTGTGTGGAAGGGAATTAAAAAATGAGTGTTTTAATGGAAGCCAAGTATCTTGAATTAAAAATTTCAGCTGGATTCTAATGTGCATTAGAAATGTAGGTAACACTTTAGTTTAGGAACCAAATTTCCTGATAATTTACTCACTCCTATGTCATCCAAGACGTTTGTGTCTTTCTTTCTTCAGTCGAAAAGAAATTACGTTTTTCTTTTTCCATATAGTGGACTTCAGAGGGGTTCAACCAGTTGAAGGTCCAAATTGTAGTTTCATTGCATCTTCAAAGGGCTCTACATGATCCCAACCGAGGAATAAGGGCGAAACGATTGGTCATTTTCTAAGAAAAATTGAAATTTATATTCTTTTTAACCACAAATGCTTGTCTTTCACTAGCTCTGCATCCACGACTCCATGCATTACGTAGGCATGTTGGAAAAGTCACACGTGATGTAGACGGAAGTACCAACTTAGTGTTTACAAAGCGATTGTGCATCGAAGGTCAAATGCCCTTTACAAAAAAAGGTAAAGTAACAATGTCAGACCATTCTGAAGTTGGAGGAGAAAATGAGAAAATGAGTTTTTCGCCTTACCCTACCTTTTTGAACCAAAATACACAGATGAAGAACTAACCACATGTGACCTTTCCAACATGATTGCGTAATGCGTCAAGTCGTAGGCGTGCATTACAGAGCTAGTGCAAGACGAGCATTTGTGGTTAAAAAGTATATGAATCTTAAGGGGTTTGAATCTTTAGGTACCCTACAATTCGATTCACAATTCATGATTTTTCGATTTTTAATCACGATTCACAGTTTTCCACCACATTTTTTTTTGTGCACACTGGACATCAAATACACCAGTATTTTGATACAAAAACACTCCAGTCTATAGTATGGGTAGTCCTGACTCAAGCAATTAGTGTTTCCTTGTCACTATTATCTTCCTAATAAATCAGAAATATTTTACACTTCTCAGTAGGGATGTGCCCAAATCCCAATACCATGTTTGGAAAGGAAAGGAAATACTACGGAACACCTAAACTAAATAAATATGAGATGGCAGAAAAATATATATTTCAGTGCTTTCTCTCACAATTATGTTGTTAGCTAATTATCCTGTATATAAATTGCGTTCATCAGGGAGCCATTATTAATATGCTCACTTTTTACTTTCACTTTCGAGATTCGTGACCGCTCTGTGTATATTACAGAGCGGCAGTACTTACCACACATTTTACAAGATTATATGTTTGCTAATAATCTTGAAATCATACGCCATCGTCCTATCAGTCACCTCTCCTTACTCTATTTATGTGGTAAGAGGAATTGTATGTACTCTAATGTAACAGGCTACCGCTAAGCGGCTAACCATGTCAGTTTAGTGGCTCCGTAGAACGCGTTTTCATTTTCCGTGCCTTTGCAGATGCGGATTCGGGCGCATCCCTACTTTCCATAATAACAAAAGATCAATAATTACTTGCCCTCACTGAAAATGGGGCAGGATGTATTTCTTTTAATTCCTCCATTGCTGTTTTTTTCTGACAACATCATGTTATTATTATTAAGCCTGTGTTATTATCATTAACTAGAAAATCTATTTTTGAAATTTGTGAATCAGTGCAAATTGCTAGAAGACTGAATCTCGATTCAAATGTGAATCATTTTTTTCCCCCACCCCTATAAATCCTTATTTATTTTTTTAGAAAATGACCGATCGTTTCGCTAGATAAGACTCTTATTCCTCGGCTGGGACCATGTAGAGCCCTTTGAAACTGCACTGAAACTGCAATTTGGACCTTCGGACCAACCCGTTGATCCCCATTAAAGTCCACTATATGGAGAAAAATTCTGGAATGTTTTCCTCAAAAACCTTAATTTCTTTTCGACTGAACAAAGAAAGACATGAACATCTTGGATGACATGGGGGTGAGTAAATTATCAGGAAATTTTAATTCTGGAGTGAACTAATCCTTTGATAGTGAGAATTGGACCTTAAAATAAAATGTGACTGAAATGGATTACTTAAAATACATGGAATGTATGTCTCCTGTTTTATCACCTAACAGATGAAAACTGCAAGTCCTTCTTCCATGTATGCTATGGTAAATTATCACTGTGTTAAATTATCAGTTTCTGTGATGACATGCACTGAAATGTTGATATAACGTCATTACGTAACAGATGTGGCAGTCACAGGTACAGTATTGCTGTTATGTGAGTGCGTCTGATGCACCAAGTGAAGAATGTGCAGTCCAAGAAAGATATTTCATCGGACAGTATGTTTCACTGGACTGCACTGTGAAAGCAAAATCATTAACACTTCACAAACACAAGGACTGGACACTATGAGTCAATGAAGATTTGTCGTGTGTAAGTGTATTGTCAGCACAGCTGTCGAGCATGAGAAATGTGTCGTTCAGGAGAACAGTAGTTTGGCACTAATGGCGTTTGGTTGAGCGTTACTCACGCGCCACACTGCACATGCATGGAGCCCACTTGCTTGTCGCACCAGCCCATGGCCTGCAGAGACGGGTAATCATCACACAGCTCTACATTGCGGCCCAGGAAGTTCTCCTTCTCATAGATGACCATATGACTGCGCTGGTGGTCCTACAAATGGAAGGAGAGATTGCAGGAACAGTGGAGGAAGAAAAAACTGGGTAGTTTTAATGAGAGTTACTGTTTGCTTGAAAAGAGATTCCATGGATGTTAAAGTGTTCTGAAAATTCTGTAATTAATTACTCACTCTCATGTCATTCCAAACCCGTAAAACCTTTGTTTATCTTCAGAACACAAATGGGTCAGATTTTTTATCAAAAATATCTTAATTTGTGTTCTGAAGATGAACTAAGCTCTTACAGGTTTGGAATGACATGTGGGTAAGCAATTAAAGAGAATTAAACAGAATTTTCATTTTTGGGTGAACTATCCCTTTAAAGGTTCCTTATGGGACCGTCAATGTTTTATGGGACCTTTAAGTGTGTATGTGGTTGCTTAGCCAAAAGTGTCTATGATATTCTGGTCCATAGACATGGCTGAGCTCTGTCCTTTATTGTAAGAGATTTTCTCATCTTGTTTTATTGCCAGGTAAAATCAATTGAATTGATTTTGAAAGTTTGAGATTAAAACACTTTCAAAGCATCAGAATGTGCTCACACACTCACAGCGCTGCAGATGGGGCGCAGTGACATCATTCTCTCCACATGGTAGCCCAGACTGCCGCTATAGGCATCCCAATGAGGATATTCTCCTTTTTCCAGGATAAACTGCTGCCCCTGGAAGTCATGGTGCTCGTATCCTACCCAGCTGCATGGAATTAAGGACAATTAAACATGTATAAAGTATTTACAATAAGGTTGGAGATATATATATGACCTAAGACCACTAAACCAGTCATAAGGGTCAATTTTTTGTTAGGATAGGACAATATTTGGCAGAGATACAACTATTTGTAAATCTGGAATCTGAAAGTGCAAAAAATTCAAAATATTGAGAAAATCGCCTTTAAAGTTGTCCAAATGAAGTTCTTAGCAATACATATTACTAATCAAAAATTAAGTTTTGATATATTTATGGTAAGAAAATTTACAAAATATCTTAATGGAACATGATCTTTACTTAATATCCCAATGATTTTTGGCATAATAGAAAAATCTAACTTTTTCAATTTTGACCCATACAAATCTATTTTTGGCTATTGCTACAAATATACCCATGCTACGGTTTTGTGGTCCAGGGTCACATACGATGTTTTGTTTTCCTAAAAAAAAAAAAAAACCACATTAAAGTGTGGAATTTTTATTGTCTTTGTTTTTCTTCCTGAGTCGCCTACAGGAGCAAGACAAAACCAAAACCAAGTAAACATCTCAGGCATTTTCATAAATTCTTAAAAAGCACATTTCCCAACACGTTTTACAAATTATCTCAGGATGAAACACTTGAAAATTTTCAAAATCATCTAAAACTGTAATTTCCTTACTAACTGGCAAGATTTTGCAATCATTAACACAGAGTGGGCGACTCACGCGCCGCTCTCCACACGAACAGAGCGGATGTTGTCAAACCCACGCTCCTGGATGTTGCGGCACTCTGAGGTGAGCTCCTGACATTTGCCTTGGAAATGCTCCTGCTCGAACACGGTCACCTGACAAACACACACATGCACATGCCACAGCTCTATTTTCTAATTTGGAGAAAAGTCTCTCTCCAACACAGGCAACCACTGGCCTCCAGTCCTAACAGTATGTCCACTATCTGTTAAAGGGGTAGTTCACTCAAAAATGAAAATTCTGTCACCTGCTCACCCTCAAGTCGTTCCAATCTTGTATGTATGTCTTTTTTCTCTTGAACATGAAAGAAAATATTTTAAAGAATGAGATTAACCAAACAGTTGCTGGTCCACACTGACTTCCATAGTATGAAAAAATATTATGGAAGTTAATAAGGAGCAGAAACTGCTTGCTTACCCACATTTTTCAAAACAGAATTCATAGGTTTGGAACGACTTTAAGACGTTCATTTCCGGTTGAACTATCCCTTTAAATAATACAGAATTCTTCTCATGCTTCTGCACATCTTGGACAAGTAGTAGCAGCAACCGTCCACAGAGCATTCATCTATAAAGTCGCAAAATCAATACCTAGGCAGAGGAAGCCTTTGTTAAATTATTGATAGTTTGCCGCCTTGTTTCGCACTCTCAGAAAAAGAATCAATAGACTGTTTCTCGCTATTGCATTGTTCTCACTTGAGAAAAAGAGTAGTAAGGTTTTTACCTTAAAGCAAGGAGCCATGCCTATCCCTGACGTTGATGGGTTTGTTTGGATTTTAGTAACTCTGTTCATCTTCTTTCCTGCACAAAAGCGAAGGCTGAAAACTTCTTCAAAAGTATTTTACAAACTTTGGGAGATGTACAGTTATGTTTCATACAAATGTATTGTTTGACGTACATTTGGGCTACTAATTTAATAGCTGTCATAAGCCAATCTGTATTTTATTGTAAATAACATTTTAAATAACAAAAATACATATTTATAATGTATCCACCTTATTCTGCAACGCGGAAGTAAGCCTATGGGCGAAACTTCCGGTTCACTAGCCGCTATAAGGAAATTACGAGAAGAATAACAACGTGCAGTAAACGGTAAAACTTTACACTACAAACCAGTGTGTTCATAAGATAATACATTAATATGGTAAGACACACCAATTTTCAGTATCAAGCAGCAAAAGGAGTTGTTTTGTACATGTAAAAATAGCTTGATGCAGATGAGACCGGAAGCCACTCCTATAAAATGTACAAATGTACACATAACTAACAGCTGTATAACAAACCGGTGCTACTTTCATGTCCCTTGTATCACACCGCGAGCTCTTTTCTTCATACAAATGGGCTACTAAAAAAGTACAGCGGACACGTTGCGCTTCAAAACCACTATGGTAAAAAATGTTCTTTGTGGACTATGGTGATAACTTTTCAAAACGCACTTGAAAGGTGCTTTTGTGACACCTTTGCAATATAAATGTGATGCTCACGAATTCCAAGGAAAGAAAATTTTTTTTTTAGAAAAATAACCAGTGAATGACTCAAATTTGAGTTATATGAGATAAAGGATGTTACATTGTAGCATTTTAGCTAACTCGCCCATAGAAAATGTAACTTGGATTTGCAGATTAAAATTATTTAAATAATATACGGCACATAAAAAAGTGTAAATAAAACAAAAATATAAATCTTGTAATATTGTTTCAGCGTTCGTTGTTATAGGCTTATTGTTGTGCACTGATGTTTCCCAGCGGAAGCTTGCAAAGAAGTTCCCATTGCTCCAGGCAATATTCCAAACACAACAGTCAATGTGACAATGTCCAATTTAATTTGGCACTTAAATAACAGCTATTAGAAATTACTTTTATTTTTTTATTCTTTATAGGTAAATTTCCATAAAACCATCTATTACTCTAACTTTATCTTACCTGAATCTCCACCTGTCCTACTTTACAGTGATGCTCGTCAGTCCCCTTTGGCGAAGAGTTTTATGATTATTTGACGCTTCTATTTTATAGCGACCATCAAAGCTGGATGCGCGTCGCGACGCTGAAACTGATGGAAGCACCTGCGAGGGAATGTGTGTGTGTGTGTGTGTTTGGGTGTGTTTGTGTCCATTCTCTTTATTGTGAGTCCAGAGTAGTGGAGCATTTTGCGCCGTCAGCGAATTGGATTTGCTGAAGCCGTGAGCGAGTGCGCGCTCCCGCGGTTCGTGTGAATGCAGACACATTGATTCGCACAATGGAGCGCAAGCGGCTGTATTCCTATCGGTCAGCACTGTGCATCGTATGCTACACAATGAGTGGCCTATATGTGGAGAATACAGGGATTTGACGCACTGCATACAGTGAACGTCCTCTCTTTCAAAGCTCAGAAACACGTTTGTAGTTTGCCCGCTGTCTTAAGGTTTGGAAGACAGCCACGACAGTTAAGTCATTTTTTAGTGGCGAAATCACACATTAATATTAGTGAATATTCAAACCCAAAAAAATTCCTGCTTTATGTGTCTTGATTGAGAATGTTTTTATTTCACTTTGAGGTTTAAAACAATTTACTTTAGGTCCTATTGTAAATTCAATGATTTTATTCCTCCTTTCTTTTTTTCAGTTTTACAGAAACGTTATAATTTGTCTGATAACCATGGTAATTTTACTTAGGAAACAGAACTTTTTCAAATCCTAAATGAAGACTTGAGGACGATTCTGTAACAGCACAGTTACACAACCAAGAACTTGTTTCCTTTATAATAAAGCATACTATGCTAAATTCATCATAAATCCATAATGTCACATCCTGGCTGCTCCTCATTGTCCTCACCTTATATGACCTATGGCCCATAACCCATGACCTAGAAGTGTTAAGGTTATGGGAATGTAATTTAGAATAGATTACTAGTTCACTGTTTACTGAATACTAATGCAGTTTAAAATGCATGCAAAATAGCAAAAGAAATAGCAAGAGGATCTTAAGGATCTTACCATGTTGCATAATTCAGCAAGTTATCCTCTTGAAAATGCAGTTATTTGCATTTTCCCCCAATTTTGTCTAAAAATATCTTACTGTGTCAGGCAACTGATAAAGATGATATTAAAATGACTGATATTACTTTCGGTTCATTCATCACACTAGGGATGGAAGAGTCAAATTTATTGCTATTCTGAACATAGCCAGTGTAGTAACATCTTCACCTTCTACATAAATAAAAGTGCCTTGTGGCTGTGTGTATAAGTATGTAGGAGATATGTTCTTGTAAAATGTTGTCAAGCTACAATTATTGGGTTAACAGTATCACTCAACCATAAATCTTAATTGCATTGACAGCAACGCAACTGACACATTCAAGGCCCAGAAAAGTAGTAAGGACATCATTAAAATAGTCCATGTGACATCAGTAGTTCAACTGTAATGTTATGAAGCTACGAGAATACTTTATGTGTGCAAGAAAACAAAAATAATGACTTTATTCAAAAAATCCCTGTGTCGGGAGTCGAACCCAGGTCAACCGGAGGCGCAGTTGCACTATATGTAGTGCGCTAACCACAAGGCTTCAGGCACTGATGCAAATGGAGTATTTTAACAATATCCATACTACCTTTCGGTGCCTTGAACAACCCAGGTCCCTCTATATACGTTTCTGCAACACTGTAATTACGTACCTTACTGCACGCTTTGTGGCAGTTTCAAAGTGAAATGTCTAGAGAGTGGCGCTAAAACACACGTTCAAAACAATTTATTAGGTTACTACAGGCATATATTGCGGCGTTTTTATTACGCTGGTTGAGGTATGTATTGTGGCTGTTCAGAATTCCGATATCAAATATCCTGTAAGTGTCGCTAAAGGTTAATTCTCTATTGTGTTGGAAATATCCCTTACTCCAAACTCAACCCTAAACCTACCAGATAGTGTTAACAAATGCAAAAGTTATATAAAAACTCATTTGTGGATGCATCCGCACTATTTTATCTTCCTTATGTGGATATAAGCTGTTTTGTTGAAACATAGTTTCACGTTGTTCATACCGGAGCTCTTCATCTCTCAAGTGCAACACCGTATCACGTGAGCTACCGAACAAACCTACTTCTCAGTAAACTCATGCATATGAAGCTTTATATGTGACGATACCATTAAAAAGTATCAGTTTTGAAATTGTGCACGATATTAAAATTGTTTTGAAGTCATAATATAATATTCTGCAAGTAATTGTGTGAAAATTAGGCTTTATTAATCAAAACTCTGTACCTGTAAGTCATACTTTGTGTGAAAAGAAAAAAGTTGTCTGTGTTTTACTGCCTCAAGTGTTCATTTCAACTAGAAACTTCGGTGATTTGTACATATAGGTATGTTTTTTCAGTTTTACAGAAATGTATATCCACCTTATTTTTCCTGTGAGAGTGGGCGTGGCCATTCGTATATTTAACGTGTCTGGTTTCCGGTCTCATTTGCTTCTAGCGGTTTTTATCTGAACAAAACAGCTAATTTTGCTGCTTGATATTGCAAACTGGTGTGTCTTAGCATATTATTTTAATGTATTATCTTAATTATAAACACAATGGATTGTAGTGCTAATAGTTTTACTGTGGTACTGCACTTTGATATTCTTCTTGTTATTTCTCTATGGCAGCTTATGAACAGGAAGTCTAACACATTACCAGAAAACAGATTACATCCGCATTGAAAAATACGGTGGATGAAGTCACCTATTTCCAATGAGCCTAGGTAGTGTTATTTGGGTTACAATCATTAGGCTATCAGTATCACCCAACCATAAATCTTAAAGAGATCTCATGAAGGCATGTCAGAGACTGACATGGAAAAAAATGTTGAATAAAGTCATTATTTTTGTTTTCTTTGTGCACATAAAGTATTCTCGTAGCTTCATAACATTACGGTTGAACCACTGATGTCACATAGCCCTTAATAGCTTTCAGGCCCTTGAACGTGTCAGTTGCGTTGCTGTTTAAGAGAGTCAGAAAGCTCTTGGATTTCATCAAACATATCTCAATGTGTGTACTGAAGATAAACAAGGGTCTTATGGGTTTGAAACAACATGAGGGTGAATAATTAACGCCAGAATTTTTATTTTGGGTGTACTATCCCTTAAGTTTTAACTGGTGCTTTTTTGCTGGCATTTTACTCTAAAAAACTAACCCTGACAGTTGGCAGCACGGTTGCCAGTTTTTTAACACAACATATGGGCAGCATAAGCAGGTTAATCTACGTTGTGAATGAGACAAAAACAAACTTTAATTGGCACCAAATTAACATGCATTTTATGAAAAATATCAAATTCAGTGTAAGTTTGGAAATTCGCCAAGCCTTCAATTTGGCGCCTGATGGTTTGGTTTTGGCCTGATGGTGTTCTATTACACTGACAAATGTGATTTTGTTTTGTCAATTTTAGTGTGCTCCGGAAGCAGGCTAATGTAGTTTTAAATGAGATAAAACCATAATGAACTTCTGCTGCCACCAGATGAATTAGCCTTTTATGTAAAATGTTACAGATCCAATGTAAGAGTGGGAAACAGTTCCAATCTAAGCCTTCGCTTAGATATCTCCAGTGTTGATCACTGCCAAATGACTTCATCAGGTTTTATGCAATTCATTTCACAGTCTGGACATTGTGCTATGAGGGTGTTCAATAGCTTGTATTTTATCGTCACCTTGTAAAGTCACAGTTATGAAAAAGACTTCTTGAGTTTGAGAAATAAGTATACCTCTCTCTCTCTCTATTTCTCTCTCTCTCTCTCTCTCTCTGTGTTTGATGATGGGGTGATTTCTTTTCTGTGTGTGGGTTGGTGAGCTCAGCGAGTTTGTTTCTGTGGGCCTAATCCCCCCATGCTGGGCGCCAGCCTATAAAAGGGACACATGTTTGCTTTCAATACACACGTTGACGCGCTGATCGAGACAGAGAGCGGCTACTGACTAACACACAGGTAAGAGACTGGGGTCTGTGAGCAAAAACAAACCAGGAGAGAGTTGATCCCACGTTTAGTCTGGCTGCATAGTCTACAGCAAGGAAACCCCAGCATGGGTTTGTGTAAGAATATCTCTAACAGCTTTGACACATTAGTCACCGGTAGAAGGCAATTAAAATGTAATCCTTTTGTGAGCATAGCACTTTATTCATCGTCAGGGTGAACTGTAACCTTTTTGTCATAACAGAAAAGTGAATACAGAAAAGCTGTAGATATGAAGAGAGAGAGAGATAGGGTGAATTAAAGCAGGTTTGTTAAATAAAATATAAAAATGCAGTAGCGAGTGATGTGGCCTTTTATTTTTTTATTAAACACACAATATGCAATTTAAATTACTGTTAATTACTTATTGGGGTAATTAAAATTATGGGTTATGTTTGAAGCCTTGTGAGAATGTGGGGCTAGGTTAATTTAATATCTCACGCAAATATTTTAAAGAAGTAGCAAGAATTGTATCAGCCAGAATTTCCCCAGTATTCCATCAGATATCTTAAGGGTCTCATTCCATGTTTCGGTTTTAATATTTAGCTCAGACCACCATTTTGAGATATATTTGTAAATTAGTCATCTTAGGCAAATTGTTACGTATGAGCGTTGCACGTCTGTAACACTATTGTGTAAGTGTTTCAAAGTAAGTGGGTGAAGAATTCATTCAAGGGCTATAAATGTGCTCGATGATTTGTTGGAATGGGTTTCAATACTTGCTTGGAGCAATATTTAGCACTTCACATCACTACATGTCCAACAGTAGTTATTTTCAGCAAGAAGGCTGCTAATTATTCACGTTTCTCCACTCATGCATATGCTTTCTTTTTGTAGTCATCATGTCCACTGGTGGAGAGAAGACCAAGCCTGCCTCCCAGCCTGATGGGAAGGCTGCTCAAACTCAGAAGAGAACTGAAATGGGCGTGGGAAACTACAGGGTACGTGTTAGTACCATATTTACAGATGCATAAAAGTTGCACAAGATGACTGATGAAAGGTGCATGATGGCAAGCACCTCTGTTGCGTGAAACAAGTCAGTTTCCATAGAAATCAATGTAGGAGTTGTATGTATGCTTTATTTTTAAGCTTAGCAAAACTAAAAAAGGACTTTAATTTATAGCTGCATAACAAACAAAACTGAAATGATTTTCTTCTCCCTTTTTTTTCTCTCAGATGTATGTGTATGATCAGGAGAACTTTCAGGGCCGCATGATCGAGATCTCCAACGAGTGCATGAACGTGTGTGAAATGGGCATGGATAGAGTGCGTTCCCTCCGTGTGGAGTGCGGCCCGTGAGTGTTTCTGTGATACAGATATGAGTGACTTGCCAGTTGTTCTGCTTTTTTAACACTTCCTTCCATTTTTCCATTTAGTTGGGTGGGTTGGGAGCAGATGAACTTCTGTGGAGAGATGTACATCTTGGAGAAGGGCGAGTACCCCCGCTGGGACTGCTGGAGCAACTGCCACAGGAATGACTACCTGCTGTCTTTCAGACCTGTCAGAATGGTATTCATCCCTTTTATTCATTATACGCATTTCTGGTTTTGTTTAGAATGCTTTCGTTACGTTTTTGGCAAAATCACTATAACATTTTTCAGATTTTTGGTCACTAGGGCTGGGGAAATGACTCTGCAACGATTCTGAGATTTTCAGAATTCATCGCGATTCTCTCTCGAATCGATTCAGAGCTTAGTTTTTAACTGCAGGTGGCACTACATGCTTTAGAAAGCCGTACTCTGCGTTCTTCCTGTTTCTTACACACATCTGAACCTTAAATAATCATTAATAAAGTTCGAAAATTTTGAAACGAATTTCAAAGGCGTTCACAGTGAGCTGTGTTTATTTTAAACTCGTGTCGCGAACGCGCAAGCGTTCTTCTTCGTGAGCATTTGAGTGTGCGGGTAAAAACTAGATTAGAGCGCCATCTGGTGTTAAAAACTAAGCTCAGAATCGATTTCAGAGAATCGCGATGTATTCAGAATCGATTCATGAATCGCGATGCATCGATTTATTGTGATGTTTGTTCGATTTCTGTTCCTAGCATGTCCCTAACTTGGCTAAAGATAAACTGAAACATTTTTAAATTCATTTTCATGGAAATATTTCCTCACATGTGTGTTTTTGAAGGCAATGTAAGTTTGAATCTAACTCTCAACATTTTCTAAACTTTTCCTTCCCATCATTTCCTGTCATATCTCATTTATTTTAATCATAAAAGTGGCTAAAAGGCTAAAGATAAACAGGAAAAATAACCTTTAAATTCATATGGATTTATTAATGAATATTCTACATTGATCTCCTCGTTTGTGCTTCTTACAGGACCCAGAGAAGCATAAGATCTGTCTGTATGAAGTTGGTGAGTTCAAGGGCCGCAAGATGGAGATTATCGATGACGACGTTCCCAGTATGTACACCTTCGGCTTTACTGACCGCGTGGGCAGCATCATGGTCAGCTGTGGCACGTAAGTGGTCTCGCATCAAAGAAATCTGAGTAGACTGTGATATCTCAACATAAAAGTGATCTCTCAACATAAAAAATACATCTGATAGGAGAGAAATTTGAAGTCTGTGATGTATAAGTCATACCCTCACTTCCTAAATCCACTGAGTTTAAAACTAAAATTTGTAGGTTTTCATGATAAAACACTCTTCTAGCTACTGAAAACCATAAAAAATGTGACTCTATCAGGACATAGTGAGGCCAACTACTCATGGGAAAATGTAACTCTTTTATTGAGGTTCACCTTTACACATTACTGAGGCAAAAGCAAATTAATTAAAGTGTACAAATGAGTTTGAATGAATTCATATTAACTAGTTTTCTTCAAAACGTAAAATAGTTATGAATTACAATGAGACTGTTTGTCTGACTTTCTGGAAACCTGTTTGTAAACATTCATTCTATTTTCTAAAAAAAGCAGGACCTTCCCTTAAACATAACAATCATTGTAGCATAGGCAGATCATACAAATGCGATTAAACAAATTTATAGGAATTTGCCAAAACATACAATTTTTACAAACAGAGCTGTGTAGTAACTGATTACACGTTATCTGTATTACGTAATCAGAATTTAAAAATTGAGTACTTGTAATCAGATTAAATTACATTTTAAAATACTCATAATCAGACTACAGTTACTTTTTTATGGATTACATGATAACATATTATTTACACAATAGCAATAAATTATTAATAATTTATTGATTCTCCCTAATTCCTTTTTTTTAATTTATTTATTTTTTATTTTCCTTTCTAAAATAGCCTATACAATTTATATACATTCAACAAGTCTTTAAGTTTTGTGGACATTCACACAAAAACGGTTATTATTCAGGTGGCAACACAGCATTTGACCACTGATTAACAAAAATAATTTAAAAAATCATGTCTTTGGAAGGCTTTTGTTTTTCAAACACATTAAAATATTTCATTTTTTGTACATTTATAAAATTTATTTATTTGGATTGATTTTAAAATTATTAATTTTATTTTTTTTATGATTTAATTAATTATTAGCTTTTCATTAAACTCGTAAACCCCCTGCAGTTTGTTCACAAACACCAGCTTGGGAAACCTTGACGTAATATAATGTTTAATGCACTTCAAGTTGTTAATAATAACAAATGCAATATATTTTCCTACTCTTTGTCTTTTTATGTCAGTATGGTACAAGATTATTCTATTTAAATTAATGTGATAAGTAAGTTAGGTCAAAAGTAATCTGAAAGTAACCTAAAAGTAGTCTGATTACATTACCTAAAATGGGTAATGTAAAGGATTATGTTACTAATTTGGAACCAGTAACGGGTTACAATTTGTAAGTAATCTACTCAGCTCTGGTTACTTCTGTATTCTCAATTCTGTGTTTCAGTTTTATACATTTTCTATATTTGTCTTTTCTCTTATTGCATGTCTTAGTTGGGTGGGCTACCAGTATCCTGGTTACCGTGGCAGCCAGTACCTGCTGGAGAAGGGCGACTACCGTCACTTTAACGAGTATGGCGCTCGTCATCCCCAGTTTCAGTCCGTCAGGCGCATCCGTGACATGCAGTGGCACCCAGACGGCTGCTACACCATGGCCACCAAGTGAGGGCTAGGGAGGACGAGAAAGAGAGGGAACAGGGGAGAGAGAAAGAGAGGAGGAGGAGAAGATGAAGGTGGGGGAGGGGGGAGGGCTAAGAAGGAGAGGAGGGGCGCACCACCCGTATGAGTCATCCTGGGAAGGGAAAGAAGGAGAGAGAGAAATGGAGGTCAGTCAGGTATGGGCAGCAGCTCAGCAGACAAAACACCACAAGAGAAAATGTGGCTGTTGATATCAGATGAAAGCATGGATTTTTCTTCCCCACCCCTTTTTATTCTCTCTCTACTCTTCACCTCTTCTCCCATCTTATTTCTTCCCTCTTCCTCCCCTTCCTCATCCTCCATTCACTTTTCCCCTGAGGAAATCAGTCCATCACAAAGAGCCTTAACTGACACCTGACTCCTGGGGGTCAGGGATGATGATTGACAAGGGTTGGTTGGGGGGGGGGGGGGTGGGGTGGGGGGGGGGGGCAATGGGTGATAGAGGGAGGGGTGTTTTGGCCTGAAGGCCATGTAAAATCTCCACATCTTTTTGAAACGGTAATAAAAGCGACACCTGTGACCATCATTCCTTGTTATCACTGCTGAATTTCTATGTTCATGTAGGCATTTTACTTTTACTATCAATATGTTAGGCTTCTCATATCACCACATTATCAAAAATTCAATCCACTAACAACTTTAAGAGACAGACATAGACCAAATGGTAACATTAATAATGAATTATATCAAATAAAAGTGGTAGTTTCATAAAAGTCCTTGATTTTTAGGGCCCGAGCACCGATGGTGCGAGAACCCTATTGTAATTGCTCAGATTCTTCTTTTCCAAAATGAATCTCAATTTTGAGGGCCTAAACAGGCTCAAAAACTCATGAAACTCTGCAAACACACCAAAATGGGTTTCAGAAGTGGGTGTGGCAAAATGTCTCGATAGCGCCACCTATAAAATTTGTAAAAACATGTATGAAATTCGACAGACACATGCAACACACCAATACCTACAAAAAAGCCCCCCAGTATGAAGTCCAAAACCCAACTGGAAGTCTGTTATTTTGAATTTTCTCTGCATGTTTTGTGCTGTTTTTGCCATTTTCAGGTGTTGTATTTAAACAAACTCCTCCTAGTGATTTAAACAGATCGACATCAAATTTGGTCAGTGTAATATAAAACCCTCTGTGACGTTAAATTGCGAATATCTTGAGTTTTCATTGAAGGGTGTGTCCTGTTCGGCATGAAACAGGAAGTTGTTATAATTCAGGTATACGATGTCTGATCTGCACCAAAATTCAAACGTTTGATAAGAGTCCTGTCCTGAACACATATCCATGCCCATATTCAGTTATAGCTATAGCACCACCTGCTGGTAACAGGAAGTTGCATGTTTTATTCTCTAACAAACTCCTCATAGAGAATCTTAAGGCCTTTGCAACGTTAAATTGCGAAGATCTTGAGTTTTCGTTAAGGGGCGTGTCTGTGGCAGCCCGACAAATTTCAGTGTTTCACCATGGGAATAGAATGTGTTGTAACTCAGCCTTACAATGTCCGATCTGCCCCAAACTTTACACGTTTGATAAAAGTCCTGGCCTGAACACATCTAAATGCAAGTATTCTGTTATAATCATAGCACCACCTGTTGGCAACAGAAAATTACTTGTTTTATACTAACTTAAACGTGCAATGTCCGATCTGCACCAGACTTCACATGTTTGGTAAGAGTCCTGGCCTGAAGACATCTAAAGGCCAATATTCAGTTATAATCATAGCACCACCTGTTAGGAACAGGATACGTCATGCTTTGCACTAACTCAAACATACCATGTTCAATCTGCACCAAACTTTATATGTTTAATAAAAGTCCTGGTCTAAAGACTACATGCCAATATCCAGTTGTAGTCATAGCGCCACCACCTGGTAGCAGGAAGTTTGGCACATATAAATGACTTTGACATATTCCTTCTATATTTACCACTTTAAATGCATATTGCCCACCGTTCGCTGTTTTCCTAAAGCCACCAAGTGGTGGTGAGCCTGGGTGCAAGGGCCCTTTCAATGCTGTTTGCAGCGTCAATTTGGAATTAAAGCTTTCATACTATGAAATCTGTAACTTTATTTAAACTAAGCAGCAAAAGTTGGTGTATAGTGATAATAGCATAAAAGTTACAGAAGTATTATAGATAACTAAAACTAAAACCAAAACCATAAAAAAAAATTTGTTACCTGAAATAAAATAAACTTTAACTAAAAAAAAAAAACTTTAAAAGATCATTTCAGCTAGTTTCTCATTTTCATTTAGTGTAACTTGATGTCATAAATTAACCAAAAAACAAAACTTAAAGTTACAGCAGGAGTCTCTCCTGCCTCCCCTTAGCTCACTGAGTTTTAACAGACCCCTAAAGCATGCTGTGGGTTTGGTCGGGGGTAATTGAGACTGAATAGAGGAAAGTCACGTGAGAGGAAATGCCTCCATCGCGATATGATTGGTTATGATTCGGCTGTGATTGGTTCATGCGATAAATCCCACCTCTTGCATTTGTGCGCATTCCATGTTCGCAAATCAGTCTCAATGAACAGTATAATGGTGTTAATGGAAAGAATAATTTTTAAAAGTAAGTAAACAACTCATACTAAGACATCTTTGTTACATCAAAATAAGACTTATAAGCCCGAAAACGTGATGTGTGATGTGTGAGTAATCAGCTTGGTGAAATTTAAAGTAAATCTTTAAATTTAAAGATTTTTTAAAGTGAGTCTGTGACCAATATTTACCGAGCTTTGATGACTCTTTTTAAAAATTTAAAAATAGTTAAAAGTTAACTATTAAAAAGAATAGCTGAACATTTGCTAACAAATATAATATATTGTTTAAATTGTTACTGAGTTTTGGAATAAATGTAAAATGCTTAAAAACACTAACTTTAATACATAGAATATTGATTACATTGTTAATGTAAAAATATAAAATATAATTTTATAAATATTTTTTTCTGATAGTGTGAATAATGTTTATTTAATTTAATTTACATTTGATTAAAAAAAAAAAAAAAAAACTTTGAGGACCTTGCTTTCTCATTTCAGAACACCACTGAGGCAGATAGATGAATACACTGTATAAATAAAAAATAAAAATGAATACACTGTTTAAAGTAATACACTGTTCAAATATGGTCAAAACCTAATTATGAATTATGACTGTTCTGGTGCAAAAAATGACTACATTATAACTGGACTAAAACATAAAAACATTAAAAGAACATTATATGACCCATTTAAACTGTTTAAATACAGCAGTATTCTAGGATTGATCATTTAAAATGAAGATTCCGAGTGAGCTGTAAAATATACTAAACTAAGATTGCATAATAATTACACAAGATGATTATTAACAGTTTTGGAGCATGTGCTGTGTGTGCGCTGAATAAAAATCAGCGTTTGTTTGGTCTGTCGGTTCTGTGGAATTTAATTGCATGTAAAAAATTTATATATATATATATATATATATATATATATATATATATATATATATATATATATATATATATATATATATATAAACACACACACACACACACAAGACAAATATAGGCTTGTGTCATCATGAACAGAATGATTGTGGGTTCATACAACACCTGACCAATTTCTTCATTCAAATGCATGAGTATGTATTCTCATAACATAATGTATTTCTAAACCTTCCTGAAAGAATTAATAATATATCTGAAATTGATGTCATGCTTCCCACATAAGGCCAAAACACATACAAACAAAATTAAGATTCATCGCAGCTCCACACAAGATCCAGCCCTTTCATTGACGTCAGTCGCCCCGAGACCTCACTCACGTAAACATCTACACACACACACACACACACACACACTCCAAGCACCTTGGGAAATCTAGTGACTCCACATCCTAAGTGTGTGATCATCCTGTCTCTCACACTTTTTTCATCCTCACACTCTGCGAGGTAATGAAGAGAAGGCAGACCATGATTTGGGACACGGGCTGGAATGATTTAGAAGGAAGATAGGCTCAGTGGGATTCTGAGGTAATTGAATCCCACTCTTGTAGTACCACACAACCACCACAAGAAGGTACTAACAATTGTGTTTTGTCAGACCACTTATTTGTCTTATTGCTTGTTTCACACATTTTTCTGTGCTTTTCTGGAAAAAATAATTGCAATTGCTTTCAATTCACAACATTCAAGAAATACGTCATGATGACGTCAACAACACCGTTGTTTCACATCTACACAAACACACAGTGTAAATCTGAAAAGGCTTGATTAGTGTAACCTAATATAGTTCAGTCATTTAGAATCATACTAATCATCAGTGAAATTAGATTAACACATTACCTGAGAAAACCCCTTTAACAGTGCAATATCTTCTTTCACTAATGGATTTTCTGTATTCCATTTAGACACACACACAAATCTACAGAGATGTCCTCTGCCATTTCATCTCTCTGCTTCTGAACCACAAGCGTACACAGAGCTTGCAAGAGCTGTATGTGTGTGTGTGTGTTTGTGTGCGGCAGGTCTCTTTCTTGCGTCACGGCTGTGTTGTGAGTTAGCCGGGGGAGAAGCGGTTCTTTTTCTGGAACTTCCTAAAAAGTCTTTCCGCCGAGCGTGATGTAAGCTATTTGTCTCAGTGTTTAACAAACGAGTGGGTGTGAACCCATCAGTAAGATCGAGAGAGTTAGAGAGAAAGTGACAAAGAGATAGTGGAGAATAGGCAAAGAGTGAAGACACCTACAAAGCTGCATATTTATCTTACTGTACACTGTAAAAAAAGGTGAAAATGTACAGGTGTTGCCTTGAGGAGGCATTTCTACCTGATCTGAGTCTTAACAAGGACTTTTTTTTTTGGTGTCTACCGAATGGTTGATACTAGATCATAACTGAATAAAAAAAAACCCCAATTAATTTAGATGTTACCTGACTAAGCATTTTAACAATGCACTTGCCATTCATTTGTGAATTTCAAGGATTTTCATTTTCAATTATTACAAGGCACTTTGTTCTCCCTCCGTCTCTTCTCTTTGCCACAGCTTGTCCCTGTTTTGCCAGCCTCCCTCTCTCTTTCTCTCATTCTGGCTGATGGTGTCAGTGCTGCATGTGGATCTGCGTCATCGGTGAGCAGTGTCTGATTGACTGGGTTAAAAATAAAAAGCAGAGAGGGGTGAGAGTTTGTGTGTGTGAGTGAATGCATGAGGCTGAGAGGCCAGAAACTGCGTTGGGATGCTGGGGCAAGTCTGAGGAATCTGGGGGAAGAGCCATATGTGAACACGGGGTATTTTTAGCAGGAAAAAAATGAGTTTGTGTTAGATAGGTGCAAAAGTGGAAAGTGGAAGATATATGATACTATATAAAAACATATGAAGCTTTATTCTGTTGGAAATAAAAGCTAAAATAAAATAATACTAAAGTAAAATGTTTTAGTATCATTGATATATATAATTGTAGTTTTTGTTAAGATTTTTGAATTTTAGCTAAAATTGTAATAATTTTGTTTTGTTTTTGTCCTCATTTAAAAAAAAAAAAGTCCATATATATAATTATTTTTTTCTGAAACAAAATATTTTTTATGTTTTTTTGTGTTTTTGTTTTATTTTAGTTAAGGTTTAACAACGTTACAACATGTTTGCTTTTATAGTTTTAGTTTTTGCTAAAGGGCACCTATTATTCCTCTTTTTACAAGATGTAATATAGGTCTCAGGTGTTCCCAGAATATGTCTGTGAAGTTTCAACTCAAAACACCCCACAGATCACTTATTATATCATTTTGAAAATGCTTATTTTGAGTGGAATCAGAAACAGGCTCATGCATGTCTCTTTAAATGCAAATGAGCTGCTGCTCCCCGCCCCCTTTTCCAGAAAAGGGCTGTGCCTTTACAGCTCATAACTCAGATACTCTGCTAAAAAACATCTGTTTGGTTTTGACTATAATGTCTATCGTGCTGAAATCATGCGTTTTATAGCCATTTTAGTTTAAACTTTTGATATAGGGTTTTCTGAGAGCGCACATCCTAAGCAAGTGCACAGAAAGCAGCTGTCCCACAGCTTGTGAGTACGAAACTAAGTTCTGTTTCATGTCTTATTGCACTTGAGTTATAAAAAACACAGTCAGTTATGTCTGTGAACGTAAACAGCAGGGAAAGTAATCACGTTTATATTAAATCTGTGTATTAAGTGACAGCAGCGTAATATACAGTCTATACTGCTGCTTACACTGTTAATATGAGCCAAACAGTAAAATAAAAACAGAAAATCACTCACTGCTCCAGACTGAATAACTTCCATAGCTTCTAAGATGTTTCTTACTTGAATGCTGCTGTTAAATGCTCTAGCATGAAAATAACAAATGGTGGATTCTGTGCGATTTACTCAGGGCGGAGTCTCTGCTAATATGGCAGTGTCCGTCAATGGTCATGGGCGGGGCCTGTACAATGTGATGTAACATTTTACGGGTTCTGTGAAGGACTCGTTCTGAGACACTGCTTATGATTTATGATTTAAGGAGCAGGTGGATTTTTATCATTATAGGGTGGTTGTTGTTTTTTTACACATGTATGCTCAAACAACATATTAAAGTGAATTTTGCATAATAGGTGCCCTTTAATGATAATAACCATGGTTTATATTCAGTATTTATTAATTTAGCTAATGTTTCGTATCCAAAGCAACAAACCTGAAGTGCAAGCAGAAGAAAATAACCAAGGAAGTAACAAAATAAAAGTGATATTACAATGCCAAATTCCAGCAAGCACCAGAGTAGTACAGTGGTAGTGTAAAAAAGTAAGCAAAAAGGTTGTGCAAAAAGGCTAGTTAGTTTATTGTGTGCTCATGGAAAGGGTGTTTTCAGAGGTTTATGCTTAGGCAGCTGTCTTGTTGCTTTGCTGATGAGAACATCAAAGCTAAAAAGTTGCACTTAAACACTGCAAAGACTACAGTCAAAAGACAAAGCGTTCACACGTACACCTGTGTGAGAGGAAACAAGTGTCTACACCAGGAGGTGGCAGTAGTCTAATATTCGTCATTCAAAAAGGTAAACCAATTTTGTATATACAGAGTATAAACAAAGCTTGCGTATAATTTTGATTATGAATATTGTTGATCAATTGGTCTTCACTTTCTTCATTCCAGACGGCCATGCGCTCATCTGCTAAGCTGAACAGCCAGTCAGAGTGATCTCTCTCACAAACTGCACCGACAGACGGTCAACGAAAGCCCGGCATTGGCCGACAGCCTAGCGTCGGCTTGGTGTGTCACAGTCTTTAGACAGTGACTTCTCAGGCAGTGTTTGAGCTTGAAGATACCTCCTAAAACTGATTTCAGAGAGCATAACTGTATAATGATCTATAACTAAATAGAGAGAACCACTACACAAATTTCTCATTAGAAGTTCAGCAAAAAGTTGACTGGCAAAAAAAAAAAAAAGGGCAAAAACCTACATTTCAGATGCATTTTAGTTATGTTTAACTGTCATGGAATTGCACAGGATAGATATCATAGGCAGTGAGGAATACTATGGAGTCAAAATAGGGTCATATATATCTGCAAAATAAAACAATGTTTTGCAAACAAAAATAGAGTATTGAGAAAAAAAATTGCTTTTTTGCAAGTAAAAAAAATAATTGCAAAAGAAAAGTTAACCCCTGAGAGAAAAAATAAAGTTTAGCAAAGTAAAACTTCAGCCGTATTGACTTTGCAACACATATTACCCTTTGCGCCGCTCCTTTAAATCCGCGTTTCAGTCATCCGTGCCTTTGCGGCGCAAGCTTTCCTTTGCGCTTCATTTTTCTTTGCGCCTCGCTTTGTGGCACTGATTTGACGTGGGGGAGGGGTCAAGAGGTTGGGGTGTGTACAAGGGACGAAGGCGCGTCCCTCTTGTTACGTCATCAGCGCGAGCCCCGGATCTCAGGTATGTATTATTGATCGCTTTCTTCTTCTTATTATTATTAGACTCCTATATTATTAATAACAGATACTTCAGACCGGCCCAAATAAGGCTGTCACGATTAACAGACATTATATTGTACATGATTTATGAACAGCTTGTGGGTGAAATAGGTAAAATACTGTTGCACCCGAAAGCTAGAGGTCGCTCTCGTGCGAAAACTCAAAATAAGCGCAGTAGAGGAAGACAATAACACACATAACGTTAGTTATAGGAAATGCATATGGACATCATTTTATCAATATTCCTAAAACCTCCTCAGGTATTTTCATGATAATAAAGTATATTAATAATTATTAATAATAATTTCGCACGAGAGCGACCTCTAGCTTTCGGGTGCAACAGTATTTTACCTATTTCACCCACAAGCTGTTCATAAATCATGTACAATATAATGTCTGTTAATCGTGACAGCCTTATTTGGGCCGGTCTGAAGTATCTGTTATTAATAATATAGGAGTCTAATAATAATAAGAAGAAGAAAGCGATCAATAATACATACCTGAGATCCGGGGCTCGCGCTGATGACGTAACGAGAGGGACGCGCCTTCGTCCCTTGTACACACCCCAACCTCTTGACCCCTCCCCCACGTCAAATCAGTGCCACAAAGCGAGGCGCAAAGAAAAATGAAGCGCAAAGGAAAGCTTGCGCCGCAAAGGCACGGATGACTGAAACGCGGATTTAAAGGAGCGGCGCAAAGGGAAATATGTGTTGCAAAGTCAATACGGCTGAAGTTTTACTTTGCTAAACTTTATTTTTTCTCTCAGGGGTTAACTTTTCTTTTGCAATTATTTTTTTTACTTGCAAAAAAGCAATT
Organism: Cirrhinus mrigala; assembly: GCA_036247105.1. Classification (NCBI taxonomy): domain Eukaryota; kingdom Metazoa; phylum Chordata; class Actinopteri; order Cypriniformes; family Cyprinidae; genus Cirrhinus; species Cirrhinus mrigala. The sequence continues at coordinate 9,629,659 of CM070007.1, forward strand.
TTTTTTCTCAATACTCTATTTTTATTTGCAAAACATATTTTTTGTTTGCAAAACATTGTTTTATTTTGCAGATATATATGACCCTATTTTGACTCCATAGAATACCATCTATGCTATCATAAAAAGTTTATCAGAAGCAAGTACTGCAGGGTACAGGATGTGAAATGATCATTGGATTTGGAGTTGCCTTGCTGCCTTCCGATCTATTTGTGGAGGCAGCATTTTTCAGCTTTCAGCCTTAAACAACAATAAACAAGAAGTTAAAGTCACTTTAGTTTCAGATCAAATTTGGAGAAATAATTTGCATATTTTTTCTCCACCAACTCAAATAGTTCCAAAATAAGCCAAAGAATCAAGGTTTGGATCTTGTTGCATAGGTTTTTCATGATGTAGCAATGTGATCTTGGAGCAAGAAACACCACGGAAATTCTGACTTTCAAAAAATTCACTCCTTTCTCCAGGCAAAACCACATGACAGTAATAGACTACAAACAAGGTTGTTTAAAATTCACTTTTACACGATGTTTGCATATAAATGTGTCTTCACAGTGTGGACACAACCACCCTACAATGATAAAAACCCATTTACTCCGTTATTTTTAATCCCCAAAATACCTAAACTCAATTATCAAGCCGTTTTGATTTTTTGAGTTGTATGATGTCATACTGCTCAGGCCCCGCCCACAACTGCTGATGGACTGTCCTGTATTAGCATATTTCAGCCCTCAGCCAGTTGTGAGCTGTCTGCCATCTTCTCCGTGCTTGAGCAGCTGTTACAAAGTCTTGTAGCAATGCAGGTGTTTTGTAGTTGGATGTAAAAGTGAACATGAGAGTTTTCATTTTCTCCTAACATGACTGAGGACTCAGTGGATTTGTTTCATTTTTGATGCTAATGCTAATGCACATTAATGCTAATGTGTTGTTTTATATGACCAAATTTTAGCCAAAGTATGTTGCAGACATTTCATGAAGACCCTAAAGAATCATTACAACTGGTGGAAAACGCGCATCCGATGTCCCTTTAACAAAATGTAATAAAAGTCCCTTTACGCCAAGGTTCAGTTCATTATCGGCTATGAAATAACGAGAAGAATAGCAAAGTGCAGTAAACGGTAAAACTGTTTGCACTACAAACCAGTGCATTCATAATTACAATAATATATTAAAATAATATGGTAAGACACACCAATTTGAAATATCAAGCAAAACGAGCTGTTTTTTAACAGCTAAAAATAGCTGGATGCAGGTGACACCGGAAGCCAGACCCATAAAATGTACAAATGGCTGTGCCCGCTCTTACGGGAAAAAAAAGGCGGATAGATCTCTGATATGACTCTTAGAAAATAACTCAGCCAATCAAATCAGAGGACTGGAACAATCTGTTGTATAAAAAACAGGAAATGACACCTCTTTTTGACAGTGCTATGATCGCATTGTCACATTCACAGGGAGACACATAAGCACAGTGTAACAGTTCAAGCTGAATATCACAAGCACATTTCCACAATGCACATGCTGGGTCATAGAGTTCCACTGTAGCTGAGTCTGTACACAAACATTACACATTTTGCCCTCAGAACACTTGCCCACACACCGATCACACACACAGAAGGCAGTGAGCAAACTAACACTTGCATCCCTCTTTTTGAGTCTGACAAAGAGTCAGTGCAGAAAAGAAGGTGAGGAAGAAAAGAAGTGAGAGAGAGAGAGAGGAAAACAGCATGGTAGAGGAGGAAAGTGTAGATGTCACCAAAAGACAAAAAAACAAAACAGAAAAAGAGAAAAGGAACGAGGCAGGAAGAGTTAGGAAGATCTGTAATCTCAAAAGGCACATGTGATAGAGCCAGAGAGAAATGATGTGCCTGAGAGAAAAACAGAAACAGGGAATCACAGAGAGCAAGGCAGCCTGCTTTTGCAGTTCCACTGTGCTTTGAGAGATTTATTAAGAGAAAAATGAAGGCAGACACTCAGCGGTGACAGTGGATCATCAATGACAGAGAAAACAGACGAGTGAGAAAATAAGAGAGAAATGAACTGAAATATATGGGTCAGGGTTATGCAACAACTGCAAAAAGAACTAAAGGAGTGAAGAGTTTGCTACGCATGGATGTAGGTGTACATATAGATGCAGGTACAAGCGTAGACATAGATATATATGGGTGCCTACAGATGTAGATGTGCACATGTAGATATAGTTGGGTGCCTATAGATATAGATGCCTATAGCTGTAAATATTGATAGCTGGCTATAGACTTAAAGATATGATGATGTCTAGATATACATTTAGTCTACAAGGTAGTCGTTCTCAACTGACTGTCGTCACAGACAGCAAGAAAAAAAAAGCAAATAATATGTGGAACTAACTAACTATATAATTTCAAGGTCACTTCTTAGTCTTATTTTAGTTATTATAACAGGAGTAGAAGTGCAGTTTTCTAAGCATATTTCAGAAATTAATTTTATTCTGAAGCACAGTATAAAAAACTTGATATCTGAAACAAGATATTTGAAAAAGAACTTTGGTCAAAATTAGAGAACACTTACAGATACCTCCAAGTTATTGGGGTTAATCTGGCACCTGGTGCTAATTTGCTAAATAATATGACAAATCCTATTTAACTGGCAGCATTCCTCCAATTTTCACTGACTGAAACCCTGTAACAGGAGGTTGTCGAGATTAAGGTCAAAGGGATGACACTTGCAAGAGAAGTTGGTCGTTCCAAATCTGTAATATCTCGAATACTGCAGGTTTACAGTGATAAATCATTCAAGTCCCCCCAAAAGGCCGGTTGTCCATGTAAGACAAATGCATGCCCTTACGGAAAAGAAGTTTTTTCAAGTGTGCTATTAGTATACTTCTTTTAAACTAAAAATAGGGAAGTATATTTTCAGTCTACTTTTCAAGTACTTCTCAGAAATGTGCTTTATGTACTTCTCAGAGATACACGTAAAATGACATTTAAGTATACCTGACTTATACTTAGAAAAAGTTTAAATATATTTACGCTATACTATACTAAGCTAGATTCTTCTGTACAGAATTTCCAAAACACAAGCGAAAAAAAACCCCGAAACAACAGTTGCTTCCACATGTAATCGAACATGATCAGACATAAAAAAAAAAATAATCAAAACTGTGTAAAGTTATGGAATAAAATGCTGACCCATGAAGAGGTAATAATTACTGTCAAGCTTTGGAGTGTCGATTGATTCCATCTACATTTTGATTATCATTCTGAATCCAGCTCTTTTTTCAGTCTTTTTTCAGCGTTTTGTTCAAAATATTGTTTATTTATTTATTTATTTGTTTATTTTTATTTTTTTTTTATGAAACTTACCCACATTCAAGTGGAATGCATGAAGCAGGAATAAAATGTTTTTGTTTACAAGCAGGTGCCCTGTTCATTCTTTTGATGTTTTGTATGTTCAGATATTCATAAAACAAAATATATACTTAAATAATACCTGAATATTAACATAGTAGTATACTTAATGAATGATTTAAAATTCACTTAAAGGGGCCATCGGATGCAAAGTTCAGTTTTACATGTTTAAACATTAATGTGTGTTGGCAGTGTATGTACAAATCTACCCTATAATGATAAAGATCCATGCAGTGTTTTTTAATGAATCTGTAAAAAATGCCTGTCAGTGTGGCGTCACACCGACAGAGGCCACTCCCACGATAGTTGACTGACATGAGTGTCTTACCTCAGACCTGCCTTAAATCAGCTGTAACAGTCCAGTAATCTCCATTGTTTCGATGCCGGAGCAGGGATGTAAGTTAGACAAGAATATCTCAGGTTGAGTAACTGAGGTGTTGTGTTGCTGGATGTATTAATGAACATAGTGGTCATCATTTACTCCCGACATCTGAGCCGCTGAAGATGCAGTAGATTACATTTGTTTGTGAAGGGAATGCACCTCCCGATCTACATATATCCGTCTATGTTCGTGCAAATCATTCATGATCCAGCTTCACTTACAGCAGAAGTGAGTATAAGGGTTTTTTATGAATCTTTGCGATCGCCTTTCCTAATAACATACTAGTTAGCAAGTTTAGCGGCTAAACGTGGCTAAATGCAGCTAAAGTAAACAGGCTCGTCACTCCACAGAGAGAAGAGAGGGGCGGGGCGAGCAGAGCACATTAACATTTAAAGCAACATCGACCAAAACAGGATGAATTTTTTCTAGAGCTGATTTTGGCAAGGTAAAAAGGGTGTTGTTTTACACTACCATTGAGAATTTTTAACCAAAGTATATTATAGACTTTTTCTAGACCCTAAAGAATCATATCAACTTTTGGAAAATGGGCATCCGATAAAAAAAATTTAAGAGTATACTTGCAGTATGAAACTACTAAACTAGTATACTGAGACTATACGTCAAAGTGTACTAAAAATGCTACAAGTAGCCTATTTAATTAGTAAAATATCAGTATACCTATAAGTTCACTTTTAGTATAGTTGCAGTACAGACTAAAAATTTTGATGTAAACTAGATGTGTACTCAAAGTTTACTACTTTTATACTTGAAGTATACTTCAAGTATACATTTATATACTAAAAAGTGGGCCAATTTAGTCCCAAGGAGTATTGAGATAGTACACTTACAATATACTACTAGTACACTGATATTTGTATACTTACTACATAAAGTATACTTAAAAATATACTTGAACTTTACTTAAGTATACCTAATAAACTACTTTTTGGTAAGGGTGAGAAGACAGGATAATGTAGAGACTCTCAGTGGGGAATCGGTTCAACACTGCAGCTGGAATTGCTTTGCCAGTTCAGTGCTGAACAGGGTAAGGATCTGTCTCGGCATGTTTAAGAGAAGTCAGACTGAAAGTGCACTCAGCAGTGACCAAGCCTCTCATCAGCAGAAAGAATCAAAAGGCTAAGCTCACATATCCTGAGGAGCATGTTGTGTGGAGAGAAGAGAACTAGTCCAAAGTTCACTTTAGTGATAAGAGCAAGTTTAATTTATTTGGGTCTGATAGGAAACATTTTGTTCGGCATCAAACTGAACACTACGAAACAGGTAAAGCAGTTCCTTGAAGCTAAGAACATTGAAATAATGAACTGGTCAGCCCAGAGTCCGGATCTAAACTCAACTGAAAATCTCTGGAAAATCCTTGGAGACAAAGTTATGGCTAAGAAACCCACTAGAGTTACTCAGTTATGGAAGAGAGTGGAAGAAGAGTGGACCAAGATCACACCAGCGCAGTCTTGGAAACTACTGATGTTCTACAGCCGCAGATGTGCTGAAGTCATTCAAAGCAAGGACTTCTACACTTCCTACTAATTTCTGACAGCTGTAACCCTCCGAAATTGTAGATGTAATCTTTCATGCTACAGTGGTTACTGTTCTCTAATTTTGATCACAAAATATAGGTTTTTGTTAAAATGCCTCGGATATTTTAATAAACATTAGTAGAACAGTGGTATACCTACAGTTAATATTTCTTCAAATTTTGAGCAATGGAGATCAACAATATTTCAGAAAAAATCAAGTATTTGTTGATTTATGGATTGATCTCCTCTGTAGATATATACATATAACCTACAGATTTAGATGAGGTGAAAATGATAAATGTAGATGTAGGTATGGATAGATGTATGCACATGTATTATAGATACAGCGTATATCTATAATTGAGTACATCATTAAATTGCAGTAAAAAGACAAAGACAACCCATATGCCGTTTTGCATTATAGACAGAACAGTTTGAGTATATAAATAATTTTGTTATATTATGATGGATTACTAAGGATGAAAACCACAGCGCAGTGACGCAGCCTTTTCATGAGAAATGGTTTACAAAAACATTAGTGACGTTCAGCTTCTTAATGTTCTAGAGACTCACTTTGCACTTTGCGATGCATAATTAATAATCCGTCTCACCCTGTACGAAGATCTGAGAGAGTCAGATGAACACTTTCTAGCCTCATTTATTCACACTGAATCACATGGAGGTCTTTTCATGATTGTATTATTCTCAGCATGGCGTACAATGGTGACACAAACCACAGTACGCTATGTGAAGAAAAAAAAAGAAAAACGCTTTTCAAATGAAATCAAAGTCACATCAGGCATTTGAACACAAAGCGTCTGAACGAGCCACAAGGCTGCTTTTTAATTTATTTATTTGTTTGTTTGTTTGCTTGGGTGATGTCATCATACACACACTACAAAAACCTGTGTGGATTTTAGTATTCAGTGACACATTCAGTATATTATGTTTACAGTCAACTTACTGTATACTTAATCCTGTACCTTTACAGATTTACTCTGGCCTCAAAAACTATTTGGATGCCTAAGAATACTTTAAAAAGATATGATATTCAGTATCAAAATAAATGGCATCCACAA
>CM070007.1:9641037-9822028 GCA_036247105.1 Cirrhinus mrigala
ACATTCTCAAACACACGGGCGGCATGTTTAAAAGGTATTTACACCTATAGACTGTAAATATTCATAAATATTCATGGAATTAATTAATTGGAGTGGGTGTGATGACAGTTTACATTAACATGTATCCTGATACTATATCAGAAATGTACATAAATTAAAATATGTGAATATGTACATGAAGGACCAAAGGAAAAAAACATTCAAACATTGATAATAAACTACAAATAATGCACACGCAGGATGACAAGATATACTACTGGCCCTAGGGACAGAAGCAGCAAGACATAAAGAGTTTAAGAAGGAAGAAATAATGAGCAAGCGGGGGAAACAGGGATATAGAGAAAGAGAGAGAGTAAAAGGGGGGCTGTGAAAGTACCACAGGGGTTTTTAACGTTTGATTGAGGTTGTGCATCATTAGATTCTCCTGAAACCTGATTACAGCGGCCTGGGCTTTTGTTGTAACTATTTTTGTATCCAGACAAGCAGAGCTAAGGGAATTACTGAGCACAGGAAGAGAGCAGCGACTGCCTCAGTATATGAGGTAACATCCACAACGTAATACTGTACGCATATACAACATTCCTCAATGCACGTCCACTTAACGATATTTTAATATCCAATTTAATATTAATATCTAATAATTAATGTCATTCCTAACAGGGTTATTATTGAGTTTCCTAACAGGGTTATTATATAAAAACACTGATAGGAAATAAAATACTTAAAAACTTAAACTTACGTATAAGGAACATTTTTAATTTTAGTTTGGTTTAACTTACTAAAATACTAAAATCACAAACCAAATATACTAAAAAACCTAATTATAATAAAAAATAATAAAAAAATAAAAATACATTTACAAAAACTACTATTGACGAAAGCACACAACAAAATTACTGAAACTTTAACTAAAATTAAAGAAAAATATATATATAAATATAAAAATAAATATAATATAAAATATAAATATATATAGATGAAATATATTTTTTTATTAAGTGAAATATATATTTCCAATTCAGGTGTTCAAAAAATAGACCATTTCAGGGCATGATCCATTTATGCCTCTCACATTCAAATTATATTTTGGCAGCTTACTGCGTCTAGAGACATACAGTGAGCTGCCAAAATACAATTTGGGTGTAAGAGATAACCTGAATGGATAGTCAGTGTTTGGAAGGGAGCAAACTGTCTCCCAAATATGTTTTATTCCTGTGTGTGTCTTTCTGTTTGATTAACACAGAAATTAATTTAACATTGAGGTGATGGTAAATTAAAGCTGTGATGAAACGGAAACAGCGACAGATCTTCTCTTTCATATTGTGACTTACATCTGAGTGAAACAGGTAAACGTAAAAGAAAAGAACCATCAAGGCTTACTTCTATCTATCGGTTGTTCTTTAGATGAAAGCAGATCTGAATGCGAGCTTCAAGTTGATAGTCAGAAAATGAGTTTAAGCCGACTAAATGATGGGAGACTAGAGAGAAGCATGTAAAAAAATACTTTATGCAATCACATTTTTATTAAAAATGATTAGGTAAAAACAGGAAAATAAAAATAAAATACACTGCCGTTTAAATGTTTGGAATCAGTACACTGAAAAAATCCCCAGCTGTCATGGGCAAAGATGTAAGATTACTACACAAAAATATCTTTAATGTTTTTTAAAGTCTCTTATGCATATCAAAGTTTCATTTATTTGATCAAAAATACAGAAAACATGTAATATTATGAAATATTTTTGCAATTTAAAATAACAGTTTTCTATTTTAATATACTCTAAAATATAATTCATTTCTGTGATGCAAAGCTGAATTTTCTTCAGCCATTACTCTCGTCTTCAGTGTCACATGATCCTTCAGAAATCATTCTAATATGCTAATTTATTATCAATCTTGAAAACAGTTTTGCTGCTTAATATTGTTTTTGCAACTTGTGATACATTGATTGCATTCTTTGATGAATAAAAAGTTAAAAAGAACAGCATCTAGCTATTCAAATTAGAAATCTTTTCTAACAATGTAAGTATTTACTATCGCTTTTTATCAATTGAACACATCCTTGCTGAATAAAAGTACTTTTTTAAACAAAGAAAGAAAGAAATTCCTGACCTTAAGTTTTGAATGGTAGTGTATATTGTTAGAAAAGATTTCTACTTTGAATAAATGCTGTTCTTTTTAACATTTTATTCATCACAGAATCCTGAAGAAAGTATCATAGGTTCCAAAAAATATATACATATAATGATGCTGAAAATTCAGCTTTGAATCACAGGAATTAATTCTATTTTAAAGTATATTAAAATAGAAACCTACTATTTTAAATTGCAATAATATTTCAGAATATTGCTGTTTCTTCTGTATTTTGAATCAAATAAACACAGCCTTGATGAGCAGAAAAGTCTTCTTTAAAAAACATGAAACATTTTGAATGGCAGTGTATATGCATAGATACAAATTATACTTATATAAAATGTTTATTTAATTTATAAAATGTTTTAATTTACCTATGTTTGTCAATAAACTAGAGTGCATCTCTTCATGTCAATGATACTGTAATGTACTTTTACCAAAACTTTTTTAATTGACTCCTTTAGTATAGCAGAATTCTTAAAAGAATTTGTGACCCCGGACCACAAAACCAGTCATAAGGCTCAATCTTTTGAAATTGAGATTTATACATCATCTGAAAGCTGAATAAATATGCTTTCCATTGATGTATGATTGATATAGGACAAATTTTGGCCGAGATACAACTATTTGAAAATCAAAATATTAAGAAAAATGCCTTTAAAGTTATCCAAATGAAGTTTTTAGCAATGCATATTACTTATCAAAAATTAAGTTTTGATATATTTATGGTAGAAAATTTACAAAATATCTTCATGGAACATGATCTTTACTTAATATCCTAATGATTTTTGCCATAAAAGAAAAAATGATAATTTTGACCCATACAATGTATTGTTGGCTATTGCTACAAATATACTCGTGCTACTTATGACTGGTTTTGTGGTCCAGATATGTAAACACACAAATGAAATTTCATTTATCATGTACTCATCCTTATGTTGTTCCAAACCTGTTTAATAATAATAATAATACATTTTATTTATGGGCGCCTTACGCAACACTCAAGAACAAGCAAATAAAACCCATAAAACATGTACGTCTTTATATTTTTCACAGAACGCAAAACAGAAAAATCATACAGCTTTAAAACAACATCAGGGTGAGTACTGATGTCATAAATTTGACTTTTGGGTAAACTTTCCCTTTAATTTGGGGGTCAGACTCCTCCAAACCACCTCTCCACCCTCTTTTAGTTCTCTAACGCACAGCAAGCTAATGAGGCTCATGACGCAGGACTCTAAAGTTATCAGAGCTGATTTTATTCTGCTATCTCCATGCAACAGGGCAAAGCAAATCTGTCATTATATGTGGGCTGCCACTGTAGAGCACTCCCTTAGGGCACTACAAAGCCACTCTTGGAACACTACAGGGATACAGCTTTAATGCATTAGGCTGCTGGCCCGCACACTAATCAAGGCTTATGCGCAACATCCCTCTAAGTGCAGTCCCGTATCCCTCTCGTTCCACTATCTATGAGTCATGTGTCGCTTCTTCGCCTTGTTTTTAATTCCGAAAACCCCTCCTTTCCAACCACACGTTGTACTTCCTCCTAGTCTTATTCTTCCCCCGACACAGTCTTTTTGTTGTCGCTTCGTAATTCATTTTCATACACAACTGTACCACGACCCAGGAGCTGTCAGTCATGCCATTCACTCGGCTGACTGCTGGCGATAGGGTAATATACATGAGACATGAAAACCCTCACACATACACTCACGCGCCCAGCTGGTAGGTGTAGGTGGAGCGGGGAAAGCCTGTTCGGCCAGTCATCTTGTGTTTTTGTGGAGGTGGAGAAGGAGGGAGGAAAAGAAAGAGGTGTCCAAAACATGAGCGAATGGAGGAGGTGCTAAACAACAACATGGACATCCTCGGGTCTACTGTCGTCTTTCGGTTTGTCTGTCTGTTTATTAAGAGGATCTCTGGAATGCCTCATTCTGATTGGCCAGTCAAAAAAAGACTAATGTCCAGGGCAGTGCTGACCACTCACCCTGAAATTCTGTTTCCTAGCTTGTGTTTGATCTCTTCATAATCTCTACATGAAAACTGTAAGACAATGTCCCAAAATAAGATCATACAAAATGCATGTTATTTTTTATTTAGTACTGACCTGAATAAGATATTTCTCATAAAAGATGTTTATATATAGTCCACGAGAGAAAGTAATAGCTGATTTTATAAAAATGACCCCACTGAACAGTTAAACTGTCCTTCAGAAAAATCCATCAGGTCCCACAAATTCTTTGGTTTTTCTTCATTTTTTTTTTTTTTTTGTATTTGAGCCTTTTCCAACAATGACTGTATGATTTTGAGATCCATCTTTTCACACTGAGGACAACTGAGGGACTCATATGCTCCAGAAGGAAAAACAATGCATAAGAGCCAGGGGTGTAAACTTTTGAACAGAATGAAGATGTGTACATTTTTCTTGTTTTCCCTAAATATATATATATATTTTTTATTTAGTACTGCCCTTCAGATGCTACTGAAGATACTTACATGTTTCCCAGAAGACAAAATAATTAGAATTTACCTGAACTTCAAATTGAAAAAGTTTTCACCCCCCAGCTCTTAATGTATTGTTTTCCTTATGGAGAATCAGTGAGCGTTTGAACCTTCTGTAATAGTTGCATATGAGTCCCTCAGTTGTTCTCAGTGTGAAAAGATGGATCTCAAAATCATACAGTCATTGCTGGAAAAGGTTCAAATATACAAAAATATTAAAAAACCAAAGAATTTGGGGCACCTGAAGGATTTCTCTGAAGAAAAGCAGGCAGTTTAGCTGTTCAGGGCAAACGAGGGACTCATGAACAACTATCAAAAAAAAAAAATAATAATAATAATAATAATTACGAATCAAGTGTATGTAAACTTTTGAATGGGGTCATTTTTATAAATTCAGCTATTATTTTCTCGTGGACTATACATAAACATCTTTTATGTGAAATATCTTATTCAGGTCAGTACTAAATAAAAAATAACATGCATTTTGCATGATCCCTCTTATTTTGGTAAAAAAGCAAATTCTGCAAGGTGTATGTAAACTTTTGCCTTCAACTGTACTTGGTTATTATAAAGGAATGGTGCTGTATGTCGAAAAGAAGCACTATTAAAGCAATGTCACAAAACATATAACTATATAACCATTTCCATGTGAACCTCATGTAGTGTTACAAATGCAGTCTATAATGCAAAAAGCTTGGGCGTAAATGACACACTCAAAGGAAAATGGCTTATAGTTTATCTTATTCCAGGAAGCTGCCCAAAAAGGAGATGCTATAAGACCAAATTTGGTATTGGTTTATCTCTCCTTCCAGCAGCAAGTAACAGTAATTGCATTCTTTAGTCACCCATTATCAAACCCCTTAACGATTATCTCAGTGTTAAAGCTTCATATTTCTAGATTTGAAGTCATGACTTGTGTCCCTAGAGCCTAAAGTCTCCCCTGTACACAATGCGTTTTTCATTCAGGCGTCTCATTAATAATGCGGAGGACAAGATAATCCAAAGGGACGCATATGCAGAGCCAAGAAACGAGCTGTGTGCCTGTTTCATGTGCCTCGTGCGCTCCTCCTCGCATGCTCTCAGCTCAGTCATTACCGGGCGCCGTGCCTGCGCTCCCCCTCCCTTTCCCAACTACGTCTCCACAATCGTAACTCTGAGCAAAGACGTCCGACTTCCCTCTGTCCAAACTGGTACGCGAGAGCCCTCCCCTCCTCTCTCCGCGCCGCCTTTTCCGTTTGCCACCCTCGCTTGGGCTTGACCCGACTGGTGACGTAGGAGAGATTCCGTGGTGCCCACAGCCGTAGGCGCGCGCTGCGCTCGGGTATAAATTGGGCCCGGGACCCATCATTCGGCACTCTCTCAGTCGCTCCGACTCGGGAACCAGAGCATCAGCGGAGATAGCAGGGAATCAATCGCTAAACTCCTCAGGCTAACTCGCTCTCGGCTTTGGTTCGGAATGGAAACATCAACTTTTACGCGGAGCCAACGCAGCTCCTTTGCGCACAACTTTAAGAGTGAGTTTTTGCTTCTTCTCTGTTCATCTTCATTGTGAATGTACTTTTGAAATGCTGAACTTAGTATTCTAAGTAATGGAAATGAATGCATTTAAAACAATGTAACGATTTAGAATTTGATCAAACTGGCTTTCGAGAATGCTTGGTTTTACGCAGCTAGATGGTTAGAAAATATATTTTGTGCTTGATGCGTAAAATGCTTCGCCTTGATGTTTTAGTGCTTTTATTCAAACAAATCCTAGCAAATGTATGCATATATTTAAAAGTGTAATGTTAAACTTAATGTTACTTAAGTTTAATGCTAAACCAATTACATTTAAATTCAAAGAGATCAAGAGAATAATGTTCGGAGCTGTACATGCTAAACTACTGCTTGTAAGCTAAAACCTGCAGTGATAAGTTAAATCGCACTTTTTTCTGAACACTTTAAAACGAAATACTTATGAACTGAAGGTTCTAAAATGATGTGTTTATGAGAAAAATTGTCACAACGTAAATGGATGAAAACCGATATATTGTTATAATGATAAAAACATAATAGTGCATTCGTAGAAATTCGTTTTAAGATTGTGAATTTTTCAGCATCAAATTATTATTATCACGAATTAATGTATGTTTAGTTTAAATGTATATAAGATGAGACTTACAGAGCTCTCCAAAATGGAAACTTGCGCTTTAGCCACTGAGACTTTGTGATGTGACGCGCTCCTCTCTTTCCACCAGGCGCTCTCTCGCTCTGGCTGGTTGTCTGGCTGGTCGTGGTGAAACCCGTGCCTGCGCAGAACTGCCCTCACCGGTGCGTGTGTTACCCGACCCCCATGACAGTGAGCTGCCAGGCGCAGAACTTCACTATTGTGCCCCACGGCATGCCCTACGAATCCCAGCGCGTTTTTCTGCAGAACAACCGCATCACTGAACTGAGAGTGGGGTCTTTTGCTTTCGGCACACAGGTAAGAAGGTGTTATAGACTCTATGTGTGGTACAGAATAGAACATTTAATATTTACATTTGCAAATATACATTTGAATGTCTCATTTACTAATTTTGTATTCCTTCTCAATATCTTCACCTCATTACCTTTTCCTCCCTCTACCCTTTCCTTTCCTTTCTGCCCATCAATTCATCACATACTAGGTTTTGTGGCTCTTCTCCAACAACATCACCTGGATTGAGGCTGGTGCATTCAGCGAGCTGCGCGATCTGGAGGAGCTCGATCTGGGCGACAACCCTCACCTGCACCGGCTCGAGGGTGGAGCTTTCCGCGGCCTGGAGAAGCTCCAGAGCCTCCACATGCACCGCTGCCGGCTGGCCGCCCTTCCCCATGACATCTTCCACAAGCTCTACAGCCTGCAGTTCCTCTACCTGCAGGAGAACCAGCTCCACTTCATCCAGGACGATCTCTTCGCTGACCTGATCAACCTCAGCCAGCTCTTCCTGCACGGCAACCGCATCCGCACTCTGTCCGAAAACGTGTTCCGTGGCCTGGTCAACCTCGACCGTCTGCTGGTGCACGACAACAGGATCCGTCAGGTCAACCGCCGCGCTTTCCGCGACCTGGGCCGTCTGACCATGCTCTTCCTCTTCAACAACTCCCTGGCTGAGCTGCCCGGCCAGGCCATGCGTGACATCTCCTCCATCGAGTTCCTGCGGCTGAACAACAACCCCTGGGCCTGCGGCTGCGAGGCTCGTCCTCTGTGGGAGTTCTTCAGAGGCGTCCGCGTGTCCAGCTCCGAGGTTCTGTGCGCTTCACCTGCTTCTCGTCGTGGACAGGACCTGCGCTTCCTGAGGGAGATGGATTTCGCCCTGTGCCCACTTCCCGACCCCGGCTCCCTCTCTGGCACCACCACCACCACCTTCAGCACCAAGACCCGCTGGTGGTTCTCCAAGCACAAGCCCGTCAGCACTTCCAAGGGCATCTTCGAGAAGACCTCCGAGACCAAGGCGTACCCCTTCAAGTCCCAATATCCCTCAATCACATCTTCATCCACAAAGTATGAGCTCGGAGAGGAAGAGGCTCTTCTCCCCAAGCTTGACCCAGAAGAGTATTGGGCCAACTACGGCAATGAAGATGCGGGCATCACCTCCCTGCGCTGCTTCGAGCTTGAGTGCCCTCCCGAATTTGACTCTCTGCCACCATCTTCCTCTTCCTCTCGCTCCTCATCTTCTGTCCTGTTGCTACTCTCCATGTCTGTCTGCATCCATCTTCTGTTTGGCTGAATGTGTCTATCTCAGAAGAACCCTCTTTCCCCTCATTTTTTCTCCTCTCTGGAGGAGAGAAAACCCTGTTTCTCAATTTAACTCTTCAATGCCTTGATTCCTGTTTACTATCAGCCTTAACTGTATCTTTGTTCTGTTCAGTTTGAGCCTCTAGTTCTTGGTATCTAGAGGGCACTAGACTGATTTAGGATACAGTGGGTGAGCAGGGAACGTTGGGCAGTACAGGCCCTTAATGGAAAGTAACGAAAGCTGTTCAGAGGGCTTGGCTAGTTAAGCAGATACTCGGTCCTTTATTTTTTGAGGACAAGTGTATTCTAAGCCATCTCTGTCACAGTCAGTGCAGACAGAGGATAGAAATTTCCATCTTAGGTTTACGTACAATATTTGTATGCTTTTAGATTTTTCAGCCACTCTAAGTGCTTCTATGATAGTTGTAATTATAGCTTGTGATGTCACTACGACACCCTCTTTCCAGCTCCATTATTTCACAGTAGTTAGTAACAAAAGCATAACGAGCAAATCTTTTGATTCCCTTTGGGACGCAGTGATCGAATGTTATAGTTCATCTATTCATAACAGAAGGGACTCAAAATCATTCAGGGCTCGAAAAGCACAAAAGGACTGGCGTGCAGCAGCGAAGCAAGATAGACAAAGCACAATGGAGTGATGAGTTTGAAAGTGTTGCAATACAGCTACAATTAAAGATGCACAAAGAGAGAAAGAGAAAGCACGCGCAGGAGAGACAGAAAGCACGCACAAGAAAAGGCGAAAGAATTCATTACATCACCCACCAGCTATGACAGCAATTATCACTTGTGTAAATATGACATCTTGGCAGAGGGAGCTGTAAATAACGCTATGAAAGGCCTTATGCTTGTCACTGTTCTGAATGGCCAAGAATGTCACTGTGAGTAACGTCTGTGATGTTATTTCTATGGTCAGTGCATGGAAAGATCAGTCAGTGGCGTGAGAATGTGTGAATGTTTTTTTTTTCTTTTTTTTATACTGTATGTCTTACAAAATGCTGTTAATATGTTAAGTCTTTACTGTAAAATACACTACCTGAATTGTTCTAAGACCTTCCTTTGTTTACTCTTCTTTTCAAATTCAAATGTCATTGATTTTATCTGAACATTCCAGCAAACTCCATCCTTTCTCATTCAAAATATCGTTTTTAAATCAAACGAGTCAGTCTTTAGGCCAAAAAGAATTGGCAAAATGCTAAAACTAGGACTGAATCCAATATGTGAAGGACACTATGGAAAGACTGTTTCTTAAAATCAACTGACTACTGTGAAAAACCAGATTGGAAAAGCAGAAAAATGTGCTTACTGACAGATTGGTGGACATTCAGATTAATGTCCACCATTGGTCCAAATACAGACTGGACTGCTCATGGTGGGCTTGCTAAAGTCAATGGCTTTTCATTGGTGGTCCTTGCCTATTCCCGTTTCCTCCTCTCCTCTTTCAAACTGCAATAAAGAATTGAAATGCTTTAGGGAAAACAAACAGAGAGGGCAAGGACAAGAGGAGAGAGAAAGAGAAAAAGAAATGCACTGAAAGCAGGGGTGGATGTGGGCGGTAGAGGCGAAGAGGTGGATGATAAAGGATGGATATGCTCATAAGAGAAACGCAATCTAAAGTTCCTTAATACAATAGGAAAGATTGTTTGATCTCCTCTTAATTTGAGCAATATTCTGTTTTGTTTTCACCCTAAGACAGTATTGAATCTTTTGTGTCCCACAGATGTTACCATGACTTGACCTGAGTATGTCTTACAATGTTTGTATGATGTGTGAATGTATATCTCAACCGAACGGGTAAGGTCAAACTGCCTTAAGGTGCTCTCGAGTGACCATGTTTGTGAGGTTGCTCACAGATGACCAAAGCATTAGTTATACCTTTTTACCCAGAATGTATGCAACTGAATGTAAGAATGTGAAAGAATGAGCTGTTCGATCTTTTCACTACAACACAAAGTGATGGACAGAAAGCATGACAAAAGAATAAATGCTTATCTGTGAATACGAAACATCTCTGGTGTGGGCGTACTTTCTTTGTATCTTCATCCAACGGCTACGATTCTACAGTAGAATCTTGCATGTGCCTTCTCTCCCGCGCATCTCTTCTCAGTCTGACCTCCCTTGACACATACAGACAGACAGACAAATAGACAGGCACACACACACACTTTCTACACCTCACCGCTTGTAAAGTTCTTTGAAGGCAACATCATTCACTATAACATGCAGTTACCATGCAACGCACTGGCCGCCATTCAAAGCTTCAATTCAGAGTTGCAGAGTATGCAAGACGTGTGCACACCGGCCAACACAAGTAAACGCACCCCTGAGGATGACAAAAAGATGATGTTATTGGAAAAGGTATTCACAAAGCACTCCAGCTGTGGTATTGAATTGGTTCTTGTTGATTCAGATTTGGAAAGCCTTTCTTTGTCTTTCTAGCGGTGGTGTCTTTAGCAGATGGCTTGCACTGAAAGAGCAGCAAGATGCAGAGAGTTTGCTTCAGTCTCCCACCATGTGCAAAGGCAGGCTGTTCTTAACACAAACGTGTACACATACATACACACACACACATACGTGTGAGTCCCGGTGAGAGGCTCAAGTGATTTTCACTCAATTCCACAGTAAATCTACCATGAAAACTACAGCCAACAGGCTGTTTTGTTTTCCATCCAATGCTCAATCTTCAGCCTTTGTGCATTACAACTTGCACTGATTGTGGATTGAAGATATCAGTGTGATGTGATCCAAATTTCTGTAGTTTCTGACAGACTACAATTACTCAATTAGTCAACAAACGGAGTAAACCGTATATGACGATTATGATGCATGAGGCTATTTTTTGAAGCAGGCCTTTGAATGTAAGACATCTGCATCTCGATGCCCCCATTGGACGGAGTACAGTTACGCAAATAGTCCTTCATCATCCCACCCACCATCTGCGTGCTCATTGGCTGTCGGCCATGCTACTCAACAATGAGACACAATGAGTTGGCTGGCAATCGAGGGGTGGCGACCACGTCAATATCGCTGAATATCAGATGAAGAATGAGTCACTCAATCACATGAATGGGGGATATGTGTGAGGAAGAAAGAAATGGGACTTACTCTGTTTTTTATTTGTGTGTGCGAGTGAATGAGTTTACCGGAAGTTGCTCATCACAGCAAGAGTTTGGAAGTGTTGCTAATCGCCCCCATGAGAATGAAATGTCAAATAAATATGGTTACTGGTACATATCGACACATACACACGGACACCTCTTTGGTGTGTTTTTCGGTGCATTAATGCAGAAACATGCAGCTGAAATTGCACTTTCTCTCAATGAAACATGATTACAAACTTATGAGCACAAATTTTTCATTTCTAGCTGCTGCTGGGGTTTCATTTGGTATAAATTAGCAATGATTTTAATATATTCGCACATCTCTGTCTAGCGTGCAGTTCAGCAGAGCTCAAAGCTCTCGTTCTTTGTTACATATTCGTTTTTTTTCACACTTTCTCTTCTTTCGGTCTTTCCGCTCGGTTTGTCGTCATCAGCTCCTCTCTCACCCCTCCCTCACCTTTCTCTCATCTTCCAATTTTCCTCACTTTCTCCAGCTCTTCTTGACATGAACATGTCACCTTTATCTCTCCCCTCTTTCAGCCTTAATTATAGGTGTTCAGAACCCAGTGCTGTTCAATAATGAACCCAAAATCGATGTGTGTTGGAGGCCCAGCATTTAATGTTGTGCTCCTCAATGATTACCAGCAAGGCTATCTGTTGTGGAAAGAAAATAAAAAGCAGAGGGAGTGCTGATTTAATGCGTCAACTCTCATTCATCCCTTAAACACACTGACAGGTTTTCATCTCATATGTTTTGATGTGTTTTCAAAGTGTAAGGAGAGTGCTGTAAAACTCTTGGTGTGCGTAAATGGAGGAAAGAGACAGTGGCTGACGTTAAAACTTGAAAGGCAACCAAAAGGGAGACGGAGAGAGAGAAAGACAGACCGCAAGAGACATCAGCAGGGCTGAAATAGTGTGTGAAACGGTGAATAAAATGCAGAGAGGAGTGAGAGGAGATGTGAGATATTTGAGTCACATTCTTGGCAGATTCCGGCGCCACAGACATTTGGAGAGTTTATGAATTGCGTATGCAAAGTCGCACACTTGCGCGGGTGCACACACACACACTCATTTAGCCCTAATCACACATTCGAAGAGCGCTGCACTCTTCCCGCAGTGAGGCAGACGGTTTTCAAATGGAGTGCGTCATCACTCTCATCAGTGGACCGTGGAGGGTTCACGTGCCTCCACTGCCTGAGCTACAATCTTACACACATACCTGCAACTTAACTGTCTGACGATACTGTCTCTGCTGTTTTCATGTCTAGTTAAAGCAAAGACCTTAATCCTAAACACCCCTATTCACTGCACCCATACAAGACTAAGCTGTCAGATAGAGCAGTAGTTCACCCCAAAATGAAAATGCTGTCATCATTTACTCGCTCTGAAGTTGCTGTTGAGTACAAATGAATATATTTGGTTATATATATATAACCAAACAGCTGCTGATAGCCATTGACTTTCCATCATGCTACCAGCAACTGTTTGGTTACCCACATTCTCTAAAATATATTATTTTGTGCCCAGCACCTGGCTGGTTGTGAAAAAGCAAGCTAATCAGCAGCTCTGTATGGTTAAGCTTGGGGTAGGTGTAAGAGTGGGCTTTAGGGATTGGGGCCAAGAAATTTGTTCTTTCCGGAAAAGAGTTTCCCGTTATATACTCACCATTTTGACACTGTGTTCTCACCTATGACGTGGCAATAATTGCAAAAACACATTCCATTGAAGTAAAATTTAGTTACAAGGAACAACTTCCTTGCTACAGGACTTGGGTGATTCTTCAGCTATTGGCACTATTTGCACTGAAAATGAAATTAACACTTTTCACTATAGGGCCGTAGCTGGGGTTTGCAGGACCCCTGGAGCAGGTTCTACCCCTGGGCCCTGTTTGAAATCGTGTAAATAGCACAAATAAATAAATAGAAAAAAGATACAAATTAAACAATGTTTACGTTTTTTCGAGTTTGTAGGTGTTCAAGTACAGAAACTGAATAATCAAATGTAAAAATATCATTGCATGTTCTTCGCTGTATAAATTAAAAATAGATTAATTCTTGTTAAAACCACAAAGCAATTCTGAGCAGTGAGTGATTTTCTTTCATTTTTGATTTTATTGAGTAAACATTAAAGGATTAGTTTACTTCCAGAATAAAAGTTCCCTGAAAAACTTTCCTAAGGTTTTTGAGGAAAACATTCCAGGATTTTTCTCCAAATAGTGGACTTTAATGGGGACCAACGCTTGAAGGTCCAAACTGCAGTTTCAAGGCAGTTTCAAAGGACTCTATTCAGTCCCAACCAAGGAATAAGTGTCCTATTTAGCGAAGCGATCAGTAATTTTGTAAAAAAAAATAAGATAAAAATTAAATACTTTTTAGCCAGAAATGCTCATCTTGCACTAGCTCAACCTCACACATGATGTAATCAAGCAGACATGATAGGCGGAAGCAGTGTTGGGGGGGTAACATATTACAAGTAACGCAAGTTACATAATCAGATTACTTTTTTCAAGTAACTAGTAAATTAACGCACTACTTTTTAATTTACAAGAAAATATTTGAGTAACTTTTCCAAATAAGTAATGCCAGTTACTTGTGTCCTGTTGACAAGTTGAGAGAAATGGAGAGGAGAGGTGTTGTGTGCGCTATGAAAACATGATGGTTACTGTAGTTCTAGACTAACTGTGAACATGCATTTATGCATTTACTCAACTCACTTGCACAAAAACATTATGAGTATTGAGTATTTCCTCAAAATGAAAAGAAAACAAAAAAAAAAAAAAACAGTAAAATGCAAACTTAGAAGATGACACATCCCATTTTAACCAGTGTCTTTGCTGCTGATTTTCAGTGATTCAATTTAACCATACAAATAAACAAAAAATGACTTTAGATAAACATAACATTTGTAGTTTGATTTGTGCCATCTACTGTACAGACGTGAATTCACATTTCCTGTAGCCGGAGGCTTTTTCATTTCACTTTTGCTGTGAAAGAGCTCATGTACCAAAAATAGAACTTTTTATATTTACAAACAAACAAACAAACAACCCCAGCCCAGATGAGAAAAAGTAATGCAGAAGTAACATAATGCATTACTTTACAAAAAAAGTAACTAAGTAAAGTAATTAGTTACTTTTTTAGGGAGTTATTATTGTAATGCATTACTTTTAAAAGTAACTTTCCCCAACACTGGGCAGAAGTCCTGACCCAGTGTTTACAATGGAAACGTGCAAAGAAAGACAAACGCCCTTTACAAAAAATGGTAAAACAACATCGGATGATTTTGAAGTTGGAGGAGAAAATTAGATGGAGTTTTCCTAGCCTGCCTTTTCAAACCAAATTACACAGTCGAAGAACTAACCGTCTGTGACATTTCATTGTGATTACATAATGCATGAAGATGCGCATGCAGAGCTGGTGCAAGATGAGCATTTGTGGTTAAAAATTATATACATTTTAATGTTTTAGAAAACGACTGATCGCTTTGCTGCATTGAAACTGCAATTTGGACATTCAACCCACTGATCCTCATTGAAGTCCACTGTCCACTATATGGAGAAAAATCCTGGAATGTTTTCTTTAAAAACCTTAATTTCTTTGCGACTGCAGAACGAAAGAGATGAACATTTTGAATGACATGGGGATGAGTAGATTATCAAGAAATTTTTATTCTGGAAGGTAACTAATACTTTAAGGACACTGACAACAGATAGTAAACAAGGCGCGGTCACTTTAAGAGACAATGCATCCATATAATGATACCGATTTCTTTCTCAACTGTTTACGTTCACTCAATACATAACTGACAGTTTTTGAAGGATACTTGCCAAGATGGGTATTTTGACATACTTTTGAATGCATTTGTCCGCTCAAGCACAGGAGGCAAAATTCAATTTACATTTACATGTATTCATTTAGCAGACGCTTTTATCCAAAGCGACTTACAAGTGGGGAATACATCAAGCGATTTATCCTAAAGAGGCAAAACGACATAGGAAGTGCTCATAATACCATATAACAGGCATTGTTCAGATAAGAACAAGCTAGAAAGGGAAGAATAGGAAAAGAGTAGAACAAAAAGTTTTTTTTTTTTTTTTTATGTCAAATAGTATCAAAAGAAAGTTTTCAGCAGAAGTTGTTAGGGAGTCGGCATTCCGGATAGGGGTGGGAAGATCATTCCACCAGCCAGGAACGGTGAAACAGAATGTTCTTGTGCCTCTTTGTGATGGTACAACGAGGCGTCTCTCAATAGTGGATCTCAGACTTCTGGAGGGAGTGTAGATTCATAGCAGTGAGTGGAGGTAGGCGGCGCTGAGCCTGTGGCTGTTCTATATGCAAGCATCAGTGTCTTGAATTTGATGCGAGCTGTAACCGGGAGCCAGTGCAGGGTGATAAAGAGAGGTGTGACATGGGCCCTTTTGGGCTCATTGAAGACCAGTGGTGCTGCTGCATTCTGAATCATTTGTAGAGGTTTGATTGTGCATGAAGGAAGACCGGCTAAAAGAGCATTGCCGTAGTCCAGCCTAGAAATGACCAGGGCCTGGACAAGAAGTTGTGCAGCCTGCTGCGTTAGAAAGGGCCTGATCTTTCTGATGTTGTGCAATGCAAACCTGCAAGATCGAGCAGTTTTAGTTATATGGTCTTTGAAAGTCAGCTGGTCATCAAAGATTACACCAAGATTTCTGGCTGAACTTGATGGGGTAATTGTTGATGAACCTAACTGGATGGTGAAGTCATGTTGTAGAGTCGGAGTGGCAGGGAAGACAAGGAGCTCAGTCTTTGCCAGGTTGAGCTGCAGGTGATGTTCTTTCATCCATGCCGAGATGTCCGCCAGGCAGCCAGAGATCCGTACAGCTACCGCTGGATCATCTGGATGAAATGAAAGATAGAGCTGTGTGTCATCAGCATAGCAATGGTAGGAGAAACCATGTGCCTGTATGATGGGTCCCAGTGATGTAGTGTATATGGAGAAGAGGAGGGGTCTAAGAACGGATCCCTGAGGAACCCCAGTGACCAGATTATGTGCTTTGGATACCTCCCCTCCCCAGGTCACCCTGAAAGACCTACCTGTGAGATAGGATTCAAACCAGCGAAGAGGAATCCCTGTGATGCCCAGTGATGAGAGGGTGGATAGAATTTGGCATTCAAGGGCTGTGAGATGTGGTTCTCTGTGTGCGCACTGTGTGGGAGCTTGCATATTTAAACACGCGAGGTGTATCAAGTGCAGGAAAACCTGAACGAGAACTCAACTGAGCGAGTACTCCATTGAGTTATTTGGCGTCTTGTGCTTGAATGCTTTAAAATCTTTTGAATGTTTATATTGGTAAAGCTTAAAAACACATGCAAACGGTAAGCTTTAGTGACAAAGCACAGCAGTGGCCCATCAACTGTCCCGGGTGTCTTTTATGCTGGCCTCGGTCAATCAGTTAAAAACGCTCCCACAGCCGTGGTCCCCTATAATCATCACCCCTTTCAACCCACTAGCGACAGCCCTGTTTTTCACACTAGTTTATTTGATCTAATCAGCAACATTCAATAGTGAAATAAATCTATCAAAGGAGAATTCTGTCTTTTTTTTTCAGAAAGCTGTGAATAAAAAAAAAGTGTAATTTTTATCACATCCCAAATTATGTATTGTGTTTAACTGATTTCTTTTGTGGAAATGACAGACACATTTTTTTTTTACATTTTTGGAATAAAATGACAGACTCTTTTGCTTTGACCCGACAGCATTTCATAGCTAGCATTTTATGTATCTCAAATACATACAATTAAATAATAGGTTTCACACTTCTTGCATAATTTAACACAGTTACAGGTTGATTGGAAGTGACCTAAAATAAAGCATTCTCTATTTACCTTGATATCTCATTTTTTGCAAGCATGCTCTGACACTTCTGGCAACCAAGTACACAAACTATGAAAAAAAAAAAAAAAAACTTTCAGTAGCAATACGGTCATAAAAGTGACCAAAGTTGAGGAAACACCCCCTTAGAAAAAAACAGTTCTTAGGCATCTTCTATTTTTCCAACTCTTCCAGTCTGACCTCTTCATATAATGCACACTACTTTAAACATATTATCTATTAGGGATATATGCATATTCAGATGTGAGTAGATGTCTTGTTTGTCAGTGCACTGAGCAAAACATGGTTGCAGCTCCATCATCTGGAATTTTTAAATGCATTTGGTTTTACGCATGTTAAATTTTTTGCTAGTTGACATGACGTCAAGCAGCGACAGCTCATGTGTGAATTATTATGCGAAATGCAGTCTACAATGGACGCACCAAGGTGATGCACCAAGCCAGCTGCCACAAAAGGTGAATACACAGGAGTGTCACTGACTTGGCATTTGAAAACTGCCAGCACCATCTGCTTGCACTCATTTCTGCAAAGCTAGATCACACACTTTTGCTTGCATGAACACCAAATCAGTATCCAAGTTTGATCAAACAGCGATGAGATGCACACTTTCATCTCTAAGGGGATGTTCATGCAGGAGTTCTTGCATGCAAAACAGCTAGACAGAGCAAAACGCAGAGCAGACAGTCTCCAGACGCTTTTTCCCCCCATAGCTGAACTATTTTTCACTAGACATGTCGTCTGTAAACACATCATTTATGACAGACAACGCTAAAAAAAAATCAATATTGTGAAATCCTGACTAGTCCCAGATCCTAAAATATATACTTTTTAATATACATATAAATCATAACCTATAAAATCTTAATGGGAAAAACAAAAGAGTAAATGCCCATGTGATCTGTCAATTACCTATTTGTTTCCTCACTGTCTGCAACTGTAAAAGAACCCACAGGTCCCTGAGGCTGGATAATTTGCATATCTGTCTGAGCATGACTTTTAAGGATGTGTAAATAACGGTTTCTAATAATTGACAGTGAGTCTAACAGTTTAGTGCTGTTTTTGTTCATAATAGTGACATATTTTTGTCACACTATATGCGGTGAGTCTTGTGAAGATATTTTCGCTTTCGATCAGTTTTGACTCCCGTCGACCCACACTACACTATTAATATATTTTCGCCAGACAGTTGATGACGACACAGATGAACAAATTAAGCGTCATCCCTTTTTTCCTTCTCCTGGCAGTCCTTTGATTCTGCATCCAGCACTCAGACCGTGGCACCCACTAATATACTCACATGAATAACATGAATATATACCCAGCCTTATTTTCGTTCTAATAGCGCTTTAATGCACAGAGCTTATTATGATGAAGCTATAGTGACAGACATAATTATTTTCCACTTTTATGCTATCTCCAAATTTGAGACATTTCACAACATTCAATATCATATGCCATATTATGAACCTATATATCAATGACTCACATCACAGGCAACAGTTACAGACAGAAGCTAGACGTCTGATGTAGACTGTACTTAATAAATATATCACTGTCCTTCCCTTTATCCGAATTTTAGCCTGTAATACTGTTTATGTCATTACAATTGAAATAAAAGTGCTTTGTGATGTTTAAAACTATTTTTATGTGACGTACCAATAAATTTGGAAACATGAATGAGTTGTTACAAGTGGGCAAAAATCTATACTTTTTATATGTGCTATGTTCTTTATTAAACAGCGTTATGTGTCCTTAAAGGAGAAGTCCACTTCCAGAACAAAAATTTACAGATAATTTACTCACCCCGTTGTCATCCATGATGTTCATGTCTTTCTTTCTTTAGTTACTAAGAAATTATGTTTCTTGATGAAAGCATTTTAGGAATTATCTCCATATAATAAACTTAAATGGTGCCCCCAAGTTTGAACTTGCAGTTTAAATGCAGCTTCAAATGGCTCTAAATGAACCCAGTCAAGGAAGAAGGGTCTTATCTAGTGAAGCGATCGGTCATTTTCAAAACAAATTGACAATTTATATACTTTTTAACCTCAAACGCTCGTCTTGTCTAGGTCTGTGTGAACTGTTTTTTTCTTCCCCAACTTTAAAATCATCCTACATCGCTGCAGAAGCACTGACCCAGTGTTTACAAAGTGAACATGCAAAGAAGATCAAACGCCCTTTACAAAAAAAGGTAAAACAGCGATGTAGAACGATTTTGAAATTGAAGAAGAAAACAAGATGGGAATTTTTCGACATACCCTAACTGTATTGACCCGGATTACACAGACTACGGATGCACATCGCAGAGACGAGACAAGACGAGGATTTGAGGTTAAAAAGTATATAAATTGTCAAGTTGTTTCGAAAACAACTGATCGTTTCGCTAGATAAGACCCTTTTTCCTCGGGTGGGATCATTTAGAGCCATTTAAACTGCATTTTGGAAGTTCACCATAGAAGTCCACTATATAGAGACAATTCCTGAAATGTTTTCTTCAAGAAACATAATTTCCTATCACTGAAGAAAGAAAGACATGAACATCTTAGATGACAAAAGGGTGAGTAAATTATCTGTAAAATTTTATATTGGAAGTGAACTTTTCCTTATAACCAATATAGTCTACTTCATCATATTTGATTCACAAATTTCTAAGGCCTCTAAATAATCAGTGTTTTGCTGAAAAACAAAATCTTTTGCTTTCTGTTGTCTGATTGCTAGTTTACACTGATTTAATGAAGTAAAAGTCCTTTTAATATAATTCTACAAAAATCCACTTTTTTCTGTAAAATCATTACTGATTTTTATAAATTAAATGCAAGAATAAATGTTATATTCTTAGTAATATTTGAAAATAAGCTCTTACTGGACTGATGTAATTTGGGTTTGCTTGATTATCCACAGATAATTTGTTAGAAAAATCATGTTAACCTTTTAACTGTCACTCCCTATCTTGAACATAGACATGAAAATCTAAAGTTAAATTTTTACAATTCATGAATGAAAACATTTTGTATTACGATTTTGATGTACAATTTCCATGGTAATGCAATGTCTGATTTTAAAATGGTTTTCAAATCATTAATTTTTTTAGATTTTAAGTTTTCAGGTGATATATAATTTCTTAAGATTTCTATCGCGTGATAAGGAAAAAGGCAACGAAGAAAGTCTCTTTGTGGCAAAGGTCAGAACTCCTGTTATGATGTAGATTTTTGAGGTCATAAATTAATCTTTTACTTTTCCTACATAATTTGTAACACAAAAGTGTGGTAAAACATCTATTTAGGAGTCTTAGACCTTCCCAACGATATATAGTTTGTCATGATTAGATTAGAATTTATTTGTAATATGGTGAAGTAAACTTTGGTGTCCCACAGAGCGGACGGTGACAGTTAAAGGGTTAAAATGTGAGCATCAAATATAATAAATCGTACTTTTGAAAACTATATTGCATTTCATTATATGTTTTGCTCCCACAAAAAAAAAAAAAAAAAAAGGATTTCAATCATCCTCCTAAGATAAACAGTCTGACAAGTAATATTTATATGCATTTTATTTAAATAGTCTACTATACTGTTACAATAATCACTTTGATTTACATCACAACCTATTAGAATTTCATCTGATCTTTTGGCCATATAAATATCGGAAAATTGCTCAGTTACTCGTTTTACCCAGTGTGGAATTTTGAATAAAAAACAAAACTGTTCCATTTTGAAAAAATACATTTTTTAGAATGCCAGGCATTACATGGTTAATACTGTTTTTAAAGCTTTGAATTAAAGTTTAAAGCTTTTAAATTAATCATATGTCTCTGACCATATTTATGCTTCCTTCCTGCATTCCCTCTCAAGCCTTTTCAATTTTCTGTCCCTCATCTTCCAATTCACGCACACTGCCTTTCTCTGCATCATCTTGTCTACGTCCTCCCTGCTGCTGTTTTCGTCATTCTATTCTCTTTTGTTTAAACTCCTGCCTCTTCTCTTTCTCCACCCTTCTCTCCTCTTCAAACTCTTTGGCTCTTTGTTCTACTTCCCGCCTCAGCCTATTTTTGCTACTGCTTGTCTAGGCAGTGCGTAGAAGGATCTCAGTGAGTCAAAAATAACCCAGGACAGATGCAGAGTTGTGCCCTGGGACACTCACGGATCCCCTATCATCCCTCTCAAGATGGCCGACAATAATGACTCATCCGCTGCCTCTCTCCATTCAGCTGCCTAGCAGCCTGTGCACTATTAAAGAATGAACTCTCTTCTTCCTACACAGACTGATAGACAGACCTACAGACAGACCGACAGACAGACAGACAGACAGATAGATAGATAGATAGATAGATAGATAGATAGTTAGATAGATAGATAGATAGATAGATAGATAGATAGATGGACAGATCTATGTGAGTGGGCCCATCATGTGATGTTTTTTGTAAAGCACACATTCAAGCAGAAACACATAATACCACCTATATCAAATAACTGCAGTTTGATGAGAACTGTTTGAGGCAGGAGATGAAGGCATCTGGAATGTACTATGTTTTACTTTAAAGACTTTTGCTTCACCGTCTAATATTTGTAGTGTTTCGTGGACTTCCGATGCCCTCAAGAGGTGAAAGTTTGCAACAGACTTGTCCAATGACCCAGATTTCCTTCTGCTGCTAAGTATAGGTTTTTAAATATTGGAAATCTTTTGATTAGGTCTATGGGAAGGCATTGTCTCTTTATAAACCCTCTGATCATTTCATAAACTGGAATTGTGTTGGATATTCACTAAAGTAATTTAAAACAACAATAATGACTACAAACAAAGACAGTGAGGTCATAAAAGTTGTGGTTGATGTGAAAATGCTCCAGTATATTCATACAGATCAACAATGTCATTAATGGTTTTATCAATAAAACCAATTCTGATGAATTGCATATTATTTACTTATTTTTTATTAGAAACTAGAAATATTGGTCTCTCTTCTTCTGCCCACAAGTCTATGATACACCTTGCCACGACTTGGGAACAGAATTATACAAATACCCATTCTGGCCACAAGGGGGCAGCATTGTACAAATATTATTAAAGTATTCTAAAGTTTTGTAAGAAAATAATATTTAAACGATAAAAACATACATATATATTGAGAAAAATATGATCAGATCTGATCTTGTAGTGTAAATTCAAGGAACAGAACTGATAATACTTAAAAAAAAAAAAAAAAACAGCTTTGTGTTTATAGCAAATACATTGATTTGGGGAAATTATTTAGTAGTCTATGCATTTAAAGGAACACTCCACTTTTTTTGAAAAAAGGGTCATTGTCCAACTCCGCTTAGAGTTAAACAGCTGAGTTTTACCGTTTTTGAATCCATTCAGCCGATCTCTGGGTCTGGCGGTAGCACTTTTAGCATAGCTTAGCATAGATCATTGAATCTGATTAGACCGATAGCATCCCGCTCAAAAATGACCATATATAATGACGATATTTTTCCTATTTAAAACGTGACTCTTCTGTAGTTACATTGTGTACTGAGACTGACGGAAAATTAAAAGTTGTGATTTTCTAGGCTGATATGGCTAGAAACTATACTCTCATTCCGGCGTAATAATCAAGGAATTTTGCTGCCGTACCATGGATGCAGCAGGCGCAATGATATTACGCAGTGCCTGAAAGTGACCGGCACTAAGATTGTGTAGATGCAGAGTTGCTGCCAGCAGTGTTGACGGTTGCGTAATATCATTGCGCCTCCTGCACCCATGGTACGGCAGCAAGGTTCCTTGATCGCAACTTTTCATTTTTCGTCCGTCTTTGTACACGATGTAACTACAGAAGAGTCAAGTTTTAAATAGGAAAAATATTGAAACTCTTTGGTTATTTTTGAGCGAAATGCTATCGGTCTAATCAGATTCAATGATCTATGCTAAGCTATGCTAAAAGTGCTACCGCCAGACCCAGAAATTGGCTGAAAAGATTTGAAAACGGTAAAACTCAAAAAAAGTGGAGTGTTCCTTTAAGGTCACAGAAATGAGCTTGTGTAGGTTAGAAACTATCACTGAAGAATAAGCACTGAATGACATGGCTTTTTATGCAAATAGCAAGCAATGAACAAAAACATGAAAATAAAAATGATTATTCGGATGTAGCTACTGAAATTTTAGTTCTGCTCAGGTGTGACTACTTTTCATATAAATACAGTAGAAACATTACCTTCAGTCTTTGGAAAAATACACTAAAATAAATCTAAAAGATAAACAAATACTTAAAAAATCATTGCAATCATTCTTTACTCACCCTTATGTGGTAACCAAGTATGATATGAAGAAATTTGTAACCTATGGAAAAGACAACACATTAAAGTGGTCTACATGATTTATGAAATATATTTAAATCTTTGTTATCAAACAATAGACTAAAAATTATTCCCATATCCTCCACAGTTCTCTACTTTTATACTTCATTCTGCATTTACTGTGCCAAAGAACAGCACCGGACAAGTTACTTCCAAAATGTAATACATTATATATTACTACTTACTGTTTGAAAGTAATTAGTCACATTACAATATTACTGTCTCTGAATTGCAATGCGTTACACTACTTTTGCATTACTTTTGAGTTACTTTCACCAACATAACCACAGAATTATGACTAGGTCTTCTAAAATACTAAAATGCAGTTTATTGCTGCTCAATATTAAACAAGGATAAAATCACGCAGTAAAGTGTAAAAACAATCGTCAGGCCCTTGGCGCCCTCTGCAGGCATTTATTTTTTATAATATTTTATGTATTTTAAAGGGGAAGTCCACTTTCAGAGCAAAAATGTACAGATAATGTACTCACCCCCTTGTCGTCCAAGATGTTCATGTCTTTCTTTCTTCAGCTGTAAAGGGAAACATTTCAGGATTTTTCTCCATATAATGGACTGCTTTGGTTCCCGCAATTTTGAACTTCCAAAATGCAGTTTAAATGCGGCTTCAAACGATCCCAAATGTGGTTGTAAACGATCCCAGCTGAGGAAGAAGGGTCTTATCTAGCAAAACGATTGGTGCAACATGCAGAGATGGACACATGTAAATGATAACAGTTTTTGTAGAAGCATTCATGTGAATGAAGCCACTCTGAGATGCAGGTATGTAACCTACACGCATTTAAATAATTACAGCGCACATATTAAACCTGCATCGCATATATTTATTTAATTGAATCATAGCGTTTGTGAATTCTTAATAGCATTGTGCTTCATTATGATTTTTAAATGGGTTTAATATGTGGAATGTGCCACTGTGTTTTGCTGATTACTCAACACGGGCAATCGAGGATTTATTTTTTTTAAATTGAATACTCCAGTAGAATCGAGGAATCGTTGCAGCCCTAATAGCAACGTTAGCTTACCTTGTCATTGCTGGTGCTAGCAAGTATTTTTTCTGGCAAGCTTTCTAAAAGCCGATTCTACTGTTGACAGAGGCTGCATATCTTCCACAACATACTAAGCCACAACTTTGTTCACTTTTCGCGGTTCAAGCAGCATGGCATACCGAAAGCAATTTAATTTCTTTTGCTTTGTCTTTCCCGCGCTCTCATCGGCCGCATTCTCTTCTCCTGATTCGGTGTGGCACGTATTCCAGTAACAGCAAAATAGACATACTATTTTACCCGCGGAATTTTCTCTGCTGCTGCTGGAATGTCTCGCGGATTTGGTAAAAATTGTTGTATCGTGCGTTACTGAGATTGTAACGGGTATAATATTACCAAAAATGTATTAGTAATGCTTTATATTATTGTGTTACAGCAAAAAATAATATATTGCTGTAATGGCGTTACTTTTGTAATGCATTACTCCCAACACTGCCATTAAGAACATGAATTAAGAAGATTTACAGTATGGGGGCACATACAGTATGGGCCCACAAGTCACTTTTATGGTTTTGTACTTTTTGAAGTACTTTTATGGTTTGAATTTTTTATGCTTTTTTTTGTTTTCCAAATATCAAACATTCTTGAAAAGAAATAAAATTTAAGCCTTCATATAACAATTATATTGTATGGAGACAGTAAAAATGCACAAATACACACATCTTGAGAGCGAGGAAGAAGATAAGGATTTTTTTTTTAATAATATTAACTAAAACAATATGTGATCCTTTGTTTAAAATGATGTAAAGTCGTGGTGCTGTTAACATAGGTGGGGGATCCTAATAAACATTTTGGGCTTAAATGTAATTTTTAGACATATTTTAATATAGGATGAGAGACATAAAAGAATGCGTTATAAAAATTGAGGACTACACTGTAATGCACACACACACACACACACACACACACAAATAAACACACACACACACACACACACACACACACATATACACGTGTGTGTGCGTGTGTTTTTATATGTGTGTGTGTGTGAGTGAGTGTGTGTGTGTGTGTGTGTGTGTGTGTGTGTGTGTGTGCATTACAGTGTAGTGCTCAATTTTTATAAAGTATTCTTTTGTGTCTCTCATGCTATATTGAAATATGTGACATACCAGGACACACACTTGTATACTGACATGGGTATGGCATAGGTATTACAAGGAGAATTATGAGGACATTTTGAGCAGTGTTGGGGAAAGTTACTTTTAAAAGTAATGCATTACAATTTTGCATTACTCCCTGAAAAAGTAACTAATTACGTTAGTTACTTTTTATGGAAAATAATGCGTTACGTTACTTTTGCGTTACTTTTTAAATCTGGGCAGGGCTTGCTTCTTTGTTTTTAACATAAAACAATTCTAATGTAAAAGCCCTTTTACATCAAAACTGAAATGAATTCACCTCAGGCTGAAAGAAAAGTACATTTATGCAGGAGATCACTCTGAAGAAGCATAAATGTTAGTTTATCTAAAGTAATTTTTGCTTATTAGTATGGTTGAATTGCATTATCGAAGCTCAGCAGGTTAATAAAATGGTATTAAATACATAAAGAACATTTTTTTTATTTAACATTTAATTATTGCAGAGTTGCGTCATATTCTGAGTTTGCATTTCACTGTTTGTACTCATTTTGAGGAATACTGAATCTGTTTTTTTTTTTTTTTTTGAGTGAGATAAATTAATGCATGTTCACATTTAGTCTAGAATACAGTAATATCATGTTTACTCCCAATTTCCCGACAGTAGACTTGTCAATAAATAAATGGGGAAAAAAGTAACTCAGATATTTTCTTAGATATTCAAAAATAATGCGTTACTTTACTAGTTACTTGAAAAAAGTAAAATTATTACGTAACTCGTGTTACTTGTAATGCATTACCCCCAACACTGATTTTGAGTCACTAGCAATTTTTGGGTGATAATTGTTTCTACAACCAATTTTTCAGTGTATGAACACATCTTATGTTACACTATGATTTGTCAAAAAGTGCCACAGTCTGCTTTAACCTACCCTTGCTCTATTAGTTTTTATTGTATGTCTCTCTCTGTCTCTCTTGTGTAAATCATTTGTTTCTTTGTTTATTTAGTGAAATTACTGAAATAAATCACACTTGGATATAGTCTCTACTCCATAGTGTTCATCGTAGCATTACAATAGCTCATACTATTTTAAGGGTTACTGTATGCAGGTATTGCACAGAAATATCTTTTTATAGACTACAATTCCATTGTTGGTTTTTAAAGTAATAATGAATACGTCTTTCTTCATATAGCTGAACATCCAGAATGTGTCAACATTTCTGAGTCTGGGGTGTTCCCTATTGTTCCAGCTCAAGGACCATGAAATAAAATTGAGTCAACACCCAAATGCAGGGTCTGTTTACGTGAACACATGAGCATCTACTGATCTTGGATTAACAATCTGTTATTATGATGAACTTGTTTGGAAGAAGGTCACACATCATGTAGGATATGATACGCATATGCCACTGCCAGCCACAACTACTGTATTCCAGTTGGCTGCTCTATTTTTACACTCATTGTCATTTGGACCATATCTAGGCATTTCAGAGTATTGATGTTTTCCTGTATATTTCACAGGAAATTACAGTCTGCTTTAGCCCTGGCATCTGTCAGGGTGCTTGTGTTTTATGTGTGCTGTACACAGAGCAGTAGATTTGTGTTATTTGCTCTAAAAGAGGTGGCGTGACAGATGTTGGTCAGATTTGCGCGGATATTAGGGTGGGGGGGGGGGGGGGACGCTTATCTGTCAAACTCCTGCTGTCCGTTTAATCCTCAGAGCAAGCGTCTTGTCTGTCTGCCTCCCAGACACCCGTATTTAATATGTCACTGTGTCACTTTTTATCCTTTATTAAGCTGTTTATGTCTGCCAGTTCATTACAGGCTAAAAAGTATTAGCATATGAACAATTTGGAAGTCACGCCGCTGCTCGCTGTCACAGTTCCTGTACAGCAGCGTTCAGGTGTCCGTTACGCTCTTTCATCAACACCTGAGTTTCGAATGAATTTGACAAGTCCCGTCAAACGCTGTCTTGCGTCTTATCATTGGTCGCTCCGAATGAATTGACAGCAGCTCTCAGCCAATGAGCTCGCAGAAGGGCGGAGACGTGAGACTGTTCTGGGAGGCTCGTGGATGTGGACTGGAGCTCGTGCCGCTGCGCTGAGCTGGGTGAAAATACGGTAAACCTGTCGTTAGCTTTAAGCTACGTGAGCTTTAGCAGGTTATACGCGACAGAATATAGATTTACGCGAGTATCGAGAGGACCTAGAACTTGAACGACATTATATAAGCTCGAGTGGGTGCAAAAATAAGGCGAAAGATTCACAGTTTGGACGCAGGCTAACTGGCTAAGTGAGCCGTCGGCAAGACCCACCACCCAAAGATTGAAACGGAGATTAAAGCCATCATCTAATCTATTAACGAGGATAACCAATGTCACACACACCAATCCTCTAAAGCAGCGACGCCAATGAACTGACAGGTAGGTCGCCAGTGGTGTTATTTTATTTTAACGTAAACAGTGTTTTGAAAAAGGGGCGATATAATGCTAGCTGTCATGCTAATAGTCCTGCCCAGCTGTGCTACTACTACTTATGATTATATGTCAATCCAGCGCTTCCATATCTAATAACTTATTGATTTATTTTAACATGAGAGTCATTTATTCTGGGCCTGTCTTTGCTGTCATTCCTCATGTAACAGAATAAATCGTGTTTTAAGGGGGTGACCACAGATAGACTTTACGTTCACATGTACTCGTTGCAGTTTTCAGGCAAAAGCCTGAAATATGTGGATTAAATGGCGTTTTTTGTTGCAGTTTCACTGAGGTAATCGATCGAGGCCCCGTTATGCTTTGCGCGACGCCACCGCCTTCAAAGCGCGCTCAGTATCGGCGTCGCGGATTCATGTCAGGGCCTAAAACCGATGACAACAGTGCAGCTGCAGCGAAACACACCCAAAAGATACACACCGCCTTAAAGTAATACAACGCCGCACTGCCTTTTGATTCCTTTTAGCCATTTAATCTTCTCAACATCTCATAATGAGATCATGTAAGTTATGCACGTTTTGTGTTTTAATCATGTGTGAGTCATTCATTGTCATCAGATCACCTGCTTATTAATGCCCTTTTATTAATTAAGTTAACAATGAGTAAAAATAGCAATCATTGTTTGCAAATGAAATCATAAGAGGGCTCTAACTAGGTTACCCACAATCAGCAACTCACACGTGTGTATAAAAACGTGAACTGTGCTGCTGAAAATCAAACCGTTTTTGGCTGTGGTCCATTTTTTGTTTAGTGTAGGTCGCATAACTAGCTGTACCAGGTTAGATTGTTTGTGGGTTTTTTCCTCCCCTAAAAGGGGTGTGTCTGCAAAAATGAAAAAGTTCAAAAGGGTATGTGACAGATCTCTTTATTCTCATTGCATAAAAGAGATGCTTTGCTTCACTGTCATCATGAGAAATTGGCAGGCATTTAGTGAATTGTGGGAAATGCAGGTTGCCTCAGTTGGCAGGGAGTGTAATGCCACATGGCTTTAGGTTTCAGTCATTCTGTTGTAAGAGGATGGTGAGAAGGAGTCGAGAGAGAATTCACATGAAAAGGATGTAGTGAAGTGGAGGAATCATTACTCTGTGTCTGTGTGTGTGTGTGTGTGTGTGTGTGAGCGATAGAATGACCTGAAACAGAATACATGATTGAATACTCCTATAGCATGATTTTGTGTTGTGTTTTGAAATGTGTCAGACAACAATTCCTAATGCAATGTGATTTTTAGGGCGTTCACACTTGGCAAGTTTGGTTTGATTAAAACAAACTCTGGTTTAATTGTTCTTTTAGTTCATTTGAGTAAGTGTGAACGCTGCCCAAACAAGTGGACTGAGATCCACCTTTGCAGGAAGTATTGGTCTGCCTCCAAACAAACTATGGTGCACTTTGGCTGATATATGAATGCGACACGGACAGAAGTCATCTAAATGAAACAAAATAGTATGTGATGTCACAAGACGTGAGCCTAAAAGGACAGGATTCTCAAGCAGGCCTATGTTGTATATTACAGTTTGGTACAGGTGTCATTACTGTTGTCTCTGTTTAGCAGATCTCCATGTGGAATTCATGACACTTGTTTTGACTCCTGTTTTGTGAGTTATAAAATATCACCATGTCTACACACAAGCATGTTTAACCCAATAAACAGAGCATTGTTTTGGCTATTTAGTATATTTGCAAAATATGTCATAAAATCCGTCTGATCAGGTTGTGATTGTATCCTTATGCCTTTTTTGTCTCTTTAGGGTTGATGTCAAAAATGACAGTGTGAAGTGAACCAGGACTAAATATAGAATTTTGTTTTTGGTCCCGGCCAAAGAAACAAGAGAACTGACCTACAAGTGTAAACAGTGTCAGGAGACTGAATTCTGAGTGTTATCCCCCCTTATTTTTTTTATTCATACATTTACTAAAATCCGTCCAAAAAAGACACACATATGCACTGATTATTCTTATAAAACAAACAAAATGTTGACAAAATACACACATTGAATAAGCATTCAAAAATGCATTTAATGTTGTGTCCTAACCAAATGTGGCACGCAGTAAAAAGTATCTTATCTAGGAGTGTAACAATTCTTGGAAATGGATCAATGCATCAGTCAAATTACTGAAGTGATGTATTGATCCAACCTGAGAAAAAAAAAAAAAAAAATCTTTTTTTTTTTTTATATATATCTAGAAGATTTACTGCTTCTTTTACTGTTATAAAATGTCAAATGTCAAAATAAGCCTTAAGTTTTGACAACTCTGAAACTTTAAACATTTCTTATTTATTTTTTTATTTTTTATTTTACAGGGCACAGAGGACTGAAAACGTTCTTGACTGTTTTCGTTGCTTAAAGAGTTAGTTCATCCAGAAATGAGAATTCTATCATCATTTACTCACCCTCCACTTGCTCCAAACCTGTATGGGATTCTTTCTTCTGTTGAACACACAAGTTATTCTGAAGAATGCTGGTAACCAAATAATTTAGTTAGCCCTTGACTTCCATAGTATGGAAATACTAGGACTAAATGGCTACCATCAGTTGTTTGGTTACTCACATTCTTCAAAATACTTTCTTTTGTGCTCAGCAGATGAAATAAACTCATACAGGATTGGTAATAATTGGAGTAAATTCATTTTAATTTTTAGGATGAACTATCCCTTTTAACTCATTGCACAAGCCATTGATGAGCTGTAATCAGACAACTGATGGTCTCATATGCATTATTTATTTAATTTGTTTTGTTATTTAAAAAAAATCAAGTGTATTTGTTGTGGACGTCCCTGGATTTGCAATTTTCAGAGATTTCAATCAAATGTTCATAAGACATTTTGGTTAATTTGTGATTTAATAAAAATGTAACCGGTTGTATACTAGGGATGTAACATTATCAAAATCTCACGATACATTGTCGCCAAATGACGTCCACAATATGATATTTATTGTGATATTTAAAAAAAAAAAGAAATAAAGAATTGGAAAAAATTTGTTTGTACATTTTAAAGTTAAATTATTATTATATATTATTCTATATAATGCACTTTGAGAGTTTCAAAATGAAGAGCTCCTACCCATGTTTTTAACTAAGAGAACTTAGGTTAGAAAGAACTTGTCTCAACCCTCTTTTTATTTGTAATATATTTCACACTGGTGTTTTAGAAGCCAAACAAATTAGAATATAATCATGATAATAACGACAGTAATAGCCATACATTGTAAAACAACTGCAAAATAAATTAAAATTAATATTTCATTGGTATATTGTTTTTGCTGCACACTACAGTAGGGAAGTTGCAATACTTCTTTCCTAATTTCTAAACTTGAAAGAGATGTTTTGAATTTGAACTGCAATAACGTTACCCAATTAAACAGCAATTATCAGCAATTATCAGCAATTCATACTGCACTTTTAAACTTTTAATTTGATGGAAACAGCAGCAGAGCTTTTATTTTGAAGGAAAACTCCAGCTTCAGTGAAAACAGGCTTATAAAAACACCTCTCACTACAAATCTAGTGAAATGCTTTAATACTATGCCATGAAAATAAGGCATAACTGGTGGCCGTTGCATTCCCAAACGTGCGCTAAACTCACAGTACCTGCAATAAACGAGTTCACTGCGTTCATTCACTGTAAACGGAGGCGTTCTGAAGCATTGAAAACAGACGGATCATAAGCTGATCGCCTCAACAATGTGTGCACCTTGCTTTGAAACGTACAGCGCTTGATGAAGGAATTAAGCCATATTGCACTTTCGTTTCATTTGACAGATACTGTGTAAAAGCATAATGGCCTAAAATGCAACTCAAAGACCTTTAGAATAAGAAGTTTAATTATATATTTTAAGAACTACACTTTTTGCCCGGCAGACCTGTTGTTTCATATCGGCGTGACCGTGATAACATCGAGACAGTTTTGCTATTGCGATATCAGATATTGATAATATCCCTGTTATATACATATAGGCCTCTGAATCTAAGTGTCTCTAATCATATAGTGTAGATTGTATCAGCTGTGTGTTTTGAATATTTTTAAGATTGTTAAATTTTTTATTAATTTTATGTACAGTTTATTCATTTGGTTACCAGTGTGAGACAGAAGTGCACTTGCACGATTGTGAATGTCATATTACATGGTGGTAATGATATGATTATAACATGGTAATAGTCAAGTAGTTTATATATTCATTTTGTTTAAATCATTATTCTTATTTCGATATAGACCAGCGTAGGCAGTGCGGTTTTGCAAATATTTTTCCTGTCTGGTCATGGAAATGTATCTACAATTTATAAGCCACACTTATGAATGTTACACAGTGACCATAATGAAAGTAAAAGCAAGAGACTGGAGAAAGACGAACCTCTCTTAATAGTTAATCTCTGGCATTCTCTTCTTGTGGACTCTTTCTCTTTCACTTAACATACATGCTGAAACCATACACAAGCCTTTCCTACATACTGGTCAAAATGTCAGCCAGACTATTTCCTGTCTGTTGCTGACTCAACCACAATGAGTGGACCCTGATCCAGTGGCTGATACAGGCTCTCACAAAGTTTCTCAATGTAGGATGCAACGCACCAGTGGACGCTGATCTAGGATCAGGGTTTTCAAAGGTTATGATCTTATGTAGTGTCTACAAACCAAAGCGGTTTAGATGTGCAGCTCCACCCTAAAATGCTTTGGAGTGTTGTCCCTTGGACCTTATGCGCGGTTACGCAGCTATGGCATTTTTAGACCAAACCCTGGGTCAGATTACCAAATGTCAGGCATAGCTAAACTGATAACAAGGCTGTCTGAAATGTGTTTGAACTTCTTAACTGTCAGGCTCAATTCAGCAGATCTAAAAGCAAATTTGTCCCAAAACTGATCATAGACCCACACTGGACCGGTGCATTTGTGATTAATAGTAGTGTTTAATGAAGTGGATGTGTGTTTCAGTGTAATAGAACTGAATGTTTTATGACTTGAGAGAACTGTAATTTGGGTTTGGTTTTTTCAAGTGTGTTGTGAGAACAAATAATAGCACAAGTCTGTGTTGAAGGTTAAGTTGGTCATGAAGGTTGGACTCACTTATAATGAGTCATAAAACTTACAAAATGTAGGTTTGTGCATATTATACAGTAATCACACTGAAAGATCAAGTCGTGTTATTTAGTTGTTTTTCAGAGTGCTTTAGCATTTCAAGGTTATAGTTAGTCTGTCTGCTTCCACGTATAGTCATGGCATTTTAAAAGAATGGGTTACCCTAAAACTTAAAATGACTTCATATGATATTTTATGAGTATTGATGACAGAAATAGATTTTTTTTTTCTTCTTAGCTGTCTTTTTTTTTTTTTTTTTTTTAGATAAGACACCGTACTGGTAGACTCTTACTGCAGGAGTTAGTTACTGTATTGAATAGCTGTTTTGAATTACACCTTCTCCCCTTTATTTATTAATTGATGAGGACATCTGTCGACTGTCACCTAACGGCTGTTACTTTAACATCCTTCTCCTTTATTTTCAGCCATCTCCATTTGCACTGTTAGCTGTCTGTTGTGATTGTGTGAGTTTGTAATACACAATGTAGACTGGTTAAATTCAGTTTTACAAATAATTTAAAAAGGCTTTTGGGTTTTTAGAGCATCTATATGTTGGTGTACTCCTGAAATTTAGTAGAATTAAATTTATCAGAAATACATGTATAAGTGCACAATTCAGTCATGATAGCATCATTGTGTACGTGCTTGTTTCTTGGGTGGGTGTGTGTGTGTGTGTGTGTGTGTGTGTGTGTGTGCGTGTGTGTGTGTGTGTATGTATATATATGTGTGTGTGTGTGTGTGTGGTTTCATGTAGTTGGCAATACCCTGCCGTAATGTGCACGCCCACAAAGTCAGAAAGAGTTGAGGCTCTGCAAACATCCAGACATCACTTTTGTTTGCATAACATTTGATAGTGAAAGCTTTTGTGATGTCATCTCAATATGTGTTTAGTTAAGTAAGAAAAACTGGTTAAGGATTGCCCTACAGGTGTCTCTGTAATTAAGGTCAGGGTTTTTTTTTTCCCCTTTGTTTTAGTGTCAGTGAAAGAGCTTATTCTTCAGGCTGGCCTGTGATGTCTCTACAATGGATGTTTGAGCATTCATTTGCATGTGGCTTGATGTGTATGTACTTGGAATGCAACAACTTATGGTGAAGTTGTTAATGGAAGTATAAACAAAGAATTAAATTATTGCTAAGTTTAGTCTTTAGACTGTGTCTTCTGTGTCACTGTTAAAGGTTGAACATGTCACTTATGTTTTTATATAGCACTTTATGCTTCAAAGATACATCTGCGATTATGAGCGCGATTTGGCGTAGCTTGTCAGTGATTTACGGCTCTGTGTATTAATTGCCGCTCCAGCTGAACGCACGTGATGGAGCTTTACTACTAATCAAAGTACCGGCTTCATTGACTAAGCGCGCCTCACAATATCATGCGATTAATCGTGCAGCCCTACTTTTATGCATGTAAATAAAATGCATCAGCTAGTGAAAAAAGCATTTTGATCAAAACATTTGTCAACTGTTGGTTTAATGAACCATAATTGAATTTAGTTAAACATTTCTTTAACTACACTGTTAATAATAATTATAACTTTTAGCTCAAAGTGAGTCATTTGTTGATTCAGACTAGTAACACCTGAATTCGTGACTCTTTCATTATTCATTATCCATTCATTTGCTCATAAATTGGACTACATTGATCACGTTTTTCTGTTTATTTTTTTGTGCAGCCCTGGAGGACAATGCAAATATTATTGTTTATACTCATAATTATGATTACTAATTAGCTATTTAAACTTTTCTGCTTGATAATGAATTTCAGCTGCCATTATGTTTCATGTGATCCTTTAGAAGTCATTCTAATATGCAAACTCAAAAAACATTTCTGTATATAAGTAAAGACAGATTTTTCTTAGTATCTTTATGGAACCCCTTTTTTTTATTTATTTATTTATTTTTTTATTTATTTATTTTTTTTAAGCAAGGACTCATTACACTGATAAAAAGTAACAGTCAAGAAATGTATTAAGTTACAAAAAAAAATGCACTTTAATTAAATGCTGTTTTATTTGAATGTTATAGAAATCAAAGAATGCTGAAAAAATGTATTGTGGTTTCTACAAAAATGTTAAGCAGCAAAAGCTGTTCCAGCATCTTTCTAGCATTAATGATATAGGGCACTATTAAATCAGTTTTATTTTTTCCCAAATTTTCTGTTTTCCATTATTTTTCTAGAATGTTTTAATGGTTAAATGTAATTTTATTAATCAAAAAGCATGAAGCTTACACAATTTAACAGCAATTTCCTAAAAGTTAGATTTTTAAGGCCCAATGAAATACAAAATGATTTTTTTTAACTTTCTCAAATGTAGTTTTATTTTTACCCAATTCTGTTTCCATTCATTCCATTTTAATGGTTTCATTTTTAATAATTAATTCATAAATTGTAATAATCAAAAGCATCTCTAACTGATTTTATTAAAAAAACTAAACAAAAAAAACACTTTAAAAATTTTTTTTTTTTTTTTTTTTTTTCGGAAATACTGTGTTGCGTGTTTTTCTGGTAAATCATTTTTGTGGTAAATATTCCTTAAAAACAATGTTTATAAATAATTTTATTAGTAGTAGTACTATCATTACATTAAGTATTATATTTCTGTCACAATTTCTTCAAGTTAAACCAGATTTTTTTGACTGGTTGTTGTGAAGACCTTTAAGTTTCTAGTTTTATATGATACAATGACAAAGGTAAAATGCTCATGAAGTGACTCTCGGAGCAGTTCTAGAAATCATGTTCATATTTTCATGTACTCGTATGTTGAGACTGCAGAAGCTGAAAACACTGTGAGCGTCGTGCGCTCAAATGCTCACATAGTTTAAATAATAGGCACTTCAATTACCAAATCTGTTGTTTGTGTCAGCTGTACCATTTAAAATTTGCTGCTCAAGCCTTTTTTGGCTCTGAATTCTGATGTTTTTTTTTCCTCTTTTGTTCTTCTCAGGTGGATTTTATTTCCATTCTCTCCGGCACACCCACTGGAAGGCTCCATAATTGGATGAGTGCGTGCTTACTCTGTGTTTGAGTGAGCGTATGGTCAGCTGAAAGAGAAGATAACGCAACAGAGTCAGAGAAGAAAGCGTAGGCATGGCTCAAGGCACTCCCTTGAGGCCACGTCCCCCTGAGGTTCTTATGTAATGCCTCCTCATCTGTTATTAGACCGCAGCTGGGCCTGATACACTCACACGTACACATTTGAGGAAGTCTCTGAAGTCTCCCAGGGGAGAAGTTGAACTCTTGTACATTGTTTTCTCTTTGACCCTCTCTTCCTTCAATGTTCACATACTCACCTGTGAATCCCAGGATTCCTCTGAGCTCTAAAGTCTTCATTTCGGAATCGCTCCACTGACCTGGATCTGTTCCCAGGCGTGTGCAAGCTAAGTGCTGCTCTTTTCACCTGTTTTTTTGTCTCTGTGCAGGCTCCATCAAGAGAGGTGTTTTAGCTGGAGCATTCTTCTCATTTTATGCCTCTTGTCTTAAAAAACAAGAATTTGATCTAATCAGCCATGCAGGTGTAAGCCTGTTTACTTGTGGCGATACTGGCCTGTCGTTCGTAACTAACCTGTGGATCAGCAATGCTTCGACTCAGGAGAGAGACTCTTGAGATTTCTTTTCTTAAGGTGCAGTGTAGTGCACTGGTTGGTTGAAATGAAGGAAAGACATTTTTACATTTTCTGATAGTGTGGATGGTGGGGGGAAACCGTTAACGGTTGATTCCGTTGGATTTCTTCATTGTCATTGCTCCCTTCAAAACTGAACTACACCAAAAGTGAGAAAAATCCTCCTGTCCCACTTTTTGTCTTTCGCTGTCATTTTTTTTTATTATTATTATTTCTTTCTTTCTTCTTTTTTTTTTTTTTTTTTTCCAACTCCCAATTTACAGCAAAAAAATTCAAGGACATTAACTGACTACAGTGTTACTTGTCAAAACATTAAACTCAACTATATTTTATAAATAATTGTCAGCATCCAAAAAGAAAAAAGGTCATTCATACCCATTGCTTTCCTCTACCTCTTATTTTATACAGTAACACCAAATATTTTTCATAAGGCAAAAATAAAAAAAAAACATTAAAAATTAAAGCACCACTAAAGATTTAGGAGATTTAGGGGACCCAGTTATTAAGCAGTTCCCATATTCCTTTTTTGTGGCACTTTTTTTAAACGTTTTCTTAAGCCTTTTGAAATCAAATTGGTTTGTGTTTTTAATAATTCTTTTAAAAGACCAAAAATATTTAGACTTTAAAGACTTTGAGCAATTTTTGTTAAATGATTATATAATTTATAAGCCAGAGCATCCAAATATCAGAAACTTTAACTCAATTACTACTATTTTTTTTTTTTTTTTTTAATCCTTTTTTTTTAAATCATTTTCAACTTTGAGAATTTGTTTTTTTTTTTATTTTTACAGTTGAAACAATGCTCATCTTGTGGCCTTTTTTAATGATGCTAAAAGGACAAGGACTTCTACCCTAGTCTTTCTCGACAACACAAACACATATA
The DNA here is from genome assembly GCA_036247105.1 of Cirrhinus mrigala. Lineage (NCBI taxonomy): Eukaryota > Metazoa > Chordata > Actinopteri > Cypriniformes > Cyprinidae > Cirrhinus > Cirrhinus mrigala. The sequence continues at coordinate 9,678,932 of CM070007.1, forward strand.
CGAACGGATAATTTTCCGGGGCGCGCTGCCATCCTGCCCCCTGGGTGATGCCGAGCGGCAGCATGAGTGGGGGCGTGTCTGGACCCACGTCCCCACCCCACCCCACTGTTCCATCCAGACCTCTTCGGCCTAGTCGCTACGTGCCGGTCTCTGCAGCAACGGCCTTCTTAGTCGGAGCAACCACCCTCTTCTTCTGCTTCACGTGAGTTGACAAACACATTTACTAACGCTGATTGCTGCAATCATTTATGATGGATGAGTCAACATGTACTGGTAAAAAAAAAAACAGTGATCAAAAATGTATTACTGCGCTATGGAGTGAGTAATGGCATGTTTTTGCCTAGAACTCGATCTGAAGTACCACATTATTCTACCTGGAACTGATTTTTCACTGGCACAGTTAGAAAATATTCTTATTCTCTACAACAGCAGTGTTCACTTCCTCGTAGTATGATAGCAGCGCAGACAAGATGAAAACTATAATGGAAAAAACAGTTACAACATTTGAATACTATCTTTATTGCATATCAGTATTGCATATGAGCGTAAACATCAAGTTGACCCTGTAGATTATACTGTTTATGTGCAATCGGTGAACCGTTGAAAGAATTTTATAAAAGCTTTGTATTGTGAGTTTCCATACGTATTACTGTACAAGTATATCTGTCACTTGAATTAATACTTAAAGGTGATCTATTATGCCCCTTTTTACAAGATGTAAAATAAGCCTCTGATAAGTCTCCAGAGTGTGTATGTAAAGTTTTAGCTCAAAATATCCAGCAGGTAATTTTTTATAGCTTGTTAAAATTGCCACTTTAGGGTAGGAGCCAGCGTGCGCCGTTTTTGTTTGTCCCTTTAAATGCAAATGAGCTGTTGCTCCCAGCCACCTTTTCAGAAGAGGGCGGAGCTTCAAGAGCTGGCAAAAACAAAATAGGACAATCTCATGCACTGAAAATGCCTGAAACTCTTAATAGTGGTGTTCAGCCTTATATGTTCAAACTGGTATTGGTTTAAAAGTCAGTCATCTGATTGCACTGTGCAGAATAAATGAATTATGAATTACACAAACAGGGAGCATGGTGCGATAAAAATAAAGACATAGCTGGTCTCATGGTGCCATTGCCTGCTATCACAAATTTTATAAGCCCCACTTGTGAGTCACGTGCGTTCAGCTGGAGCGACAATCAATACACAGAGCCGTAAATCACTGACAAGCTACGCAAAATCTTGTTCATAATTGAATGCGATTCATCTGCGATTATGAATGTGATATTGTGTAGCATGTTATAGGGGTGTAAGAAAATAGCGATACATGTGTGCATCGCGATATTTTGTTTGGCGATACTGTATCGATTCTCAAAAACGGAATATCGATATTTAAAACAACAACAAAAAAAAAAATTCTACAAGATTCATGACAGTTGCTTTGTTTTGAGCTTATATCCTGACCGCTAGATTGCAGTCTTCTTATCTCTGAATTTAAACAGTGACAGGAAATACTAGCATAAGGGCACGCCACTAATGTTTGCGTTAATGGAGGATGAAAGAATAGTTCCTGCTCCCGCCTCGGTGTAAAGTGTGGTGCATGTCGGCCGCCATCCATCTGTGCAGCAGAAGCGCCCCGTAGCCGCGCGGCTGCCCGCCGCTTTCTCTGGTGGTGGGGCTGTTTTGTGCAGTTGAGGTGGTGCTCCCGTCGCGGGTTTGGCGATTTTACGCGGTGCATAATTACAAACTGAAAAACCTGCGAAATCCAAAACTTTTAAAATTCTCAGAACAATATCTGTATTTATTTTATTGTTTTACAATTCTTTTGTTTTCTTTAGAAATCTTGTAAGAATTTTTTATTATTTATTAATAAAAAATAATAATAATTTATTATTTATTTTTTATTGATATTAAGCAGATGTAATTCTTAAGTTCAGATCAAAATGATCTATCATGGTTACAGTTATAAACCTAAATTGTAAAGCAGGGTCTAAAAATATATATGGTCTGTTTATAAAAGCTTACATTTTTATACATTTAATAACTAAAGAATCTTGCAAGCACTTTATTTTCCCCCTTTACTCGTACTGCACAAAAAGTGATTCAGTAACACTGAATGGTTTGCATATGGTGGCATCTTCTTAATTACAGCTTTCCTAAAATTATGTCCTATTCATAAAATAAGAAATATCCCAATATATTGCCTTGTTTACAATATCGCAATGTATTGCAACATATCGTATCGCAACCCCTGTATCGTGATACGTATCGTATCCCCAGATTCTTGGCAATACACAGCCCTAGCTTGTTAGTGATCTACGACTCTGTGTATTGATTGCCGCTCCAGCTGAACACACGTGATGGAGATTTACTACTAATCACAGAACCGGTTTTACTGACTAGAAGCACGTGGCAAATGCATGCGATTTATCGTGCAGCCCTAGTTTGAACAAAACAAAATCAAATTTGAACAAACTAAAACTGGTTATGAATATGTTATGCATATTCATAAAGTAGGGCCCTATTAAATGCGGGTGGAATCGCAGAATACAGTCATAAAAATGGAATTTACTGTATAATGCAGAATATTATGGAATTTGTCATGGAATCATGTCTGGATGAATAAATCAAAAGTAGGTAATTACAGTTAATTCAAGTCATGATATGGACTAGTATCTGTAAATATTAAGCTGTGTGTGTCTAGTAATATCTCTCTGTGTGAATGAATAGCGCAGACATGTGGTTTCGTTAACTATACACACGTGGAGCGCACATGACGCTTGCAATGTTTTCAGTGTCTGCCGTCTTACTAAATGAGGACATAAATAAATTAACAATATCCCCAGAAATGCTCTGAGAGTCACTTCATGAAACTTAAAAGGTCCTCACAGCAACCCGTCAAAATAGAAGTTCGGTTTAATTTGAAAAATTGTCAGAATATTACTGTGGTACAGTAGAATATACGTAGTACTAATACTGCTGCTGCTGCTAAAATTATTAAAACTTTTTTCAAAGAATAATCACACAGTTTCCCACAGACTTACACTCTATGTATGGCAGGACTTCCTCCATGGGATATATATACCAGTTCACATTTACAACTTTTTTTGCTGCGTAAAACCGTCGGTCAATTTTGCAGTGGTCTGAATTCATTTTTTTGCCACTAGGCGCCGTTTTTGGAGCGGCAAAAATAGCTGTTTCTCTGGTAATGGCTGTACACAAAGCAGCACTGCGCTCACAAACGCTGATTGATCAGGCATGATGAAATGGAAATGAAATCGAAAATTCCTGAAGACAGTCGGTTTCCTTCAGATATACACTAATAAAAACACACACACACCACGATTTAATTTTGAAACGTACCGTGATCATGTTAATTCAACGAAGTCAAAGCTTTTTAAAGAATATTTTTTTTACAATTGTACAAATAAATTAATAAGTTGTTTTTATGCATTCAGAATATTAGACTTGCTTAAACAGAACAGAATTTGGGAAAAAATAAAACTGATTTCATAGGATCCTAATTTTGATGTCCTTTTACTATGTGTATCTTATATCACTGCTATAACTGACAATAATATTTTATCATAGTATTTATTTTTAGGTTAATTTCTATAAAATCCTGTATAGAACTATCCAAGTGCACAGGATTCCATTATTATTTTACATTATAAAATAGCTTGTCTGATGATGATGATGATCATTGGCATCAGTTGCAAAGTAGGACAGTATTTCAGTGTTGTCATTTTTCAGCTTTTTTATCACTAAATGAGCCACATCTGAGAATGTTACAGTTTCTGTGTTAAAATAACTGAAATAATCTTTTTGTACTGTCTTTTTTTGTTGCTGAATGTTTGACAGCATACATGTAAGGAATACGCTTCTAAAAATATCCTCAGTTCATAAGTTAATGTTCAATGCTGCCAGCTAACTTAAATATGAGAGAGATTTTTCACACAGCTTAGAATATCAGAATTTGCCTTGGCTGTACCGTATTAAAAGGCTTCTTTGCTCGTTAATAATCTTTATGAAATGCTTTGAATGACGACAAAAGAATTCTACAGATTTTGCTTGTTTTTCAAAACTTCTAACTTAAATTCGTCTCTGCATCCTTTTCTCTGCATCCATTTCTTATGAGGCAATATTTTTTTTAGTCACGATTTATGCATTTTGAGAGTTAGTAACATTGATGTAAATCCAAAATGCATTTTTGTTCTTAGGAGTCCTTTTCCTGCCGATGTTACTTACAGTTAAGTGTGCAAGTACAAAGTTACAAAAAAATAAATAAATAAAACATACCAGGGCAGGCATGCGTAGGACTTTTTGTTATCTACAGCGCTCTTACCAAAGTGCTCTGCCAAGTTAATAGATTGATCTATTGACACTGAAGTGGACATGACGTCGATGTTTATGTAAATGCATGTTTACATAAACAAAAGGTCTTAATGATGCACTGAATAGCTTGTGCGCACATAAACTGATGAGGTCAGTGTGTTTATGCAACATCAGCATTTTAAAGTGCAGTCAGCGCTGTTTTCTTTCGATGAAATTGAGAAATCACATCAGCTTCCTGTTGACTTCTTGTGCCCTGGATTCTATAAGTCGTGACCTGTAAATATAACAGAACATGAAATAGTCATCATGCCAAAAAACAAAAAAAAAACAGCCCTTACAGTTGGCACACAAGAGGAAATCTGGGGGGCTTAAGTCAGATGCTGTGTCACGTCTGTTCATTCTTGTCATTTGCCCCCTCTGATCCCTCTCTTCTCACCAGCTCCGCAGATTAAACACTGAAAGGCAATGAAAATAGGCCAGCATCTGTCACAAAGTGCTCTTATTTACTTCTTTTATTTCTCTTTTACCTGTTTTTTGTGTTTTGGTACCCTCTTTTTCCCAAAAAAGATGGTATGGTTCTCTGCATATGTCTATATCGCTTATTGTAACCAGCTGACAACCAGCGCTTTTCCCTGAATTAAGATGGTTAAGTAGACTTGAGAAAGATTCCATGGAATATATAAAAGCATATATGAAGTATGTGATTTAAGTCTCATTCTGTGTCTCATTCATGCCTCTTTTTCTCATAGGTGCCCTTGGCTTTCAGAGCAGTTTTCTGTGGCTGTGCCAATATACAATGGCATTATGTTTCTCTTTGTTCTGGCCAACTTCTGTATGGCCACCTTTATGGATCCTGGCATCTTCCCTAGAGGTAATGAAACAATCTTCGATATGATGTGTCTGTATGTGTGGGTATGCAGCTGCAGTAGAATGTTTGGTTGCCTTATTGGAGAGAAAAACCACTTTTATGTTGTCGTTTTTTTTTTTTTTTTCAGTAAAATGAATAGAATATTTTTTTCAGTGAACTGACCTTGGTGTACTAAACTTCAGCTGAATCAACATTAAAGCAGTGTTCTTATTGTTAACTAAAACTAACAAAAATGATTTTTAATATTTTTACTTGAAATAAAATAAAATACATGTATTAGATGAAAAACCTTTTTAATAAAGAAACCTAAATGAAGATTAAAAATGTTGTCTTGCAAACTAACTAAAATAAAATAAATTGAAGCTGAAGTATTCAAATTACTAATAATAAAACATAAAAATTAAATCAAATTTTGATAAGTACTATTAATAGTATATGCTAGGGCTGCTCCCTAATAGTCAACTAACCGTTAGTCGATGAGAGGAGGCTTTGTCAACCAAAATTTTATTAGTCGCAGAAAAAAAAAATCCACAGGAAGTGGTGAAGTCACACAGTTCGTGACGGACAGATTGTCAACGGCTGGTTTATGTGGTAATATAGTACATCAGGCAGGACACCCAAACCCTCACCTATCATTCCTCGACCTCAAATATGGCTTATCATTTGAAATAAGTTAGTAGTAGCAACTTTACATGGCAGCTCAATATAATGTTAACATAGAAATATATGCGCTATTGAAGTGTCTGTGCGGAGTGTGAAAGCTGAACAGTAGCGCGCCCCCTGAATGACAGATGGAGGCGTCGATGCGGTCACTTGCTTTAAATGCTCCGTCATTTTTAGTCATACAGATAAAAGTAATACATCTTTCGAATCTGTAAAGACTACGTTTATTTGTGTGCACTCACAATAACAACGGAACATTGCGCTTTTGTAAAATAATTAAAGCAAACAGGATGCGCTTTTGCCTTCACCGTCTCTGTGAACTTGAGCAACAAAACTTCGAAACTCTGTGTATACTTGCCTTACAGACATGAAAAACATATCTATAGAGAGAGTGAAATGTTTGCTTTCAAATGAACCAATTCAAATAGAAAACAAATATTCTTAGATTATGTAATCTGTATGACACATGCATACAGGCACATCACTACTGCAGAGATTATCTCTTAAACTGGAAAAAAGAAAGCGCTAGTTTATCAATAATTTATTTAAACATCAATGCAGTCTCCGTGCTGTTTTTCCTAGACACATTCGTTATCATATCCGCTGGTGTGCTGTGGCTGTTTTTTATTTATTTTTTATTTTTTTGCATGTACCTAAATGTGCTTATTAGGCTATGTAGGCAGTTAAAGGCTCATTATTATGATTTATTTGGTTTATTAATAAACATGCGACTAACAGTCGACTAATGCTTAAAATGAACGACTACTAGTCTACCAGAAAAATCTTTAGTCGAGGACAGCCCTAGTATATACTAACATAACACTGCCTTAAAGGAATAGTTCACCCAAAAATTGTCATTAATTGCTCAACCTCATGTTGTTCCAAACCTGTAAGACCTTCGTTTATCTTCAGAACACAAATTAAGATGTTTTTGATGAAATCCGAGAGCTTTCTGACACTGCATAGACAGCAACGCAACTACCACGTTCAAGGCCCAGAAAGGTAGTAAAGACATTTCTAAAATAGTCCATCAGTGGTTCAACCGTAATTAGGCTACGAGAATACTTTGTGCGCAGAGAAAACAAAAATAAAGACTTTATTCAATAATTTCTTCTCTTTTGTGTCAGTCTTCGATGCACATTCACGAGTACCATGACGCATGCTCGTAGCATCATAAAATTAAGGTTGAACCAATGATGTCACATGGACTATTTTAACAATGTCCTTACTACCTTTCTGAGCTTTGAATGTGGTAGTTGCGTTGCTGTCTATGCAGGGTCAGAAAGCTCTCAGATTTCATCAGAAATATCTTAACTTGTGTTCTGAAGATGAACGAAGGTCTTACGAGTTTGGAACGACATGAGGATGAGTAATTAATGACAGAATTTTCGTGTTAGGGTGACCTATCCCTTTAAAGTCAATGTGAAAATGCATTCCCAGTCCATTTGACTTCCCTAATGTTTCTGAGTTAAATTCAATATTCAGCAATCAATGGAAACAAAAAATCTAAAAACTGCTGTATATTATTTGGCTTTTAGTTATTTTCTTTGTCTGTGTGGCCTAGGTGATGTCACTCAAAATAGGGGTTTATTATATTTTATTGAAAAATTATGAAGACAGTGTTTATTCATTTAGAGTAACATGCACATGAATTGTGCACGAGATGTGTGTTAAGGAACACAAAGGTCATAAAGTAAACAGGGTTTAGATTCCGTGTTGACTTTTAAGCCGGAGGTTATTAAAATAAAGTGTAATCTGATATACCGATGAAGGCATGTTAAACTGTGTGTGTGTGTGTTGTAGCTGAGGAAGATGAGGATAAAGAGGATGATTTCCGGGCTCCTCTTTACAAGACTGTGGAGATCCGAGGCATTCAAGTGCGGATGAAGTGGTGCTCCACCTGCCGTTTCTACAGACCCCCACGCTGCTCACACTGCTCTGTGTGCGACAACTGTGTTGAGGTAAACACACACACCTGATTCCCGCTGTCACCCCAGTATGTGCATTGACAAAACAAATGACATTACAATACATAGCAATTCCGTAACATTTGCATTTATTTTTACTATCTTGTTCTAATTTTTCAAAGTGTAAATCTTTGTCATTAATCAGTCTGTCCACTCTTGCTCTGACAAATGCTTTGCAGACTAGACTGACCAATTTGTGTGAATTAAGTACAGAAGCGTGCTTGCTTTGGACAACCTTAAGCTTTTCTCTCTCTCTCTTTCACCATTATGACTCAAACACACACACGCCTCTTCTCTCCTTGCAGGATTTTGATCATCACTGTCCGTGGGTCAACAACTGTATCGGCCGGAGGAATTACCGTTACTTCTTCCTCTTCCTGCTCTCTTTGACGGCTCACATAATGGGCGTCTTTGGCTTCGGCCTGCTTTTCATTCTCTACCACACCCAGCAGCTGGACAGAGTGCATTCGGCTGTCACGTATCCTCAAACAATTGTTTAATTTTTATGTGTGCTTACGCCAAAAAATCTTCGGCCAAAATTCAGAGCACGACAGTGTAACAATTTCTGCAATGTTTTTGAATGATTTGTATCATGATTTACTGTTTCCTCCTTGACCCTTTATCAGTATGGCTGTTATGTGTGTTGCTGGGCTTTTCTTCATCCCAGTAGCAGGTCTCACTGGTTTCCATGTCGTTCTGGTGGCAAGAGGCAGGACCACCAATGAGCAGGTTGTGACATGCGCATAATCATAATCTTCTGTTGTCGTGTTTGTTTTCCTGTCAATAACCATGTTGTTGGCAGTGGTGAACTGGGATTAAAATCCCTATTAAGCAGTTTTATAATCCTACAAAATATGACCTTCTCTCAGCCCTCCTTCTTTAGATTGTAATCTCATCTTAATCCTCTTCCCAAACCAGTTTCCTGCTTTCTTTCTGCCCACGTCTCCTCCTCTTTGTGTTGCCCACATGTGCACACTTTTATACATTACTGCCTCGCTATTTTGGGTGTGCGATAATATCGTAATTGTAATATTACTTGATGAAGTCTAGTAAGTTAGGTAGTGGTGCACATATGCATTTAGAGTGCGTTTCTTTACTTCGTGATTCAGTCTATTTAAATGCATTTTAATGATCACATAATTCAGGATATGAGGGCAGAAAATGTATGTATTTATATCATTTCATACAGTTAATCAATATCACATGAAGAGTGCGTTTTTTTTTTTTTTTTTTTTTTTTTTTTTTTCTTTTTTCTCCAAAAGTCAGCATGATTACAAATGTGATACTGATTTTATACAACAGTTCAATAAACAAGAAGTTAATATTAAGAGGCTTATGTTTTAGTCACATATTTCCTGTTTTTGCTCTATTTCGCAACAAAAATCATTCACAGACACAGCACTGTTTTGCGTCTCTGAGCAACATGACGGTGTTTCGTTCCTGAATGAATAAACTGTTTTCAATAATTCAGTTCAATCGCAATGACTCACTTAACAGTGACTTGCTGCCACCTATTGGTGATTTTAATTTCTCATTTAAAATATCTTTTCATTTTTAAATGATTTCAAAAATCAGTGTTCAACATTATCAAAACATTATATATTTGTAACTGTAGTTAAAGCATTCATTGTCCCTCTGAGCTGCATTAAACCGTGTGTAAATACATCTAAATGTCACTTCAGATGTAGCTTCTGTGTTTCCTTTGCATTGCAAAGATGAATTTTGTTGATTTTATTTGTTTGGTAACAGCCCAAATGTAAGAATTTGATTTAAAAAAAAAAAAGAGGTTTATAAAGGTAAAAATCAATTTAAACTTATTGGAAAAAAAAAAATTCTATCACTGCTGTGAACTGGTGGTCAGTTCACAGCAGTGATAGAAATTTTTTTTCAGAGTATTGATATAAAAAAATATTCAGAGTATGAATATAAAAAAATTCAGAAGTCAGCTTCCACGGTAGTCCTTAAGATACTAGCACAATAAAACATTCAGCAAAATATTGTCTAATTATCGTTATTAATAAGATTCCACAAAATATCAAAATATTTTTTGTCAATATTGCCAACCCGTACTCACTATTTGCCTCTTTTCTAGGCCTCCCCTTGTCTAAAGATTTTTCTGCTCGGCTAGTAATCGTTTATTTTAAGCATTAGTCAACTATTAGTCGCACGTTTAATTATAACCATATAAATCATAATAATAATGAGCCTTTAATTGCCTACCTAGCCTGATAAGCGCTTGAGCGCATGCAAGAAAAGCTTGCCACAGCACACCGGCAGATGTAATAATTATGAATGTGTCTGGGAAAAACAGCAAGGAGACTGCATTAACGTTTTAATAATTTATTGATAAACTAGTGCTTTCTTTGTTTTGGGTTTAAGAGATGACATTGATGACACTGACTCATCTCCGCAGTAGTGATGCACCTGTATGTACATTTCATAAGGATTACATAATCTGAGAATATTTATTTTCCATTTTAATCTGTTCGTTTGAAAGTAGACATTTTGCTCTATATTTACATTTTTCATGTCTGTAAATTTGAGGTCAATGAATGATAGGTGAGCTGGAAGTTCTGCCCGATGTACTGTATTACCACATATACCAGCCATTAATGATCTGTCCATCACGGACTGCAAGACTTTGCCACTTCCTGTGGATTTTTTTTTTTTTTTTTTTTTTTTTGCGACTTATTAAATGTTGGTCAACCACACCTCTTCTCGTCTACGTTTTTATTATTTTAAATGTTATTTTTTTTACTGTTTAAAAACATTACATTTCAAGTGACTAATAACTGATAAAGTAACTTCTGAGGTTGTTGTTTAATGGTCAAGTCTTTGTTTGTAGGTAACAGGGAAGTTCCGGGGAGGCGTGAATCCCTTCACAAACGGCTGCGTGAGGAACGTCTCGCACGTTCTGTGCAGCTCACAGGCACCCAGGTATGTTTTCACTCTACATTCGTAACTGTGACCTATATGTTGTATTTCCTCATTGAGGTGGTTCCTTAACGCGGTGTTGTATTTTGATCTCTTAGGTATCTGGGTAGAAAAAGGAAGGCTCAGACGGTGTCTGTTCAGCCTCCTTTCCTCCGACCGCAGCTTACTGAGGCTCAACTGGCAGCCAAGGTGCTCGACAACGGAATCCAAGGAGACCTGCACCGGGTAAGGAAATAATGCCTTTTTACTTATTTTCTTCAATACCCTCATGGCTTCTCTCCATCCTTCTCCTTTAGAAAAAACAGGCTCTCAACTGGTATGAAATATCAGGGATTTAAGAAAGCCATGGAAATGAATGGAGCTGTAGATATTACTCTTGTGTTTTTGTGAGGAATAATGTTCTTTTTAATAAATTGTTCTGAGTGATTCACAAATCACAAATTGTTCAAAGTGATTCATTAGGAAGTCAGTCTGAATTTGAATGCTTTATCTGGAAACTAGACAAGCCATGGAAATTCATGACTTAAAATGTTTGAATGAGGCCACGAGCGTTACCTCTGCCACTGAGGTGCAGATGTTCCTGCTGGAGCCAAAATCCCTAGGTCAGAGAGTGCGTTAGACTATTTTGCAAGCAACTGGCTTCAATTCCCCTTTCTGGCAGGCGAAGCTCAAAAATATCTGTTTGTGCCATTTACCATCTGATTGAGGACGGCTGACACAGACAGGCTTGCATTAATATGGCTGAAATGTAGACTGGCTTTTAAACTGTCAAAAATACTTTCTTATTCCATAATGAAAGGTTGCGCTCTGAAATGTCACTTGATTTATGTTCTTTAAGAGTACAGGAACTGTCTATCAGTTCGGAGCACTTCATTATATGTTTTTGACACTTTTCAACCTGGAGTTATGAGAAAAGTAGGCATGCTTTTTGACAATACATGGATTTGTGCATTAATGCTTTTTAAAATGAAAGGCTCAGCTTGTAGCTTGCTGAGTTGTAAGCACTGATAGCACGAGCGAGGAAGGAGGTACAGAATGGCAGAGAGAGCTGCTTGATAAATGTGCACCGCTGTGCAGAAATGGAAGGAACTGATTGTTGGAAATGCCCATTCTCTTTTCCTCCATTATCTTCAGAAGTCCCGGTCTTATCACTCTGATAAGGTTGCTGAATCTTTTGGTATCCTCTGCTATGATACCATTGCCCTAGTTCAAAATATCACAGAGGTGTGCCTGCTGTAACCAGTTACTCATGGAAAGTTGGCACGCTAAATGGTCCAGAGCCTGAGAAAGAGCCTAAAGTGTGTTCATGTTGCCACACCCAGCAACTTCTGAGTCTGTGCCAAATAGGGTTTCATGGTATAGGGCTTCCATGATAATGGATAAACTGATAATCACAATTACTTTGCTCAAATGATAATCATGATTATTAATTACGGACAATAAAGAATTCATCACAAATTAGAGACTGCCAACTTGCAACTTCCTGATGTATTATTTATCATATAAATAAAAACACTTTTTACATGAAAACTGGTACAATAAAAAGCTTCTCTCAAAAGCTAAACTAGTGAAATTAGTTCCTACAATTCCAAGTTATGTTTTACTTTTAGTTTTCAGATCATAACTGCTATTTTCTCAGTCCTGAAAGAGCATGTGCATGGTTGCCAGGTTGGGAAGATTAAAGAAAAGGCAGAAAAATTCTGACTGGGGGATTTAACTCTTTATATCTGTAAACTGCATATGTGAAACATTGTGTTGTTATCAATGCAAGATAATTGTCAAAAAAAAAAATGCTTAATTGAGAGAAGCATAAATCAGGGTCCTGATTAAAATATGATTTATCATGCAACCCTAGCATGATAAACCAAAACTAAACAAGTAGGGTAGTACCAGAATTGCAAAAATACATAATTTGGCTAATTTCAGTACCTGAGCAGGATAGCAGTGTGCTGCTCTTTTGCATAGTTCGACAGTTCAGGCAATGTAACTTTGACATTGTAACTATTTTTCAGTGACTTTGGCTTTTGGGAATCAAGTCAAGTCATCTTTATTTATATAGCGCTTTATACAATACAGGTTGTCAAAGCAGCTTTACAGTGTCAAAAAGGAAATGAGTGTGTCAATAATGCAAGAGGACAATCCACCTTTTTTACTGTAGGAGTGGGTGTGTCCATTTGTAACTTTTATGGGCTTGGCTTCCAGTCTCATCTGCATTTAGCTATTTTTAGCTGTACAAAACTGCTCATTTTGCTGCTTTATATTGCAAATTGATGTCTTACCATATTATTTTAAGGCATTATCTTAATTATGAACACACTGGTTTGTAGTGCAAACAGGTTTACAGTTTACTGAACGTTGTTATTATTCTCGTTATTTCCTTATAGCATCTGATGAACCATAATGAAGCGTTGAAGAATAAGATAACAAACAGTCAATTTTTCAGTTAATTCATTGTTGATTCAGTGATGTCATCATCTACTTCAGCTTGAGGAGGAAAGAGTCATGCTTTGAATGAGTGTTTTCCCATCATTCATTGTATATGAGTCAGAAAATACCTTTAGTCAGCTGTTTTGTCTGTTTCTGTATTTAATTACCCACTTGTGTTTTATCTTCTCTTTTGCAATCTTTCAGTCTAAGAGCAGTTTGATGGAGAGTCAGTCTGCTGACGCAGAGCCTCCACCTCCACCTAAACCAGAACTCAGATATCCTGGGCTGTCACGAGGACCTGCCGGACACTCTGAGGGTTAGAGCAAACTACAGTAGCATTCTGACTGATTAATATCTCTCAGAAGTTTATTGATTCATTTCTGCCTTATTAGTGCATTTTTAGTTACTTATTGCATTTAGGATTTGACTTGCATTGAATAGCGTTTATTTAAACTTTCAGAATGTAACAGCAGTGATGTCATCGTAATACTTGCATACTTTTGTGATTGGTCTTGTGTTCCTTGCATTTATTTAGCCATTTATAAATCTAATTTAGATTGGAATATAAATGCCTGATCACACCAATAATGTTAACTGTAAATGTAACTATAATGATAACTATATTAGTGTCTACACCAAAGCATGTTCATGTTCTATTTATTACAAGCAGGCACTGCAATTATCTTGTGTGCCACTTTAAATGCTCAAGTTCTTCAAAGTATGTAGTTGGATAGTTGACCCAAAAATAAAAATTCTGTTATTAATTGCTCTTCCTCATGCTGTTACAAACCAGTAAGACCTTTGTTCAGATCTTCAGAACACAAACTAAGATATTTTTGATGAAATCCAAGAACTTTCTGACACTGCATAGACAGCAACGCAACTACCATGTGCAGGGCCCAGAAAGGTAGCAAGGACATCGATAAAATAGTCCATGTGACATCAGCTCTCGGATTTTATCAGAAATATATCATTTGTGTTCTAAAGATGAACGAAAGTCTTATAGGTTTGGAATGACATGAGGGTGAGTAAGTAATGACAGAATTTTCATTTTTGGGTGACCAGAATGAGATGATTTTTGCAGAGCTGATTTTGGCAAGATAAAAAGGGTGTTGTTTTACACTACCATTGAGAATGTTTAACCAAAGTATATAATAGACTTTTCATTAAGACCCTAAAGAATCATATCAACTTGTGGAAAATGGGCATCCGATGACCCCTTTAAGATTGCAATTACCTGTCGTGATGCTGTTGTGACACTTTCATATTTCTAAAATGTGTTTACAACTCTAAATCTGATCTTTCGTTGTCCTTTGTTTTGCAGAGAGTAGTCTGTTGAATAAAGCCCCGCCCACCCCCACCATGTTCAAGTACAGGCCCACCTACAGCAGCCCGGGCAAGAACCACACTGCCCTCACACATGCCTATGCCAACCAGGTAACTTTTCTCTGTTGATTTACATGTCTTTTATCCAAAGTACAGAGGGTCTGTGTGTTCATACACAATCTATGGTGATTCACAACATTTAATTTAATCATTTACATTCTTTTGTATGACTGTAATTATTGTTTCCTTCATACCACATATTTTTAAGTCTTTTTTTTTTTTCTAACATTTTGTTCAATCCATTAAATTGTTTTTCCCCTTTCCAATTTGGTTGACTCAGTGGCTTTCAGTTGAACAGTATCAGTAAGTTTACACTGCACTACTTTTTCTGTGTGTCTGTGTGCGTTATTGTTTTATGTGCCAATGATCCTCTCCTTACTTTAAGATTCATCTTTTTTTTTTTTTTTTTTTTTTTTCAGTGTCCATATGCATTGAATTTTAAATGCAGCTGAATTGTTTCATATCTTTACCTTGAAAATCACTAAGAGTTCAATTATATAAAGATGTTGTCTTTACAAAAAGACCACATTGCTTTCTCGAAAGGCCACAGCTTGTGCAAAAGACAAAATTGGCACAGACAAATATGGTTATTCTGAAGCAAAAGAATAAATGTAATCTGTTCCATTGTTTAATTAAACTCTAGTAGTGTTAATAAAGCCTACACTGTGTCAACACAAACATCAGTCTCTCCTCACAACGCAGCTGTGTAAAACAGTTTGCTAGTTGTAGCTGTTGGGGTGTGACGGTTTTAGCTCTATGATGCTGGATTAGGATATATTAGATGAGAAATACACCATGTCATGTGATTTTGATTCTGAAAGACCTGAGGCCTCATGAATAAATGTTTACTGAGTTTCCATTATAGAAGTAACTGGCTGACACATTCAGACATAGCGGTGAGATATTCTACCCGTGTTCATAGTATAGGAGTGTTTTTTGATTCTGTATCATTCTGTAACACTTTACATTATGGTGTCTTTTGTTAACATTAGTTAATGTGTAAACTAACATGAACAAACAATGAACAGTACATTTATTACACTATTTATTAATCATTGTTAATGTTAGTTAATAAAAATACTGTTCATGTTAGTTCAGTGCTTTATCTAATGTTAACAAATGCAACTTGTGATTTTTAATAACGCATTAGTGAATTAACATTAATTAAGTTTAACAAATGTTGTAGTAAACCTTATTGTAAAGTGTTACCATGCTATCTTTTATTCTCCTTGAATATAAGGCATATAAACTTTCAGACCTTCAAGAGTTTCTAAAATAGTTCACTCAAAAATGACAATACTCATTGTTTGGTTGGTCTTAGCCCTCAAATCAGGAAAACACTTCTGAAAATTACAGGCACAGGACTTTATCAGGCTGCTAGGAAGTAAAATCACATACAGTTGAGGTCAAAAGTTTACATACACCTTGCAGAATCTGTAAAATGTTATGTTACCAAAATAAGAGGTATCATACAAAATGCATGTTATTTTTATTTAGTAAATAAAAATATTTTTGAATTTGAGGATCAGGGTAAATTAAACTTATTTTGTCTTCTGAGAAACATGTATCTTCTGTAGCTTCTGAAGGACAGTATTAAATGGAAATACACCCCAGGCTCTTAATGCATTGTGTTTCCTTCTGAAGCATCAGTGAGCGTTTGAACCTTCTGTAATTGTTGCATATGAGTCCCTCAGTTGTCCTCAGTGTGAAAAGATGGATCTCAAAATCATTGTGGGGTTCAAAAACACAAAAATGCTGAAAAACCAAAGAATTTTTGGGACCTGAAGGATTTTTCTGAAGAACAGCAGGCAGTTTTACTGTTCAGGACGAACAAAGGACTCATGAACAACTGTCACTAAACAAAAAACAAAACAAACAAAAAAAAAACACAGCTGTGGATCATTCAGGTAACAACATAGTATTAAGAGTTAAGCATATGTAAACTTTTGAATGGGGCCATTTTTATAAATTCAGCTACTTTTTCTTGTGGACTATATGTCTTTATGTGATCTTATATATTATTCAGGTTAGTACTAAATAAAAAATAACATGCATTTTGTATGATCCCTCTTATTTTGGTAAAATAATGAACATTTTGCAGATTCTGCAAGGTAAACTTTTGACCTCAACTGTATACAATGTTCAGTTTTGCTTAAGGCATTTAGTAACAAAATAAAACTAGACATTCATGAGCAGAACTTTTTTTGTTCTGTGAAATAAATACTTGAGTTAAATGGATAAAAAAAATTATGCACAGTCACTCAGGTCGATTACAGTTGGCTACAGTCAAATCTACAATTTTAGGCTAAGAAGCCAAGCAGGGTAAATGTCATGCTTGCTTGTAGCTTACGTTTTATACAGGAGGCCCCAGGGCTTTTTATCCCCTGCCAACAAAGACCACAAGTCAAGAAAAGATAGATGTTGTGGTCTTTTGATTTTTAACGCTGCTCATGTGGTGTGGTGTGCTATACTGAAACAAATGTGAAAATGACCCGCATTCAAACTCCTGTGGAAAAACGATGGCGCTCGGCCTTTAGTGTGCCCAAGTTTGTTCCCTGCTTTTCCAAGCTTAGCCTCTCTGTCTGTCACAATGCTGGCTCTTTATTATAGCTATAGAAAACGCTTTCCTAAATCATCTGTCCCCAGTGGCCCACAAGATCCTTACCCCAAGGGGTTTGTCCTCGACATCCCTTTGAATTTAGCTTTCAGATTTCCTTTGAAACTTGATAAACTCTTCTGCTTGCTGTCTCTCTCTCGCTCTCTCTGTAGATGAGTCGTGGGGACAGTCTTAAAGAGTCCTCTTCTTCTCTCCTCCAGTCCAGTCAGCAGCCAGGCTATCGCTCTGAGCCCAGTCTGGATGGGCGCGAGGGGGGTGGAGTGGAGCGAAGCGGACCAGAGCGAACAGGCGGGGGTCCTGGAGGACCTCCAGGCTCAGGGATCACAGGATACGCCCTAGGAGGGCGTTCGTATCCCTCCTTTTCTGATCCCACAGTTCTTGCCGGAGGGGGCTCGCGGTCCTCAAGCGTTCGCTCTTCCCACAATGCCCCGCCATCTGAAGCAACCACCTCCACCAGCTACAAGAGCTTAGCCAATCAGACGCCACCGCAGGCTCCTCGGAACGGCAGTCTGTCATACGATAGTCTGCTCACACCTTCTGAAAGCCCAGATTTTGAATCAGCAGCACCTGAGATGTCACCGGGCCGACCGCGCACGCCTGTAGTTGGATACAGTTCGCCCTTCCTGTCGGCGCAGATCGCCCAACAACGGGAGGCGGAGCTCCACCAGCCGTCTGCCTCCAGCACCGCCCTCCTTGCCTCCCCGCAGCACGCCGGCTACCTACGTGGCTCCACCTCCTCTCCGCCCGCTCCGCCTGAACGAGAGCGGGAACGCCTGCTGCACGACTCTCAGCCACCCCACCATCACCACCACCACCACCACCATCATCACCATCACCATCGGCCGCCCCGCTTCTCTCGACCCCCTCTGCTCTCTGACTCGGGCCCATCTCAGCCCTCATATCCGTACCGTACTCGCTCCACTGACACGCCCTTGCCGCCCACCACTCACCCTCCGCGCTCGCCGCACCCCCCGCCGCTGGGGAAGTCTCTGTCTTACTCTAGCGCTGCTGCTGCAGAGATGCAGTACCGCCTGGTCCGCAAAGCCTCGGCCTCGGTCGGGGGAGGGGGCATACAGGCGCCAAAGTGAGTAACTCCCCCTCAACCTTACGACGCTCTGCGCAGCCTGCTGCCTCCTTCCTCCTACTCTTCCTCCTCCTCCTCCCAGACTCCTGTGAGTGTATCTCTTTCACTTCTTTCTTCCTTCTGCTTTTACCCACCGGTCTGAACTCATTCTGTCTAGGCAACTCTCCAGTAGTTTTATGCTTTTATCAGCGATCATCTGTTGCTTTCTGCTGCTTGGTGTCATTGTTGAACGGTTGTGAATCATGATTGTCAATGTATTAAAACAAAAATCAATTGTCTTTTAATAAATTGTCAGTTAAATAGTTAAAGGATGTGTTCACTTTAAGAAAAAAAAATCCTGATAATGTACTCACCTCTATGTCATCCAAGATGTTCGTCTTTCTTCAGTCAAAAAGAAATTAAGGTTTTTGAGGGAAACATTACAGGATTTTTTGTTTATGTAGTGGACTTCAATGGGCATCAGCAGGTTGAAGGTCCAAATTGCAGTTCCGTCCCAATGATTTCACACAATCCCAGCTGATGAATAAGAGTCTTCTCTTGTGAAACAATGTCATTTTCTTAAAAAAAAAAAAAATCATATACTTTTTAATCACAAATGCTCGTCTTGTACTAGCCCAACCTCACACATTACATAGTCATGTAGGAAAGATCAAGTACCGACCCAGTGTTTACAAAGCGAACGTGCAAAGAAAGTCAAACACCCTTTGCAGAAAAAGTTGGAGGTGAAAATGAGAGGATTTTTTCATCCTAGCCCACCTTTTTTAACAGAAGTACACAGGCCAAAAACTAACCACGCGTGGCCTTTGCAATGTGATTGCGTAATACGTTAAGCCGCGCATGCACATCGCAGAGCTAGTGCAAGATGAACATTTGTGGTTAAAAAGTATAGAAATATTTATTTAATTATCTATTTATTTTGAAAATGTTAGATCATTTCGCTAGATAAGACCCTTATTCCTTTGCTGAGATCATGTAGAGCCCTTTGAAACTGCTGTTTGGACCTTCAGCCTGTTGGCTCCCATTGAAGTCCACTATATGGAGAAAAATCCTGAAATGTTTTCCTCAAAAATGTTAATTCCTTTTTGACTGAAAAAAAAAGATATAAACATCTTGGATGACATGGGGGAAATTTTCAGGAAATTTCTATTCTGGAAATGAACTTATCTTTTAAGAAATATTTTAAATTAAATTCTGTTATTCATTTATTTAATAAAAAATACAAAATAAAATACTTAAGATTGCCAAAACATTAAAACAACATAAAATGGAAAAGAAAAAGGAAATAATATTACTAATGAAATTTAATTAAACACAATTATTAACTATTATTATAGTTATTTAGATTTAAAATTTTATTATTATTATGATTATTACTTTATGAATTTAGATAAATATTTGAAAAATATCGAAGTTTACAGAAAGGGAAACTAAAATATAATTAAATTACTGAAGGTATTACTAATTTAACTTGCATCTTCTAACCATTTAATTTTAAATGTGCAGTCAACCATTACAGTTTTTAAAAATTTAAAGGCTTTGTTCACACAGGCAGCAAAATAAATATATAATATTTAATTTATGTATGTATTTTAGTTTGAATGGCCAAAAAAAAAAAAAGTTGCATTAATATTAAACCTGGCTTTTGTTTTAATCTGAACAATCAGGTTAGATTTCAGGTAGTTTTCCCTCACGGTTCAGGACAGGGTCAGACTTCTGCATGAATTCATAATTTTAGAATGTCTCTATTGTCTCTCATACACTACCAGTCAAGTTTTTGAACAGTAAGATTTTTAACGTTTTTAAAGAGGTCTCTTCTGCTCACCAAGCCTGCATTTATTTGATCCAAAATACAGGAAAAGCAGTAATATTGTTAAAAAAAAAAAATTATATATATATATATATATATATATATATATATATATATATATATTTATTTATTATTATTATTATTTATATTTACTTATTTTTATTTATTTATTTATTTATTTATTTATTTATTTTTGTAATAATGTTACAACATAAATGCTGTACATGCTGTTACTTTCTATTCATCAAATAAACCTGAAAAAATTCTACTCCGCTGTTTACCACAACAGCAATAATAATAATAATAATAATAATAATAATAATAATAATAATAATAATAATAATAATAATAATAATGTTTTTTGAGCAGCAAATCAGAATATTAGAATGATTTCTAAAGGATCATGTGACTGGAGTAATGATGCTAAAATTTCAGCTTTGAAATCACAGGAATAAATGACGTTTTAAAATGTATTCAAATAGAAAACAGTTATTTTAAATAGTAAAAATGTTTAAGAATTTGACTGTTTTTGCTGTGCTTTGGATCAAATAAATGCAGGCTTGGTGAGCAGAAGAGAAAAAAACATTAAAAATCTTACTGTTCAAAATACTTTTGACTGGTAGTGTCCAGTTGTCTTAGTGCCATATCATGATATCATAGTAAACATGAACAGAATCAAATAAAGCACATATCTATGAGGAAAGAGGACAGAAAACTAGATTTTTATATTTAAATTATTTATTTATTTTAAGTCTCCTGACATCATGCTGCCACTTAAGTTGTTGCCATGGTGACCTGTGTAGATAAACTGAATATTGTCTGCTCTAGAATAAACAGATCCAATTTAATCAGTGGCAAAATGACTAAATGGATAGATCTGAGACAGACAGAAAGCTTCATTACTGTGTTCATTTAGGGGTCTGGAAAGCCTGTTTTGCTTGGAGTTATTAGTCAGCATTTTAAAAGCAACAAAATCAACCTGGCCTCCACTAAGAAGCAGAGAATAATTCTTCTTTACAGGAAACGTTGTTTAGAATGAAGAAAAAAAAAAATGAACCAAATTCTGTCATAGGGGTTTTATATTTTAAGTTGACATGTATCCACTGTTATTTGGAAACAACCCAAGGGACAAACAATGAACCCTATTTGCTAACAGTCATTTCATTGGCATGCTGACAGTAGAGTTGATGGTTATAATAAACCTGCCATGCTTCAGTGCTTGTTTCCAGAGAATGTTTCCTTTCCAAATTGTGTAGCAGAGAAATTAAAATATCCTAGCAGGCAAGACCGAATTTGCCATTGTAGCTAAACTATTTCCATTGCCTTTTCGCACTGTTTTCTGAACTTATATCTGCTCTGGGAGGCTTTCAACTGACATCTATATCATGCATTTTTGTCATAGCCACAGGAATTTGAAATAATAGGCATCCTGTGATGTTTCATTATTGGTTATCACATTCTTTCATATGTGTTGTGATTTACTTTTGGTTACATTGTGATGCTTTAAAGGAGAAGTCCACTTCCAAAACAAAGATTCACATATAATGTACTCACCCCCTTGTCATCCAAGATGTTCATATCTTTCTTTCTTCAGTCGTAAAGAAATTGTTTTTTGAGGAAAACATTTCAGCAATTTTCTCCATATAATGGACTGATATGGTGCCCCGAATTTGAACTTTCAAAATGCAGTTTAAATGTGGCTTTAAACGATCCCAAATGTGGTTGTAAACGATCCCAGCCGAGGAAGAAGGGTCTTATCTAGCGAAACGATCGGTTCTTTTTATTAAAATAATACAATTTATATACTTTTTAATGTCAGACACTCGTCGTCTTTTACTCTGCCTGGACTGTTTTTGTTCCGGTTCATGACAGTTAGGGTATGTTGGAAAAACTCCCATATTATGTTCTCCCTCAACTTCGAAATCGTCCTATATCGCTGTTTTACCTTTTTTTGTTAAAGGTGTTTGATCTTCTTCGCATGTTCACTTTGCAAAGACTAGGTCGGTACTTCTGCAGTGATGTAGGATGATTTTGAAATGATTTTTGAAGTTGAGGGAGAAAATACGATTGGAGTTTTTCGACATACCCTAACTGTCTTGAACCAGAATACACAGAGTTCAGGCAGAGCCAGACAAGATGAGCGTTTGAGATTAAAAAGTATTTCAATTGTTTTTTTGTTTTTTTTTTTATGAAAATAACCGATCGTTTTGCTAGATAAGACCCTTCTTCCTCAGCTGGGATCGTTTACAACCGCATTTGGGATTGTTTGAAGCTGCATTTAAACTGCATTTTGGAAGTTCAAAATTGGGGCACCATATCAGTCCATTATATGGAGAAAAATGCTGAAATGTTTTCCTCAAAAACAATTTCTTTACAACTGAAGAAAGAAAGACATGAACATCTTGGATGACAAGGGGGTGAGTACCAGTGTTGTAGTCGAGTCACCAACTGTCGAGTCCGAGTCGAGTCTCGAGTCCCAGTGTTCGAGTCCGAGTCCAAGTCCGAGTCACCAAAGAAGAGTCCGAGTCGAGTCCAAGTCGAGTCACCATTACCAGAGTTCGAGTCCGAGTCGAGTCTCAAGTCCCCAGTGTTCGAGTCCGAGTCCAAGTCCGAGTCACCAAAGAAGAGTCCGAGTCGAGTCCAAGTCGAGTCACCATTACCAGAGTTCGAGTCCGAGTCGAGTCTCAAGTCCCCAGTGTTCGAGTCCGAGTCGAGTCTCGAGTCCCGTATTCGAGTCTGAGAGTGCCTAGCAATTAGCAATATTCTAATATACAGAGATGGTGAAACAAATTTCCATGACTTTTCCAATACTTTGTGGGTTAATTTAATTTTCCAAAACTTTTCCAGGCCTGGAAATTGCCATTTTAAAATTCCATGACTTTTCCAGGTTTTTCATGACCGTACGAACCCTGTGTATTACAGAAATACACTCAGCGAAAAAAAGAAACCTGCATTTTACAGGACACTGTATTTTAAAGATACTTAAAACGTAAAAATCAATACGATATGCAGAGAGAGAGAGAGAGACTGTTTAATCTGACACAGTGACTATTGCAACAGACAAATATCGCAAAAATCTGATCTGGCACAGTGACTAGTAACGTTAAGTTATCAACAGACAAAAAAATGCTGTAATCTGAACCAGACATACATTAACCCTAGCTTCTTCTGTTTGTTATCATATATGCATTAGTCAATAATATTTTTTTGAAAAAAGCTAACGTTAGGCAATGGAAAGCTTTTTACTTACTTTTCTGGGTGCATCCGTGACAGGTGTCTGTTAAAGTTTGAGGTTGTCCCAGTCTTTTCCTCAATTGTGCGATTACACACACAACATTTAGCGCTGCTCTTTCCAGCATTAGAAGCAAAATTCGCGTAGGCGAACTTCACGATCCGGGGCACGTCTTTCTGCATTTTACAAATGTGAACATTTAGCCCGCGAATCATGCATCATGCATTGCACGAGCGTAAAAGTGAGTGACGTCAGTGAGTGTGTTGTCAAGCAAAGAGAGCGAGAGGTAGCAGTGTCTGTGAAGGGAGATCGCGGCCGGTCTTGGGCACGAAACAGGAAAAGTGTAACACCTTATATAATTTTTTTATAACATATTTAGTCAAAAACAAAGTGATGAATGCTCAAGTCCGATTGTATATATCCTCGAGTCCGAGTCCAAGTACGAGTCATCAATCCGCGAGTCCAAGTCGAGTCACAAGTCCAGAGAGTGGATTCTTGAGTCGGACTCGAGTCCAAAGAATAGTGACTCGAGTCGGACTCGAGTCCGAGTCCAGGACTCGAGTACTCCATCACTGGTGAGTACATTATATGTGAATCTTTGTTTTGGAAGTGGACTTCTACTTTAATCTGGTCTTTGACTGTGGCAGTGAAACTTTCATAGACATTACTGTAAAATAGCACATTTCACACATTTTAATATAATATTGTGCATGATTTAACTGCATGCTATAGGATCATCATACCTTTACTCTCAACTACAATTCTGTTTAAAAGTTTGGGGTTTATATGTTGTTGTAGTCTCTCTTGCTCACCAAGGCTGCATTTATTCAATCAAAAACTCTGAATTATTACACTTTAAAGTATATTTGAATATATTTTAAAATTACTTTTATTTCTGTGATGGCAAAGCTGAATTTTCAGCATTATTACTCCAGTCTTCAGTGTCACATGATGCTTCAGAAGTCATTCTAATATGCTGATTTGTTGTTCAAACATTTCTTATTATTGTGGAAACTGTGGTGCATTTTTTTAAAAGATTATTTTAATGTATTTTCACTTAATGTCTTTTTAATGTAGTTTAAAAAAGTTAATTTAAATTTCTTAAAGGGAGCCTCGGTTATTAAAAGATTAGTTCACTTCCAGAACAAAAATTTACAGATCATGTACTCACCCCTTGTCATCAAAGATGTTCATGTCTTTCTTTCTTCACTCATAAAGAAATGTTGTTTGAAGAAAACATTTCAGGATTTCTCTCCATGTAATGGACTTCTGTGGTGCCCCCAAATTTGAACTTCCAAAATGCAGCTTCAAAGGGCTCTAAACAATCCCAGCTGAGGAAAAAGGGTCTTATCTAGTGAAACGTAGCGTTAACGTGGCATCGTATCAGCTTTTTATTGTTGTTTTGGAGTAAAAATAGCAACAGGTACTGCCAGTAGCTCACCGAGTGCAACCATTTCAGTCGTCAAAGTAATGGCGCCCCCCATAGTCCAAAATATGTATGAAACGATGTGGATTTGTTAAATAATGCAAGTCCTTCATGGGTTTTCTACTATATATTTCAATAAGAGACATCATTTAGCTTATATTAAGCCATACAAGTCTTAATACCCATGGTTTCCTTTAAAAAATATATATATATATATATATATATATATATATATATATATATATATATATATATATATATATATATAAATTGGACCCTAAACTTTTGAACAGTGATTCAAGTACTATATAAGTTTATATACTTTTGTAAATCTTTCTCTAATATCTCTGTTTCTCTGTTTTTTTTAGGGACGAGATACAGATGAAATCGTATAGTCGGACAAACGGGCAGCCAAAGCCTTCTTCCACCCCCTCATCCCCCTCTCATCCTGTCAGCGTGTCCATGCGCCCAGGTCAGGCGTATTCCAGTGCCGGCTCTTCTCAGAGCCCCGCCCACAAGCCTGGAGGCGGGGTGAAGAAGGTGACGGGCGTTGGAGGGACCACTTATGAGATATCAGTGTGAGAGATGAGCCGTTTTGACCCGTGTTGTCGAATGAAGCCATGGACTCATTTTCTTCACCAACGCAGCAGAAAAAAAATCAGTTCGACGGACATTTATTGATGCCTACAGGAAATATCTGAAAACTTCTCTTCAAAATTGAAGCAAATGAAAAGGAAATAATGCTGACCAGCAGGTTTTGGTTGGATATGACATCGAGGAGGAGGAGGAGGAGGAGGAGGAGCAGGGGGGCATTCAAGCCGTGACATAGTAGGACTTCAGGACTCCTCACCAGTAAGGAGCTGTGACGGCTGAAGGACCAGATTGCCTTGAAAACATTTCAGTACATAACGACAACAACAAAAAAGATTTTTATCAAAGAGAAATGTGTAAATTGTTGTGTATAGAGAAAAAATGATCACAGTTGTTTTTTTTTTTTTTTTTTTTTTTTTTTTTCCAGAGTGGAATTTGATTTTTACCAAAAAAAAAGGGGACCTGTGGCATTCAGTAGCCATTTCAGACCACTGTGATTGGCATGCGACAATGTTGCGTATGTATCCAATCAGCACCAGGGAAGCAAAATGGTAGAAAAGATAAGGAAACGGACTAATGCATTATTTAAATGACAGCAGCCTTTTCAAGTGGAAGTAGTGTTTTCTGAGCAATGGCCTTGGAAATTCAAGCAAGTTTTTATTTAATTTTTAAAGTGTTATTTTATATGACTTTATAAATGGTTATTGATAAGATCAAAATGTTTTTTGTTTTTTTTTTTTTCTACAAAGGCTGATATTTGTTCTTTACGGACTTTTATCTAATCAAACGGAGGGGTAAAGAGCTGATGGCCTCTCTAGCCGGAAAGAGATCAGCCGGTAATCAAAGGGTTAATCGTAGCATAATAATGCATTTGATATGGTGGTGTCCAATATGTGGGACATATTTCAAACTTATCCTGTAAACATCGATTGGCTGCCTCTTAGATATAATTTTTGTTTTGTTTTATTAATAAGTGAGAGCCACATCTCACTGGTGGCCTTGACTAGTCAGCCATGTAGGATTTAAAGCTTCCTGCGATGCCACAGAATGGTGGGTGATCATATCAGTGCCCTCTGATTGGACAGTGGTTGAGCCAATCAGTGGATGTTAGCTGTCATTTTGAATCAGTGAAAGCCTTTTATTTTTAATTTAATTCTTACCTATTGCATTCGAGAAGATTGTGACATTGTGCAGGACTCATTTCAATCATCGTCTGTCTTGTCAGGGGTGTTGATCAACATTTAGAACAGAGTTGGCCAATCACGGGACAGAATGTATTTGCAATGAATACACTTATAGGAATATTTTGGATCAAAAGATAGTCTGAGGGGAGGGAGGGAAAGAAAGAAAAGAACGTGTACTGTATAGTTCGGTGTGAGTGAACATGGTTGTGAATATGTGTATGCGTGTGTGTGTGTTTGAGCATTGGTAATAAACTCTTTATAAATCAGTTGTTCTTTCGACTTTAATTTTTTTTTATGCATTGCTTCTGTTTTAACACAGAAATGTATACGTAGATGCCTCATTAGTGACTGACATTCACTATAGTAATCAATGAATATTCGAAGATGCCACAACCCTGCACAGCCGATGGTTGACCGTTACAAGATGGTGGGCACGTCTGTACATCTATACATAGCTATGTGTTTTAATGGATAAATCTTTAGAAAGCTACACACCAAAACATTTTTTTTTGTCTATCCACAAATCTGTGAAAGCCTGTTGTCAATGTTGACATCAGAAAAATGGTCTAAAAATATGTTGGCACCTCTTTGCAGCTTTGGATAATAACTAGGTGTATCTAAAAATACTGAAAATGATAGTGGATGTGCTCCCTTGTTTGTTTCATGAATCTCAGCTCACAGGGAATTTTAGTTTTTGTTTTACGCCATATACAGTCTTGTATAGACAATACAATCTTATATAGGTTTGTTTTTTTTTTTTTTTTATTTGGTTGTAAAGTCCGTGTAAAGCAATATTAAATGTGTTCAGAGGGGGGGACATTTTTGTGCCTGTTGATGCTATAATATTTTTAAAGCATGAATTTGATTTAAGTGATATGTCTATATAATATTCACATATGCTGTTCGTAGGGGACGCATTGAATTCGCCCTACAGTTACAGCATGACATAATATTTAAACCTATTACTATTAACATTTTACATATTTATTTTATCTCACAATTCTGACTTTTTTCTCGCAAATGCAAGTTTATATCTTCTAGTTCTGACTTTATAACTTGATTTAACTCAACAACGGACCTTTCTCACATTTCCGGGTTTCTCATAGCGGAAGCCGTCATAGTTGGGTAAAATCCGAGAGCAGTGAATGGGACAGTACCACAAATATATATTTTGGCATTCCCATTTGCTTAAATAGTAAAAGAAAAACTACACGGTAGTTTTTTTACGACTTTCACTCAAAGGAAAAAATTGAGAGAGACTGATATCGGCAGAGAGAACAATGTCAAATTTACCTTCCCTCCCATAGACGCGGCATTAGAAACACCTTCGCATAGCGTTAACTAGTTTTTTGTAACTTGATTAAAAGGTGATATAATACAAAGTATAGTGTTATAAATGTACATACATATTTTTAAAAATCAAAATTTAAAAAACTTTAAAGGATTTATGATGATGATGACCACTGAAACGCGTCATCACAGGCTTGTGAAAAGGGTCCATAATGAGACAAAAAAAGCCAGAGTTGAGGGGGAAAGAGAAAATGACGAGTTAGTTTTTCTTATCAGAATTGTTAAATTAAATCTCGGAATTGCGAGGATAATGTCAGAATTTTAAAATATAAACTCAAAATTACCTGTTTTTATTCTTTTATTCCGTGGCTCCATAGACCGCTACTTGTAAACCGTCATTTTCTGCAACCAGATAAGCTCCGCCCACAACAAATGTTTGCAAACACTGAATTGGTCTATTCTGTGATCTCAAACGCTAGGGGCGTGCCCAAAGCCGAAGCCACGCCCACTCGTGGGAAAGCTGACTTCTTTTTAACCGGCAAATAGCGCCTCAGCCTGAATGGATGACCAAGCTGTTTTGTAAATTATCGCAACCAGATCATTTGCATTTTTGTGACGAATGTATAGCTAGCTAGCAAACTGTAGGCTGTAGTAACTAACCATAATGACAGTAACTCGCGACTGAGAGGGCGAACCACTGATGCTAATACACTCTAGTTATTAAAGTGTTAGGGGAGGGGCCAGGTGCGTCATCGAGACGTGATTTTAGCCCCGCCTAAAAAAAAATTGTTGAACGGTCGAGCTTCACAATTCAGAACTGTTCAGTCTTTGTGACGTGAGCAATATATTTCATTTATGAGTTTAGAAACAATTCTCTAAATTAATTTCACACAGACGTTAAGCTTTCAGTTTTAATTTAAAATAAGTTTTCAGCTAAAATAAAAAAAATAAATCTATTTGTTTATGAAGTAATGAAATTAGTATTTATATACTTTATGGTTTTGAAACATCCTGTTGATGAGGAAACTGTGGTTACTCTGGAATTAGTGAAGTTCGACCAGGAACTGTTTTATGAAACTTTTATGTTATATTTTTGGTAGCCAATTGCTACCAGACCACATGGTTTGTGTCAAATCTCAAATGCTAATTGAACACTTTAATAAGTCATTTAAATGTGCATGTTTAAGCTCAAGAACAATTTGTCAAACATCTGCTTGGTTATTCTGTTAAGTCTAAATTCGAGCAATTTTTTTTAAATGCACAAGCTGAACAAAACAGGACGTGAAGAACAAAGTGTTTTATTGGAATGGCAAAAAAGCTTTCTTTCACAACCACTCAAGTCATCTTTCAGACATTAATTCATTAAAGATCAGTGAGAAAAAAATAAAAAAATATTAATTCAAGAATGGTTTACTCAATGGGGAAGTAACACAATACAGATTTTTGTGGGGAAATTGATGACAAGATTCCACATGAACAAACTGACAATAAAAGCTTCCAACAGTGAGAGTAATGACCAGAAAAGGTTAAAAGGTGAAGACTGCCTGCAGCTTTCTTCTGTGCCTGTCAGTTCAAAATAAAGAAAAGTTAAACACTTTAATCAGTCAGCACAAAGAAAACTAAAAGAATACAAACATATTTAAGACTTTTACAGCAGTATATTCTCTCTGAAATGAAATGTGTAACTGGGTCTCAATGTCAAAGGTGACAACTGAATTTTGCAGAATATTTTAAATCTTTTTACCAGTTGGCATAAAAGACCCTCCCTTTTTGAATCACTAAATTCAGTCCAGTAGTCTGTACCATCACACAAGCAAGCTACGTTTCGATACAAAATAAAATAGTAGGAGTGACAATGGAATGGAAGGATTAACAATACAATAGAAACTGATATAAAGTTTGTTCCCCAATAGTGACGCATGTGCAACACAAAATAACCCCTACTAATGATCACTTCACAATTATTAACCATATTAGAGGTAGATGTCCAATGTTTAACTTGATTAAATTAAAACAGCTGACAGATTGAATATCAATGTCCCAGTTGCTTGATCAACTGTGTTCAGTATATCGATGATTATGAAATTTAAATATGTAATAATATTAGGATTTACTATATTATTGGACTGATTTTGCACTTAATTAATACGTTATACAAAAAGAAACAACACCACAATCATTCCGTTAACTTCATACAAACTCTCTCTCTCTCTCTCTCTGCATACTGAACATTAGCACATTCAGGTCCAGTCCCATAGTGATTCACAGTGCTCTTCAGCAGCATGCACTTTCTATTTGTCCTTCTTGCTCTCTGTGTCCATCGCAGTGATGGTCTCGGCCTCCGGTTCCTCCTCTTCAGGCACAGGCGAAAACACAGATTCGGTGGGCCTCTCGAACTTCTCTCCTTTGGTCTTTCCGAGCTTCTTCGACTTCTGATACAACTCGTTGAGGTTAAACTCTCGGATGATGTTTTCCTAGAAACATGAAAAACACAAGTCAGTACACAAACATATACAGAGATTATAGACTGTTTGAAGGATATTCCTGACAATGTTTTTTTCCACTCTGAAGGGCTTTTTGGATGATTAAGCCTCACCTCTGTGAAGGTCCAAGACACCGCCCGTCCCTTTTTGTCCACTTGAGGGCGCCTCATAATTTCCTTTCCTCCCTGGAAGAGCACCAGAGAGGGTAGCTGCTTTGAGAGAGGAGAGGTGCTGACTCTGTACCTGAGGAAAAAAACCCAAACATTGCATATTGTCAAAGTCTGTTACCATTAGCTCAGAGAAACAGTGAGACACAGCAAAGCAACTTACTTTTTGGATACTTCGCTGTAACGACCAATGTCCACTTTGCCAAATTTCAGCCCTGCACAGTTGTACCTGAGTGGGAGAGAAGTTTTTCATTTCTATTCAGAATATTTAAATTCACAGATGTACACTACCAGTCAAAAGTGTGACATTGGTAAGATTTTCCTAATGTTTTTAAAAGGATAGTTCACCCAAAAATGAAAATTACCCCATGATTTACTCACGCTCAAGCCATCCTAGGTGTGTATGACTTCCTTATTTCAGACAAATACAATTGGAGTTCCATTAAAAAAATGTCCTGGCTCTTCCAGGCTTTATAATGGCAGTGAATGGCTGTTGAGATTTTGAAGTCCGATAAAGTGCATCCATCCATCATAAAAAGTGCCCCACGTGGCTCCAGGGGGTTAATAAAGACTTCTGAAGCAAATCGATGGGTTTGTGTAAGAAAAATATCCATATTTAAAACTTAATGCACCGCTATCTCTAGCTTCCGCTAAATATTGTACATGTGTTTACGAGAGAGTGGTGTTCTAGTGGATGACGAAGGACGTAGGTGTAGATTATTGGACTTCTGTTGGACTATTGAATCTCAACAGCCATTCACTGCCATTATAAAGCTTGGAAAAGCAAGGGGATTTTTTAATATAACTCTGATTGTATTTGTTTGAAAGAAGAATTATTCATATACACCTAGAATGGCTTAAGGGTGAGTAAATCATAAGGAAATTTTCATTTTTTGGGTGAACTATCCCTCTTATGCTCTGTAAAGCTCACTAATTTGATTAAAAAAAAATATATATATATATATATCAATTATCATTACAATTCAAAATAACTGTTTTCTATTTAAATGTAGTTTAAATCCTGTGATGGCAAAGCTGAATTTTCAGCAGCCATTACTCAAGTCTTTAATGTCACATATTTCTTCAGAAATTATTCTAATATGCTGATTTGGAGAAACATTTCTTATTATCAATGTTGAAACGCTTAATGATTATTTTTATTATTATCATTATATATTGCTCAAAAGAACAGCATTTTTTAAAAAATATAAATCTTTAGTCAAATAATGTTTTTTTTTTTATTGATTTAATGCATACGTGTTGAACAAATTCATACACTTTGAACTGTAATGCATCAAGAGCAATGTTCTTACTTTAAGGACAGATCAGCATAGACGGAAGCGAACGACTGACACTCTGGTGACCAGTTAGCAAAAAACTCCACGATCCAAGTCACTCTGTTATCCTTCTCCAGCTCATCCTAAAGACAAAAGAAAAGTAAGCATCTATACTCACTAGCATAAACTGAATAGTTTCAAACATATACAGTGCCTTGCAAAAGTATTCATACCCCTTCATTTTCTTCATACTTTGTTACGTTGCAGTCTTATGTTAAAAATGCTTTAAATTACTTTTTTTTCCCCACATCAATCTACACTCCATACACCATAATGACAAAGCATAAAATAGGTTTGTAACAACTTTGCAGATTTATTAGAAATAAATAACTGAAATGATTCCATTGCATAAGTATTCATGAATAAAAAAATGAAGGGGTATGAATACTTTCGCAAGGCACTGTATTTGAACATGATATCCCCCTCAGGCTGCTGAAGTTAAAATTCAACTAATGTGGCCAAAATTTGAGTATATGTTACCACTGGGTTCAATCTCGCTTTGCATTGCTTTTGAACACGCAGTGGCTTATTTGCAAAGAATATTGGCCTGCTATGGTAATAAGCCTTTATGGCCTTTGAATTCCTGTTACTAATAAGCCACGCACACTCGAACTAGTTCCCTTTGATCTTTTAAAGGGGTCATCAAATGCAAAATTCACTTTTACATGTTGTTTGAACTGAAATGTGTCTCGGCAGTGTGTGTACACAACCACCCTATAATGATAAAAATCCACCCAGTGTTTTTTTTTTTTTTTTTTTTTTTTTTTTTAATTCCCATAAATTTCTTTCTCAGATCAAGCCGTTCACAGATACTTGGCAGAGTGATATCATTTTGCACAGGCCCCTCCCATGATTTTTGACTGACACAGCCATTTTAGCATAGACCTACTCTGAGTGAGCTGTAAACAGTTTGCCATTGCTTTGACGCTGGAGCAGGAATAGACAAGAATGTCTCCTAAGCGAAAGTTAACAGTCTCAGAGAACAGATCGTCACCCCATGGAAGAGAGGGGCGGGGTGAACATAGCTCATTAGCATTTAAGGGCACATGCACCGAAATGGGTCACTATAAACAAGGTAAAAAGGCTGTTGTTTACACTACCAATGGAAAATACATTTTAACCAAAGTATGTTATAGACTTTTCCTAAAGAATCATATCAACTTGTGGAAAATGGGCATCTGATGACCCTTTTAAGTCAGTGATTAGTATGCAAAAAGACGTCCCAGGATACAGACTGTGCCCATTTACTGGTGCTCTTCTAGTATACATCCTCCCTATCACTCTCATCCATATTGTTCAGCTCTTTTCCTTCTTTTTCCATTCCATGCAAATTTTTTTTTAAATCCAGCATATGAGACTAATATGAACTCATACTCACGTCAATGGTTTTATCACTGAAGTACTTGATGTATTCAGGGCCCATGTAGAGAGGAGGTTTGCAGGTCATCAAGAAAACTGCATCGATGATAAGAGAATATTAACAGCCATCATAATACATGAGTGTTGTTTTAGCATCACTGATATACTATTATAGTTTTTGGTCTTATTTTAATTAGATTTTATTTATATTTTCTGTTTTTATTTCAATTTTAGTTCAAGCTTTAGGAATTAAGTAGTTTTTATTTTTTTTTTCTAATATGTATGTAGTATTTTTCGTATTTATTTTAGTACTTTAACTAAACAAAAATGAGAAATGGTTTTAGTGTACAGTTCTTTCAAAGGAAGAGGACTCCAGTTACATGTTTCCACTGACTGTTTGCAATCTTGTGAAAGATAAAAATACTCACCAATACACAATGTCAAGTAGAGAAGCCCCAAACGTATGTCCAGTCTGAAGAACAGAATCACATTGGCCACTTTACAAAAGAGGATGATGTTGCCCACGTGCTGCTCAATGGTAACTGGGAAGCGAAAATCAAACAAAAACAAGATATTTTCATATTGCACTGCTTTGTGATACAAAAAAATGCATACTCAAAGGGGGCGAGCTGAACATTAGAGTTGGAGGAGGGGGAGAGGGAGTAACAGAAACACTGAATGACAAAGGAAACTGATTTAACAACAAACACAACGACAACCGTCATTGAGAGCACAAAGGCTGCACAGGTGCCCAAATGTTTAGTGTATAAACAAAACCTTCACATTCAACCTCAGCATAATGACATGAGATTCAGCATGGATGGGGATTATTCTCTGACATTTGAATGTCAATAAATAACACCGTAGAGAAAATTAATTGCAAGGAGAAACTCTTACTTGCTCTTCTGTTCTTCATCATGACTATAGCACTCAAGAACATAAGTATCTCCACCTCTCTCTGAAAAAAAAGAAAAAAAAACAAAGGAAGACATTGATTTAAATGTTAGTACACAGTAAAGACACTTAATAATATAAAACTAATATAAAGTGTTATATTATAAACATAAATAAAAAATAGTTTTAATATGCTATCATTTTTTTGTTTAAAAATTTCTGTGTATTTAACAGTGCCCAGATTTACCCATTTTTGCTGTATTGTTCAAGCTTTTGAACCCCACTGCGCCATATTTTTATAAAAATAAATAAATATACAGTATAATGCACAACAGTGTGATCACTGAATGACACACGTGCACCATACGTGAGACACGCTGCCAGGTTTATTTTTTCCACATGCATAATTTATACGCATAGTATTTCGACCTCTTTTACCATGATTTGGGCTTGGTTTTGTGCCAGCTAAATAGCGACCCCCAAATTCTACTGGCAACAACCCAATCCCCTTGTTACGAGGCAGGTTCTGTTTATCCGTTACCATTCCGCATGTGTTAAAACCCCAAAGATATTCTTTATACATACCCAGTCAAAATCGCATGAATTGCCATCCTCACGCTGCGTCGAAAGATGTTCGCAGATCCCAGGCGTTTTGCGGATAAGCAAGAACGCGATAGACATAAATAACGAGGCTATGTAGTATGGCTTCAGTAGCCATTTGTAAACCTGTGGCAAATGATACAGAAACGCGAAGAGAGGGGTTAATAAAGCCATTCTTTTTTTGTATTTTTAGAAACCGAGTGCTGCGATGAACCAAGACTGCACAGTCCGCATCAACACCGCTATCACTACGAGAGAATATTCGTCGGCAAATGAATTAAACGATTTAAAGGGACAGAGGTCACTGCGGACGAAGAAAAAATTAGCCCCGCCTCTTGAAAGCACGCCCGTTGATTGGTCACTTTCTTGAAACGATGTCGCTTATTGGTCATTATGTGATATAAAGGGAAGGACAAGAGGAACTACGTTTCTTTTTATTTTTCTTTACCGTAATAAATACACTTCTAGAGACGGTTTTGACACGCGTCACTGACACATATATTAATTATTTGTCTCGTCTTATATAATTATTTATGCAAATGATATACAGTATTATACAATATAGTGCATTTTAACGACGTATTATGTGAGTCTGTTTAGTCAAATGTAGGATTTGTGCAGAACACAATCACGTACTTGATAAATTACGGTAAATTTTCCCCAAACAACCGGAAGCAATTGTCAACAGACTGACTGTCAGGAACGTTCTGCAGTAACGTTAGTCAGGCTAAGACAAACGTCCACACAATAATAACATCGTAGTGTAGTTTTGCCATTATGACAGAAATATTCTCCTCTCTATACGGTCAGCCTGATTCACAGGGTCCAGCAGGGCCGTCTGCGCTTGGCTTTGGATCTGGGAAACCTCAGGTACCCCAAAACATGGGCCCGATGTGTTTCCCGCATCAGATGGTGGACGAAGGGGGTCCGATCAGAAAACCCGCCGCGATGAACGAGCCCTTCTACCTGCTGCGAGAACTGCCCAGTGAGTGTCTCTTTTGTGATGTTAATATCAGAGATATTATTGATTTCATCGTAATAATATATAATGAAGTACCGTGTCAGTGCCGTTCTAGAGTGCTTGTATAGTATGTAACCAATGATTTAAATAGTTTTTTAAAGAATAACATGGTACTTTATCCAAATAACCATGGTGCTATGTCATGTCATACCATGGTATGTCATATCACGTCATGCAAGACCATTACTTAAGATTAAAGTTATCCTGGTAACAAGTTAACAGTATAACTGTTATTCAGGAATGTAATGATAAAATAAATCACTTATTCATTTTCATGTTTTTTTCCAACAATTATTGTTGTATTTTATGCTATGGTTCTTAACCAGGAAGCCAGGGCCACTAGAGGGCCTCAGCAAACTTCCAAGAGGCCCTCTGAGACAAACCAACCTTTAAAATAAGATAAACAACAAAAAATAAAAGTGTTTTAAAAGTGGGATTTCTAGGAGTGGAGAAGTAATGTAATTTAATAAATATTAATAAAAATTAGTTGGTCATTTTTGTAATAAATATACATTACATAATGTTCCTCTAACTACACACTACCAGTCAAAAGTTTTTTTTTTTTAAAGAAGCCTCTTCTGCTCTCCAAACCTGCATTTATTTGATCCAAAATACAGCAAAAACTTTTTTTATTTAAAATAACTGTTTTCTATTTGAATATATTTTGAAATGTAATTTATTCCTGTGGTCAAAGCTAATGTTTTTTCAGGATTCTTTGATTTATAGAAAGATCCAAACATCAGCATTTATCTGAAATAAAAAGCTTTTGTAACATTATACACTATACCATTCAAAAGCTTGGAGTCAGTATAATTTTATTTATTTATTTATTTTTTGGAGGGGGAAATAAATTATAGAAATTAATGCTATTTAGCAGTGATGCTTTAAATGGATCAAAAATTCTACTCAGCTGTTTTCAACATAATAATATTAAATATTATTATTATTATTGTTGTTTTTATTATTTATTTCAAATCAGAATATTTAAAAATTTTACATTTTCAAATATATTCAAATAGAAAACAGTTACTTCAAGATATTTCAAATTGTTACTGTTTTTGCTGTACTTTGGATCAAATAAATGCAGGCTTGGTGAGCAGAAGATACTTTTTTAAATACATTAAAAATCTAACAGTTCAAAAACTTTTGATTGGTAGTGTATTTTGGTTCAATATATAGTGGGATACATGAAGAATATGTTGCTTTTTTTTTTAAATTTAAGGAATTCTAAAGTTTAATTATTTTAATTTTAATTATTGTTTAGTGCTTGTTGTACTCTATGATAAGCTATTGTAATCAGCTTTTGAAAACAAAACATTGTCATTAGAGCAGATGTACCAGAGGAAACCGATTAGCCTTGGAGTCAAAAAGATTGAGAAACTTTAGTTACCATGCTATTATTTTAGAGTTAATAGAGCTGTTTTGGTCACCTTTTTGAAAAACCCTCTCATGTCTTCTTCACAGTGGAGAACGAGCTGACAGGACACACAAATCTCATCACACACTACAATCTGGAACACGCTTATAACAAGTTCTGCGGGAAGAAGGTGAAGGAGAAACTCAGCAACTTCCTTCCTGAGCTTCCTGGTGTGTACTTCTTTCACTGCCGAGGTCCACTGCCAGTTTTAGATTCTTAAAGGCATAGTTCATCTAAAAATAAGAAATCTGTCATCATTTACTCATCCTCCACTTATTTCTTTGTTCTCCTGAACACAAAAGAACATTTTGAAGAATGTGGGTAACCAAACAGTTGACGGTAGCTATTGACTTCCAAAGTGTGAAAAAAAATTCAATGGAAGTCTATGGCTACTGTCAACTGTATGGTTATCAACATTCTTTATTTTCATTTTTGGGTGAGCTATCCCTTTATTGAAACTGCATTGTTTTTTTATCCTTCTGCACTGCAGGTATGATCGACAGCCCAGGCATTCAGGACAACAGCTCTCTTCGATCTCTCATTGAGAAGCCTCCAGTGTGCAACAACTCTTTCAGTCCTCTCACTGGGGCTATGCTCACCGGCTTCAGGCTGCACACTGGCCCTGTAAGTGTGTGTGTATGAGAGAAGCTAAAGAAGCATTTAGGGAGGCAAGTGTAACTGATGCTGCCTCTGATTTGATTGTGCTTCGAGGTTTGTCGATGTCTTTCTTAGACAGCGTTGGTAGCAAATGGTTATGTGGGTAAGCTGATTATTATTGTTTTGTATGCTAGATTTATGTGACTCTCTGTGTTTTGACAAAGTTACCAGAGCAGTACAGACTGATGCATATTCAACCACCGAAGAAGAAGAATAAACACAAGCATAAACATCATCGGCCGCAGGATCCTCTACCACCAGGTGAGGGTCAAACCCAAACACGCAAATAAAAATGAATGTGTGCTTTCTTGCTTAACTGTCAATCTCACATCCTTACCACAGAAACTCCATCAGATTCAGACCACAAGAAGAAGAAGAAAAAGAAGGACGATGACCCGGACAGAAAGAAAAAGAAGAAAGATAAGAAGAAGAAAAAGGTTAATTGGAGTTTTTATAGTATTTCTTATTTTGCAAGAATTCTTCTATACTACTGTTCAAAAACGTTTGGGATCAGTAAAAATGTTTTAAAGGGAACCCTGGGTATTATGACATGTATGGCTTGATATAATATAAATGATGTCTCTTACTGAAATATGTAGTAGAAAACCCATGAAAGATTTATGTTATTTAAAAAATCCACAATGTTTTATACATATTTTGGACTATGGGAAGCGTCATTATGACGTGAAATGGTTGCGC
Organism: Cirrhinus mrigala; assembly: GCA_036247105.1. Lineage (NCBI taxonomy): Eukaryota > Metazoa > Chordata > Actinopteri > Cypriniformes > Cyprinidae > Cirrhinus > Cirrhinus mrigala. The sequence continues at coordinate 9,717,362 of CM070007.1, forward strand.
TCTGTGAGCTACCTGTTGCAATTTTTTACCACAACACAATTCAGAATACACAACTCTGAAAATAAAATAACCACAGCTACTGAAAGAGCTTACAGGTGGCTATGGATGTAAGTGTGGGCCTAAACCAAATGCCGTACCATTGATTTTCCCCACAAGGAGACTTAACGCTCCTGGATATCGAGTGAAATCAGCGCTGAGAAACTCCTTCAGTGGCTGCGGCGTCACAACAAGCGTCGGAATGTTTACATCATGCCAGGATGGCATCTAGCATTTCTTGTCTCTGCCATTTGTAAGCTCTTTCAGTAGTTGTGGTCTACTAAAAGCCTCAGTGGCATCAGGGCTAAAATGGAGAGAACAAAAACGCAGGTCTTTAGGAGGTTTTATTTGTCCACAGGCATCTTTCTATTTTTTTCTCCTCTTCTTATTGCTAGAAAAGCAGTGAAGACTTAAATCGCCATACAAGTCTTAATACCGGGAGATCCCTTTAAAGTCTCTTATATGGAAGCCTGTTTCCAACACTGAATAAAAAAAAAATTATTTACCACCCAAAGAGGCACAGAATCACTTTTACGGACTTTCACATTAAATGTACCCTCCTGGTGGAATGACCTGCCCAGCTCAATCCGAACAGCTGAGTTCTAAGCCATCTTAAAGAATCGGCTAAAAACACACCTCTTCCATCTTTATTTGTCTTTATCTCGCAATTGTGACTTTTTTCTGAGAACTGTTGCTTTGTATCTCGCAAATTGCGAGTTAAGTCAGAATTGTGAGATATAAACTCGCATTTCTGAGAACAAGTCAGTCTTTATTTCCCCTCAAAATTGGTCTTTATAACTCATAATTGCGAGTTTATATGTCACAATTCTGAGAAAAAAATTCAGAAATGTGTGAAAAAAGTCAGAACTGGAAGATACAAACTTACATTTGCAAGAAAGAGTTTTTATCTCGCAATTTTGACTTCATAACTCTCAATTGCGAGCTTATATCTCACAACCCTGAGGGGAAAAAAAAGTCAGAATTGTCAAAATAACCCTTCTTCGTTTTTCATTCAGTGGGACAAACGGGCTTCCATACTCTTATATTCACCAAGACCGCATTTGACCAAAAATACAGTAAAACAGCAATATTGTGAAATAATATTACAAATTTAAGTACGTTTTCTATTTGGAAAACCCTGTGAATCTCTGATGAATAGAAAGTTAAAAAGAACTACATTTATCAGAAACACAAATATTTTGTAACATTATATATGTCCTAAATGTTACTTCTGATACATTTAATGCATTCTTGCTGAATAAAAGGATTAGTTTCTTTAAAACAATTGTACTGATTGTAAAACTTTTAACAGTAGAGTATGTTTTTGATTTGTTCATTCATTAGTAATTAAATTGTGATAAATAGTACACCTGATATCTCTGATTAATACAATTAACAAAATATATACAATATTGTTATTTCTGCTTTTCCAGAATCGCCATAGCCCTGATCACCCAGGCATGACTGGGGCTCAGCCCAGCAGCAGCAGTTTGAGATAAGAACTGCCTCAAAGGAACGAGATGAAGAGAAGCACAAGCTGGACAATTGGGCCTTTAATGGGACGTCACAGATTTATGTTACAGTGAGAGTTACAGCGAGTCAGATGTGTGTATATATGTGTGAGAGTATATCATTATGTAATGTACCAGAACACCTGGTAAACATCACATGTGTTATATTTGTAAGTGTCTAAGTGCCTCTGTGTCTATTTATGAGTATGATGAATAATGAAACATTTTTCATTTAGCTTTTTTTAAAACCCTTTTTTACAAATAAAACAATCAGCTGACAAATGGGCTGATTTGTGAGAGAATCTTTGAATTTATTTGATTTCTTTACAGGAATATTTACAGATATTAGCACAGTACAAGCACCATCATGTTGAAAAATCAGTAGAATCATTGATAACATGATTACAGTTCTGTAACAATACTTTTGAAACAAAGTATATAGTGCAAAACTGGCCTCTGCAATAAAACAAATCATCTGTATTTGTCATGTAAAGCTGCATTTCCATCAAGTTTAGTGAGAAAGGGATGGCAAAAAAAAAAAAAAAAGTCTACTTAAAACCAAAGGAATAAATTTAACATGATCCATGTCAAGGTAAAGTGAGCATTACATGAAGCCCTGCCTCATTTACCTGAGTCTCGAAAGTAAATACTTTACATTCTGCTAAATGGTAAGCATTATTTTAAAATTTGAGACCATTCGTACTAGTGAATTTGAATATGTCTGTGTCCTGCACATACATAATAAAGATCATACCATGGTCGAATTTAAGTTTACAGTCAATTGTGAGCTACACCCCTAAAACCTCTAGCACAGATTTTCAGAGAGGCTTTTTGATCGAGATACGGAAAGATACTGAAAGACTATGAACATAAAGTATTTGTCTTTGGTATAAAGTGCACTGATCAGTTGCACAGTAACACTGTGAAGGCATTAAAGGGATAGTTTACCCAAAAAGAAACTTACCTCATGATTTACTCACCCTCAAGCTATTCTAGGTTTATATGACCTTCTTTAAGACAAATACAATCAGAGTTATTTTAAAAAAATGTCCTGACTCTTCCAAGCTTCATAATGGCAGTGAATGACTATTGAGTTTAGTTTACAGCAAAGGAAAATCAGTCTTCTTTTGGCTTATTTTGAAATCCTCAGACATTTTTCTTTACAAATCCTCATTTTGTACTTTTAATTGGTGACCAGTGTTTTGTTTTGCACTCGTCTCGCTTCATTTTTTTATACAAATGCATCAGTTCACTTCAGAAGGTCTTTATTAACGCCCTGGAGCTGTGTGGAGTACTTGTTATGATGGATGGATGCACTTTATTGGACTTCAAAATCTCAACAGCCATTCACTGCCATTATAAAGCTTGGAAGAGCCAGGACATTTTTTAATATAATTCTGATTGTATTCATCAGAAAGAAGAAAGTCATACACACCTACGATGGCTTGAGGGTGAATAAATGATGGGGTAAGTTTCATTTCGGGGTGAACTATCCCTTTAAGAAAGTAAATTGAGTGAATTTTGATTTCATACTGACAAAAGTGATGAGGCAGGAGGTGCTCATGGAAGCTTTTGATGATATTTAACCCCCCTACCATTTTAGTGGACATTTCAAAGTGTCAAACTGGAAAATTTATACTGTAGGCCATTGCAAAATATTTTTCTGTTTGATAATAAAAGCCTTTAAAATGCATCTGCCCAGTCACACAGTCAAAGCCTTGGCTGATGCTTTAATTGCACATTTGTTTGTTTTTAACACTGTTTTGTATTTGTCAAGTCCCTACAGTGACTGAACATGAAGCCTAATAATTCAGTTTCTGAAGTGTCATGATGAAAAATTCAGAAATCAGGCCTATAATTCACATACATCCCAATCCTAAATGTTTTCCACCTCAGACATTCCCATTAGATTGATATTTTGCTGAATCGTTTGTTTGGGTTAGGCTGTTGCTCTCCTGCGCTGACTGGCTCACTGACAGAGTATCACGCGCCTTCTTCTCCTTTGTAATTTGTCTCCGGTGGTAGAAGAGGTATCCAGGCAGCAGGAATCCAACCAGTGAGAACATAAGCAGGCCCAAGTTGATCTGTTGATTCAAAAAATGTCACATTTAGTACTCTGTCAAAATCTTGATTCTGTGAAACTGCACTGTTTAAATATAAATACATATTTGGCCGCACATGAATGGTGTGTTACACTGAATGTTTATCTCACCCAGTAAGGATCACCCTTCAGTGGTCCCACCATCAACATGAAGAGGGGTTGTTGTAGGAGGGCAAACACAGCACTGATCATGGACTGCAAACCCGTCAGAGTGCCAAAGTGGTTGGTTGGGTAGCTAAATACACAAATAAACAGTTTGAGAATAAAAATAAATAGCAAATATTACATTACTGAGTGATTTTTAACAGTGACTGAAGATTCAAATCAGGGTTATTATCATTAACAATAAAATCATAAAATCATAAAAAAAAAAAAACAATTTATCACTTTAAATAAAATAAAGATTAACTAAAATAAAATAAAACGTAATTAATTTCACCTAGATGCCAAGTTAATGTTCCTCATTTTTGTTTGGTTTAAGCACTAAAATGACTAAAACTAAAAACTAAACTTAATTAAAATATTATTAAAATGGCAAAAACACAACAAAATATTTGAGTGTGGATCATGGTTTTGTAAAAAAAAAAACCGTAAAATTAAAATGAAAATACAAAAATAAATCTAATTCAAAACATTAAGGAAATCTATAACAGTATATCAGTAATACTAAAATAACAGTAATTCAAATGATTCATGTTTGCTTTTTGGATTGAATTATTACCCTGATTGTCAGTCGAGCGCATGTTTTTATGCTGTCTTCAGGTAATTTCACCCTTAAGCAGCACATAAAATGATGAATTTTGAAAAGTAAAACTCACACAGCAGCATAGAGCCCACCACAGCAGGAATGAATAAAACCTCGAACTGCAGTGTGAAGAACAAAAGACACCACCTGAGAAAGAAAGAAAAAAAAAAAAAAAAAAAAGAGAAATACATATAATAATTAACAGTCATAACTGTTTATAAATTAACAGTTTTCATGTGGCTTTAAAGAACCAATAAAAATTTTGTTTTTCAGCATAAACACAGCAGGGTCAACAGTTTATTACATTTCATTTATTAATTTAATATTTCATTTCATTTAATAATTTAATTTATTTGAATACTTACAATAGGTATGAGTGTGAAATTATATGAATATGTAACTTAAAATTATGTTTGTATGCAAAGTTATATATGAATATGTAAATAAATTCAAATTATGTTAGTGCAAAGTCATATATGGTAAATTAAAATAAAATTAAATTAAAGAAATGAGTACAAGAGTTATATATGAATATATACACTTTAATGTATATATGAATAAAATAACTAATAAAATTGTAATAAAATAACATTAAATAAAAATAATTTAGGTAACACTTTACAATAAGGTGTCATTTGTTAATGTATTAACTAACATGAACGATTACACTATTTATTAATCTTATTTAATGTTAGTTCATAAAAAAACAGTCGTTCATTGTTTGTTCATGTTGGTTCACAGTGCATTAACTAATGTTAACAAACAAAACTTGCTGAAATTAACATTAACTAAGATGAATAAATGCTGTAGAAGTATTGTTCATTCTTAGTTCATGTTAACTAATGTTAACTAATGAACCTTATCGTAAAGTGTTACTATAATTCGTAATTAAATGTGACCCTGGACCACAAAACCAGTCATAAGGGACATAAGGGTAATTGTTTGACATTGGGATTTATAAATCATTTGAATAAAGCTAAATAAATAAGCTTTCCATTGATGTATGGTTTGTTATGATAGGACAATATCTGGCTGAGATACAACTATTTGAAAATCTGGAATCTGAGGGTGAAAAATAATCCAAATATTGAGAAAATCGCCTTTAAAGTTGTCATATTACAAATCAAAAATTAAGTTTTAATATATTTATGGTAGAAAATTATAAAACATCTTCATGGAACATGATCTTTACTTAATATCCTAATGATTTTTGGCATAAAAAAAATATAAAATTTTGACCCATACAATGTATTGTTGGCTATTGCTACAAATATACCCGTCCTACATACAACTGGTTTTGTGGTCCAGTGTCACAAATAACATTCTGCAATATTTCTGAACAAATAAGCAAATTTGTGACAATGTATCCAACCTGTACAGGTAGATTGTCTATAAGAGAGATGATGCCGAAGATGACTAGCAGAGTGTTGGTTAGAATGAAAGCTCTGATGGCGTTGGTGAGTTTCTGGATCTTTCTGTCTCTCTTTGGAGGCCCAGAGTGACTGAGAAAAACAACGAAACAGAAAAGGTAACTATACTGACATATCAAAATAATTTTACAATTCTCTCCTCATTCACCTCCTTCACCTTTTTTCTCCCTCTGCTGAATTCGCCACATCCTCACACTCCTTCATTCTCCAGTCCATGATGTAGCCAATCAGAGGACAGGAGACCAGGCAGAGCAGTTGAAGAGTGCCAAAGATGGACGAGTAGAGATTCACTATAACACACACACACACACAAACTCCTTGAACTTCCCAGAATAATGTTGCCATGTAATACTGATAATGCACTGCCTGATACTTTTAATAATACATTGCATTAGATATCAACATATTACACCAAAAAAACAATACTAGATTCTTTATCAGAAGTAATTTAACTTTAGCAAGACATTTTGAAACTTTTACCAACTGGTGTCAAGGTCAAAAGGTCATATTTTTGCTAAATGTTTCACTTTCTTCAAAATAATTGCTCCCTGGTTTGATATTTTGTTATCTAATGTAAAATCATTGATACATTAAAGGGATAGTTCACCGAAAATGAAATTTCTGTCATCATTTACTCACCCTCCACCTGTTCCAAGGCTGTATGAGTTTCTTTCTTCTGTTGATCACAACATAAGATATTTTGAAGAATGTTGGCAACCAAACAGTTGACGGTAGCTATTGACATCCATAATGCTATCAAAGTCAATGGCTACCGCCAACTGTTCGTTTACTGACATTCTTCAAAACATCTTATTTTGTGTTCAATGGAAGAAAGAAACTCATACAGGTTTGGAACGACTTGATGGTGAGTAAATGAAGACAGAATTGTCACTTGTGGGTGAAATATCCCTTTATATACTTTAAATACTTTTTAAAGCCACTGTTTGTTACAAAACCAAAATAAACATATATTACTTCGGTGAAAATTATATGACTTTTCTTACCTTTCTCCTCTGCCTCCTTCACCAACTCCTCCGAGGCTAAACAGACACAAACAGGCAGTGAAAATAATGCCATTTAAAGCCAAATTAACTACAATCTTTACTACCCACTTAACAAATGCCCACCACAAACGCACAGCAAACTGTAAGCTTGTGCTAATTACATTTACCCATCTGTTCTTGAGCAAAGTTATGAAAACACATTTAAAAGAGCAAATCTTTTACTTTCACATTTTCAATTTCATTAAAGACAAACATTTAGCTGATGCTTACAATTAGGGTCACCATGGGTAACCAGGAACTCCAACATCTTATTCATGGCACCCATGAAAAAAATGAGACGGAGCTGGGTCATGGCCATTGTGATGATGCTCCACAGGAAAATTGGTGAGCACACAGAACGATAAAAGGGAGGGGAACCTGTTGTCCCAAAAAAAAAAAAAAAAAAAAAAAGATTATTTAATGGTTATTTCATAATTCTTTGGTGTTTTTATAGGCAGTGTGTTTGTGAGACTTGCCCTGGCTCTGTGCAATTGTTCCATCGCTGGGTGTTTCATCAGTGGAAGGGTGTTTTTTGGTCACCTCTTGCTCTTTAGAAGTTTCCTGAGTGAAAGAACTTTCTTCAGTCATCTTTTGGTCCTCTACTTCACCTCTCCGCTTTACCATTGTACTGTGAAATAAAGAGAAACAAAAATTCATGTTCAATTTTACAATAACAGTTTGTGTTTGTATGTATATTGCGTATGCTGTATATTTGTATTGTAATATTCTTCAGATACTGTTGTTGAAATTTGGGGTAAAATGTTTTTTAAAGTCTCCTATACTCATCAAGGGGGCATTTATTTGATTAAAAACACTGTAAAACAATAATATTACTAAACTTTAAACTGTTTTCTATTTTAATACATTTTAAAATTTAATTTATTCCTGTGATAGCAAAGCTGAATTTTAAGCATCATTACTCCAGTCTTCAGTGTCACATGATCCTTCAGAAATTATTCTAATATGCTTTAAAATTCTAATATGCTCAATAACTTTTGTTCAGGTGCTATAATATATTTGAGCATGTACTGTATGTATTTGGCATGTACTGACATGTATCTAATGTCTTCAGGGCCAGGAAAAGATTCTGCCGGCCAATTAATAAAGCAGTTGAGGAAGACAAGGCAGGCAAACCCAGCCCATAGCCAGAAGATCACAGAAAATGAGACGCCCACATCATAGATTAGCTATAGGACAACACAGACAGAGGATATTTATGTTCACATGCTGCACTGCAGGAGAAACATATTGTATATGAGCATAATGTTGAAACACTTTCTGTGTTCCTTGAGATGCTTGATGTTGTTTGTAATTAAAAAATGTCTACCTTGACTCCTGGAAAGGTGACAGCAGAGGAGGCGTAGGAGCCAATCATGAGTGATAGAATCGTAGACCGCACATTTCCAAACATATTCGGCAACTGAGAAAATCAATCAGGAAGAAAGAATCATAAATGAACATAGTAATGTATGTATTCAAATTGTAATATTTGTCTGTTGCCACTAGAGAGCATTATAAGCTTGAAGCTTGAAGAAATAGCCTTTAGCTACACAACATGTAAAGACACAGCTCCTCATATACTGATGTTATAGCTAGTTCCAGATCTCTGTACCATTCCAAGCTTTTCACTATATATGTTTGTGGTCAGTAAGTAAATGCATTAATAGGCCTATTATGCTGCTATAAAATAAAATAAAAAAATAAAAAAATCATTTACATTATTTATTTTTATATATGTAGCACATGCATACATACATGTTTGATATTGCTTTATTTATTCATTAATTATTATTTAAACAGCTTGATATGCAGTTATATTTAATATATAATATACAATTATATTTCAATACGTGTATACGTACACACACAAACATACAAACCAGGTACGTTTCCTCCGGGGAGGCAATGGAGGCAAAGCCTCCTCAAAATATTGGATGAGGAAAAAAAGCTTAGTACAAAAATAAGACAACGCCAATATTACAAAATACAACATTAAAAAGTACTGGCTCTAAATTACAAATTTTACCAAAGAAACGTCGTCCAACAGCGACACCAGCAGGTAAAGTTACAGAGGGAGTCAGCGTCTTTCCCGCCTTCACCGAACCCACTGAGTTTTAACAGACCGCGATCGCGAATTGGATATGACTGGTTATACTCGACTGTGATTGGTTCATGCGATAAATCCCGCCTCTTGTGTTAGTGCGCGTTCGCGAGTCAGTCGTAAATACGAAGACTTATAAGTAAGTAAGTAAGTAAACAACTCAACACTTGGATATAACCACGTTGTTACGTTAATATAATACTTGAAACGGCATGAGTGAGTTTTTAGTGAGTAATTGAAATAAATCTCCGAACAGCAGTTTACAAATAAAATATATTGCTTAAATTGTTGCTGCCTTTAGTTATTATTTTGGAATAATGTAAAATGCTTAAAAATACTAACTTGATGAGATTTATGCTTGGCTTTAATAAATATAACATTGATTACACTGTTAATGTAAAAATATAATATATAATATATAATATATCTTTTTTCTTTTTCTAATAGTGTAAGTAATGTTTATTTAACCAAGAAAATGTGACTGGGAGATGAATTTACATTTTACTTTAAAAAAAAAAAAAAAAAAAAAAAAAAAAGAGGACTTTGTCTCATCATTTCAGAACACCACCGCACACCACTGATAAAAACGCAGGTTTAAATACTAAAGTGATTAAGTAAAAAAAATCAGGCATACTGTATATGTTCATGCAAGCATTGCAGTCATTTGTTATATATCTACCATTCTGCCAATCTTTCTTTCTTTAATTTCTGAATTTAACCAGTTCTATACACTCTTTAGAAAAAGAGGTACAAAGCCGGCAATGGGTCAGTACTCCAAGGTACAAAAGCTACAAGGTACATTTTTGTTTTTATTCACCCAGAAATGTTACAAATTAGTGCTTTAAAAGAACATAGTGCCCTTTTAAAGGGAAATGCCCTACTGAGAGTGTATAATTGCAAATGATTAATTTGACTTCTTTAGCATAGCATACTATATTTGTGGGCATGATAAAAGGCTAAGCTAAACATATTCCTATGCCACTGTGCCAACAATGCTCTACCACTTCAAGCAGATAAACACACACACTCATGCCAAACAAAACACAAATACACACACACAAAAACAAAAACAGATATCCCTATTTAGACTGACACAGGCTAAAACAAGTGGCATGGCAAGAGGCTGTCAATAAGAAACAGTTCAAGGCCAGCTCTAAAATATAACCCTACTATTTTAGCATATAAATAGGTTGTTGAAATGAAATACTGACATTTCAGTGTGACACACGATACTCCATCTAAAACTTTTTTTTTTTTTTCAAACTACGTTCGTTTATATTATACATGCAGCACATATACATGCAGAGCTCGTTCAAAAACATGATTCAGGTTTTTATCTAAGTTCAATTTAGGACATTGGTGTATGTGTGCCAGTATTGAACTATGACGTTTTTTACGGCCAGGACATGCCCGCAGTAAACACACAAAGATCACAAATAAATACAGAGACAAAATGTGGGACAGAAAAAGAAGAGTGGAAAAGTTCAACAAGGTTGAGCTAATAAGGAAACATCGTGACAATGCTTGTGTGTCTTTAAGACAAAATGATCTAACTGGCAAATAATGTATCACATGTACAAGTGAACAGTATCACAGTTTTACAAAACTAACAAGTAACGAACAGTTTCTACTTTAACGCCTTATTTTCATCATCCGGTCAGATCTAGGTTAGCAAAATCCAAATAAATTTTCCTTGTTAAGTATGCTCCTATCTATTTTGGACTATGGTAAAATGGTAATTTTAATAGTAAAATTAAATGTAAAATGGGTTGTTACAAATACACACATATATAAATGAAGTAAATTACAAAATATAATGCAGATATGAATTCATCATAATAAATTTATGGTACATTTTTGGTCATGCAAAAATAAAGGGGACACGAGCATGTGAGAGAAACAGACATGTGAGAGAAAGCAAGGACAGCGCATGTTAAGGTGGGATTGGTGGAGTTGAGGGCGTGAGGACGGATCTGTGCTGTGATTGGTTGAGATCAGCATGCCAAAATATTGCGCGAGGGTATGGAAAACATGTGCAGCACTAAAGTGATCAGCAAAAGACAAGACCAGGAGCAGTAACTTTCATGCAAGAGCTGAAATGCACCTCTTATATGCAGAATATATTGATTAGGATGTATACAGATACACAGATTGATACAGATATTGTGTAATGAAGAGCAGTATTCAAATGTTTAATAGCAATCTTGTAAAGTAAGTGTAGCCAAAATGAATCATACTTACATTTTACCTTAAACATGTCCACAAACAGGACCACATAAATTATCCCAACCAAATGCACACACATACACTTGCATGCATACTGACGTTTTAAATATTTTATACATTTATTTGATCAAAAACACAGTAATAAACAGTAAAATATATTGCAATTTAAAATAATTGTATTCTATTTTATTATAATTTAAAATGTCATTTCTTCCTGTCATGACAAAAGCTTAATATTTTTGTAAAAAACCTTTCAGTTTTTTTCTTTTTTTATTTTAGGATTCTTTGATGAATAGAACATTTTAAAGAATAGTATTTAATTGAAATGCATCATTGATTAATTAATTTCTTTCTCTAAAAAAATATTAACCATAAACGTTTGAGTGGCAGTGTATTAAGGTTTTCACAAAAATATCAAACGGCAAAAACTGTTTTCAACATTAATAATAATAAAAATGTTTCTTGAGCAGCAAATCAGCATATTAAAATGATTTCTGAAGGATCATGTGACACTGAAGACTGGAGTAATGATGCAGAAAATAAAAAAAAATCAGAAAATTCAAATTCAAAATTAATTTATGACAGGAATAAATTACATTTTAAAATATATTCAAAGTGAAAACAATTGTTCCAATTATAATTTATATATACAGTATATAAACAGTACAGTATACAGTATATATACAGTATATATATACTGGATATTCAAATGGCAACTTTGCATAGTTATCATTATGATCTTGGGTATATATATATATATATGATGAATTGACATAAGCACAATTTATCTGAGTGAAAAGGCTGAAGTGAAAGGTCTTACTGTTAGTGAAGTGAATGTTAGACAGATTCCTCCAAACCCATTCATGGAAACAGCAATAAATATGAGAGCTGATAACACTGTAAAAGTAAAGAAGAAACAATGCCTTCATTACTTATGAAAAATTAAATGTACAGATTAACTAACTACGGACCTGTGGAATATATAATAATACTGACCTTTTGGATCATAAGATGTTACTGCAATCAAAGCCATGGACAATGCAAAACATGAACTATAAAATTAATAAAAACAGAGACCAAGATGTGGGTTGCAGGGCATGAGTAGTGTTAAATTTACAGTAGGCCTTAAAGGGACAGTTTACCCAAAATAAAAATTCAGTCATTAATTACTCACCCTCATGTTGTTCCAAACCCGTAAAACCTTCGTTCATCTTTAAAACACAAATTAAGATATTTTTGATGAAATCTGACAGCTTTTTGACCCTGCATAGACAGCAACGCAACTACCATGTTCAAGACACAGAAAGGTAGTAAGGACATTGGTACAACCATAGTTTCACGAAGCCGCAAGAATACTTTCTGTGTGCAAATAAAACAAAAATAAAGACTTTATTAAAGGAGAAGTCCACTTCCAGAACAACAATTTACAGATAAGTTACTCACCCCCTTGTCATCCAAGATATTCATGTCTTTCTGTCTTCAGTCGTAAAGAAATTATGTTTTTTAAGGAAAGCATTTCAGTATTTTTCTCCATATAATGGACTTCAATGGTGCCCCCGATTTTGAACTTCCAAAATATAGCTTCAAAGGGCTCTAAATGATCCCAGCCGAGAAAGAAGGGTCTTATCTAGCGAAACGATCTGCCTTTTTTTTTTTTTTTTTTTTTCGAAAAATTAAACTTTGTATACTTTTTAAGCACAAAAGCTCATGTAGCACAAGCTCTGGGATATCCGTCCATGACGCTACATACTATTGAATCACGTCGAAAGGTCACGCGCAACTCACCACCTGGCTGATTGTTTCCGACAGTGGAATAGATATGGTCCATTCTTGTCAGCATTAAGATTCCTGCTCCGTTGGTAATAGTTGGCATTGTCCACATGTGCACCACCATTTCTCGTTTAAACATGGTCTGCCCGAGGCTTGAAAGACTTGTGTCGCTGCAGCAGTCTCCTCTCTCTGTCTAAGTTCATTGTCTGTGTACCCCGGCTCAAAAAGGTAGGGTACGGCGAAAAATCTCCTACAACTTCAGAATCACCCGACATCGTTGTACCTTTTTTGTTTGTAAACAGCGTTTGACTTACTGGCACTTTATTAGTCTTTGCATGTTCGCTTTGTAAACACTGGGTCTGTAGTTCCACCTAAGTTCAGCGTGACCTTTCAACATGACTCTGTAGTACGTAGCGTTGTGGACGCGTATCCCAGAGCTAGTGTTACACAAGCTTTTGTGCTTAAAAAGTATACAAATTTTAATTTTTCGAAAAAATGGCCGATCATTACGCTAGATAAGACCCTTCTTTCTCGGCTGGGATTGTTTAGAGCCCTTTGAAGCTGCATTTAAACTACATTTTGGAAGTTCAAAATCGGGGCACCATTAAAGTCCATTATATGGAGAAAATACTGAAATGCTTCACTTAAAAACCATAATTTCTTTACGACTGAAGACAGAAAGACATGAACTTCTTAGATGACAAGGGGGTGAGTAAATTATTTGTAAATTATTGTTCTGGAAGTGGACTTCTCCTTTATCAATTTTGACGTATTAATTACGTTGCCGTCTACACAGGGTCAGAAAGCTCATGGATTTCATCAAAAATATCTTAATTTGTGTTCTGAAGATGAACAAATGTTTTATGGGTTTGGAACGACATGAGGATGAGTAATTAATGACAGAATTTTCATTTCTGGGTGAATTAATCCTTTAATGCTGACCTTCAAAGTTGAAGTCTTTACTGAAAACTTTGTCAAGCAAACATTCAACATTAGTTTTGAGGAAGCTGTATGTCTCTCACCTGCCAAACAATCTGATTGGACGTGGTCCGAACTTGTCCATCAGGATGCCTAGTGGCAGAGTGGCGGCGCTGATGATGAACGAGCCAATCGTAAAGCCCAGATTCAGAATCTCCTCCTGCTCGACACAGCTCGGCCAAACAGTCTGTTCCGTTGAACTCACATTAGTGTGAGCCTCTGTGACATTCTCTAATAGTATTATAGGAAGAATCAGATTAAAGGTCTGCGTGTTTTTGTTTTAAAAAGCTGCTCTCAATAAGACTTTGTGTGGATGTCTTCCAAACATGTACCTGTACACAAGTGTGAGTAGAAACCCTCATTCTTTAGCATAATAAGAAGGGAGCCCCATCCCAACAATACAGCAGAAAAGAGCAGGTTTTCTATGATAGACGTGACGGCCATCCACCAGCGCCTCCTGTAGGCCTGCGAAAGCGATGGAGCCATTGCACTGGAGAATGAAAGAAACCACAAGAAAGGATAAAGATGCTACATGATTTTCATACGCCAGTTCAGTATTGTACAATCAGAACAGGGTTTCTAAATTGATTCATTTATATAGAAATCTAGATCCTGTCAGACACTAAAAAGTTAAAAACTGATGTATGTTTTGTTTATGTTTTTTCATCTAACATCATTATTATTCCGCTCAATTAAAGTAAGGTTTTCTCCAAGTCTTTGGTGAAAACACTTTCAGACCCTACTTTTCCAATGTTTTAAACACAAAACATTCATAAAAATAAACTGCCAGTATCAGAGACTCATTCAAGCTTGAATGTGTACTGAAAACCACAAATGTGACCCTGGACCACAAAAAAGTCATAAGGGTAAATTTTTTCGAAATTAAGACTTATACATCATCTGATAGCAAAAAAAAAAAGCTTTCCACTGATGTATGGTTTAGGATAGGACAATATTTGGCAGAAATACAGGGTGGGCCATTTATATGGATACACCTTAATAAAATGGGAATGGTTGGTGATATTAACGTCCTGTTTGTGGCACATTATAAGTGGTCAGAAACTTGTAAATAACTCATGAAAGAATAAAGTTACGTTTAAACCAAGCACACCATTGTTTTTCTTGTGAAATTCCCAATAAGTTTGATGTGTGATGTATCCATATAAATGGCCCACCCTGTACAACTATTTAAAAATCTGGAATCTGAGAGTGCAAATGCAAAAAAATTTGAATATTGGAAAAATTGCCTTTAAAGTTGTCCAAAAGTTCTTAGCAATGCATATTACTAATCAAAAATTAAGTTTTTATGTATTTACGGTAGGCAATTTGCAAAATGTCTTCCAGGAACATGACCTTTACTTATTATCCTAATGATTTTTGGCATAAGAAAAATCTGTAATTTTGACCCATACAATGTATTGTTGGCTATTGCTACAAATATACCCGTGCTTGGTTTTGACTGGTTTTGTGGTCCAAGGTCACAAATGTCAATGTAAGCAGGTATAAATAGACACCTTTTCACACCAGGAATCTGCACTCATTCAAGAAACCAAGGCTCATTTATCTACTGCTTGTGTGTGAACAGCAGAAATAAAAAAAATTCACGTGAAAAAAAGCAAGGAAACAGGACTGTTACAAATTTGTGTCAAGACTCGTCCTTTTTGTTCAGCATATTCTTAAACACCACGTCTGCAGTATGTTACAAACTGAATTAAGAGATTGTGAATTAGGACAGAGTGTCTGTCTCCCAAATGACTTCTCAAATACCTTGCTTCTAAAAAAATCAGAGTTTACATGTGATTTATATCTGTTTATGTTTTGAATGCAACTTTTTCTACTTCCTCATGTCCTCATCACATGGATCAAACAAGCTGAAGTATTTTTATTATCCATATAGCACATGTCCACACACCCCCTGTCCTGCTGACACCAGAAATAGTCACAGACCCTCATGGCACACGAGCGTCACCGGTGTGACAGATTTCACCAACACATAGAATAAATACTGATGCAATAGGGACTTGGCTCCTGCTGTGAAGTATATCCATTTCAAATCATTACTACTATAAACAGTATTGTCAGAAAATGCTGTAATTCATCTTATAAAACAAATCTAATTGCAAACTCCTAAATAAATATATTATCAACAGATATATTGAAGAATGGGCAATCAATTTATTAATTGGTTTTGAACAAAATTATACTCAGCATACTGTGATCCTTTACTGAGTTTTTTCCACTCAACAAGTTCACTGCTAGTTTACACCTTGATAGCTGATAGTGATAGCTTTTGATAGCTTTAGTGAAAAGCACATCAGGTTCACTGAGGACACAGCTTGTACAGGCTTTACACATTTCTGACATGAAACACCATAAATGTGACCCTGGACCACAAAATCAGTTGTAAGTAGAATGGGTACATTTGTAGCAATAGTCAGTAATGGTTCAAATGTTATTGATTTTACTTTTCTGCCAAATATCATTAGGATATTAAGTAAAGCTCATCAATATCATAAGATATTTAGAAAATTTTCTACCGTAAATATATCAAAACTTAATTTTTGATTGGTAATATGCATTGCTAAGAACTTCATTTGGACAACATTAAAGGTGGTTTTCTCAATATTTAGATTTTTTTGTTTGTTTTGTTTTTTTGCACCCTCAGATTGCAGATTTTCAAATAGTTTCAAATAGCTCTCTGCCAAATATTGTCCTATCCTAAAATAACCATACATCAATGGAAAGCTTATTTATTAGTACTAATCTCAATTTCAAAATGTTGCAGATTCGAGCAGTGATTCTTAGATAAATAATGAATAAATACAGTGTGACCTGTGCAGTCTGACTGATAAACAAACAGCTAGAAAGAGTCAGTAGTTTTAATGAATCATTCAAAAAGACCCACAAATTCAGGAGTTAACAATATAAATCAGTCTGATGAATCGTTCACTGAAAGAACTTACTCAATCTATTAGAGATTCTTTAGACACACAGACCTGGCAACCTGGCTCATGGCACACATGAAAGCTAGTTAAGATGAGAATTTGTACTCTTGATTTTTGAGTCTTGTAATCTGTAATTACAAGACCACAGTCTTGACATTGAACACAATAGTTTTTTCCCTGGTGCAATTTAACCCCAAAACATTTTTCCACACTGTAATGTGTTTCTCAGATTTCCCATGCTTCCTCTGGGATTTCTAAAAATACAAAAACGAAACGTACAGGACGGCAAAACTAACTATAAGAGAAACTCGGCATTCGACCGCAAAAAATCATTTGAGATGGAACGTTCGAGGAACGCAACGCATTTGCGAACGCACACCAACGTTTTTCGACGGGAAGCAAATGTTTTGCCTTCTCCGGGGAATGCATAAGTTTGAGAGGACGCACTTAAATGGTGCGTCCTCTCAAGACGAGATTCTTAGTTTCAAAAGGTCAAAAGCCTCCACACACAGCTGTTTCCTTCACACTGGCTTGCAGCTGCTACCTCGTGCTCAGCAGCTCCCTGGAAGTGCCGTGTGCGCACTTCAGTTTCCTAAAGGAAAAACAGACTGCCCGCACATGAGACCACTGATAATCTGTTGTAAGGTTAAAATTTTATGAATACTACGGTAGTGTTTATTATTGCATTGGACGTGATTTTAAATGAATGTCATAAAACGAGAATAATCTAAAACGCACGACCAAACACAAACACAGTCTATTAATTTCAAGACCAGAAAGCTAACGCAGTCACAGCTTTTACTGTTATATACTGTTACAGCTTTTAGTTATTTATAAAACAAGCTTCCTTATGTCACAAAAGTGCAGTCATTTTAGAAAATTAAGTGATTAAAAGAAAAAAAAAAAAGGTATGCATTTACAAATCTTAATGAATGGATTTCAAAAACACAACATTCGTTTATTAACTTGGCTCTTTAAACAAGTTTCCAAAATCCTGGAAGCATGGAGAGAGTAAACTTACCACTGTCTTATGTACTGTTATTTATAGCAATAGCATGTGTCTGGTTTTCTTCAATGTTACTTTCTCTTCCAAAGCGTCAGTGGTGCTATAATTTAGCGTTTTTCTGTTCGTGCACTCCAGGTTGTACTTTAACGTTTGTAGACACTGAAAAGGATGTGTCAAGTTTTGTATGCTCTTTCTCTCTCTCTGCTCGTTTTGTCTATAAATGGCTCTCGGCATTGACCCTCCTCCCCACCTTTCCAAACCAGACTCAATTTATGGATGTTTCCCAGCGAGCACACGCGACTAGATGGTTAGTGTAGAAGCCAGTCAGATTATTCATAGCGTCAGCGGCGCCCTCGTGTGGTAATGAGCGCAGAAACTTCGGTTACCTGACCGATATCCTTTTTTTTTTTTTGATCTTGATACTGCAAAACACCTTTATAATTAAGGCTGTGCTACATGTGGCGACACTGTAGACCTCTTCTTAAGGAAACAGGTTGGACATCTACTGTGTCTCTTTCTAAAGCCAGCTTTGAAAATGGTCAGGCTACACTACAAAAACTTGTCAGAAACAACAACGATAATTGCGCTTCACCGCCAATTTTTGGAAAAAGTAGTTTTTTTTTTTTTTTTTTTTTTTTTGCTGTAAAATCGACATTTTTCAAAGCAGGCAAGCTACTGGCAAAGCTACCGTCATTGTTTGTGTGTTGGATGTTGCAACACGCTAAATCAGTCGTCGACTTCATTTAATTTCTTTGCTCTCAAATTGTGGTTGATCAATAACGTTGTCACACTCATAGATCGGCCGCCGCCGCGACTCTTTTTACAGACGCAAAACAAAAACAAAAACAAAAACAAAAAAAAAAAACAGTGTTAGGCTGTTTTTATATAAACACACTTTACAAAACTTTCACACTGGGGCAGAACAAAGCGGCTGTAGACCAGTTCATTTGAGAGTTCATTCATAAACTTGAGAGCATGAGGCAGTCTGAAACTAATGATAAACATGCAACAGTTGCCAGCTCTGCACTCCCTGTGAAACAGCTACCGATTGACATCATTTACAGGAAGAAAAAAAAAAAACAGATTAACTTAATCACATTCTTAAAAAAAACCTCTAAAATAAAACATTAATTTTATTGTTGTTCAACAGTGTTTAAGTTGCAAAATGAAATTTGAAAAAAAAAAAGTCCTTTGTGTCTAAACATATTCAGCTATTCTCATAACTGTATGTAAAAGGCTAATACTACTGTATAAATGTAGTCTTATAGAACAGCTTTTTGTATTTTATTGTTTAAATCTAGAAGTGTTTTGTTATGTTTAGAGGTTTTGTTTGTATAGGGAAAAGTTGTTTTACTTTCAGGGAATAAAGACAAGTCATAGGGGTTTGAAATGACATCGGAATGAGTAAATGATGACAAAGTTATCATTTGGCTATAAACTAGAGCCTGATTTTTTTAATGCCAGATACATTGTGAAATATTGTGGGTTCTGCATTTATTAACAATATAAAATGTATAAATCGTCACAAAGCACATCAAAAACGAGTACTACTACAAAGTACTATGATAATTACATGTATCCACCTTATTTTTGCCTTAAGAGCGGGTGCTGCCATTTGTACATTTTATGGGTCTGACTTCCGGTCTCATCCGCTTACAGCTATTTTTAGCTGTACAAAACAGCTCTATTTGCTGCTTGATATTGCAAATTGGTGCATCTTAATATATTATTTTAATGTATTATTTTAATTATGAACACAATGGTTTGTAGTGCAAATGGTTTACTGTTTATTGCACGTTGTTAATCTAATTTATCCCTAGCGGATAATAAACCGGAGGTCTCACCTACAAGCCATACTTCTGCGTTGAAGAAAAAGGTGGGCCCTGTGGTTTCTACGATGTGGAAAAAACAAACATAATTGTGGAATCCTAAAAAATGGAATTTAATGTATGTAACAGAATGCCAGGGAATTTGCCAAATTTTGGATGAATAAATCAAAGGTAGGTCAGTACACTTAAATCAAAAAACTATCATCATGTCATACTCAAGCAGAAACTAAAAAAAAAAAAAAATTAAATTTGAATTAAAACATATAAAAACATAAAACATAAAAATATTTATCTGAATTTATTTTCCAAGAAAAATGTAGGCTAAATACATAGTATTTCTAAAAATAAAATTATTAGAGATTATTAGAGACAACTAGAGATGATTTTGATTATTACTATTATTATTTTTTTTTTAAAAAATAAATTGCAGTAAAATTGTGTAAGTTTCATGATTTCAGTTAATTAGATATGCTTTCTTATTAACAAAATTTAATTTAACCATTAAAACATAGTGTCGAAAAATTAAATCAGAGAAAAAAAAAAACCCCAAAAAAAAAAAAACAAATCCAGAAAAATTAAAACAGAAAAAACAGAATTTGGAAAAAATAAAACAGAATTTGTTATAGGCTTAGAGTGAGTAGTAAATGAGTATTTTTATTTTGCAAGCATGTAACCTTATAGTTGGGATTTGGAGAAACAGATTGAAAATCAGCCAATAAAAAAAATCTGTCAACCGTTAATCTAATTATTGGGAGAGACAATCCATATCCCCTATAATGCCAGTAAAGTATGTTCAGATAAGCAATAAAGTTTGAGCAAAGTGCATTATACAAATGTACAATAAATAAAAATATGCAGTGCCTTGCTGCATCCCAATGCCACTTTTATTTAAGAACAAGATAAAGATCTGAAAGGAACGTGAAGTAAAACATCCTGTTGTAATTTTTTTTACAACCCAAAAAGTGTCAAGAAATCTAGTATGT
Source organism: Cirrhinus mrigala (assembly GCA_036247105.1). Classification (NCBI taxonomy): domain Eukaryota; kingdom Metazoa; phylum Chordata; class Actinopteri; order Cypriniformes; family Cyprinidae; genus Cirrhinus; species Cirrhinus mrigala. The sequence goes on from CM070007.1 coordinate 9,738,066, forward strand.
TATTTGAAAAGGAAATACATAAGCCCAGTTTCCTCATTTATCGAGAAGAATCAGTAACAAAAATCTTAACTGACTAACAATCGAAATATTCCACAATAATATGCAGTGCCAGAAATGTGATTTCATCCACTAACCTGTCTGATGAGTTGCATAGCAAACTGAAGCGAGTCGGGATTCTGGGAAAAGTATCCTGGAATTACAGCAGTTACAACATAACCAAGGGCTTCCACGGAGTAAGTGGGCATGCCATGAGGGATTAGTTTGAATGAAATTCTAATGAAGTAACTGTAGCGTTGAAACATGTCTATCTTCATGCGCACACACAAAAAATTCATGTACACTTTCTAGTTGGGTGAGATGGCAGATGACTTCAGAAGTTTTCTATGAAAGTTTTGAGACCGCTACTGGAAGTTCATGATGAAAGAGGACAGGACCTCAGGATATATAAGATGAGGAAGAATCAGGAACATTTACAGAAGTCGTGGAACAGAGGAAGACCCAGAGTACCTCAACTTTAAAAGCCTACCAGCAAAGACCTTAGATACAAACCAACAAAGAAGACACAAGTAAGATTAATTGTCCTTGACTGAATTACAGTTTGTTTGGCATTTCTTTGGTTTGTCAGTAAATAAGCTTTCTCAATTGAGTGATACATGCGTGATTTATTTTGTTTTACAGTGCGTTCTGTGATTTTCGCCTTGCTTCTGATGATGTGTGTGAAATCTGGCAAATTTGCACCACATGGGAACCACACTTTGGAGAAACGGAGTCCAGAAACCTGCAAAAATATGAGACTGCAGGCTGAAAGGATAATAGAAATGTTAATCAGTGAAAATGTAAGTTTGTGTCTATCATTAATATTAAACTCTTTTTGCTTGGTTTATAATCTAATGCTAATTCCATTTGTATATCTAGTTCACACCTACTCCAAGCAGTACTATCTCTTCTGAAAATGACTGTGAAGCGGTAAGTTACTAGTTGAGATTTTCACTTTTGAGTTTCTTTTAGCTATTAGATTGGCTTATTGGAAATGCTTCGCCACTGTATCTGATATGTATTTTATTCTTTCCTCAGGCAAAGTGTGCAGTTTTACAGACGCTTGGTGATTACTATAACTGTGACGTGACATTCCAGAAGGATGGCAATAAAATCAAGAATGAAATTCAAGGCCTAATTGATAACTTACAGGTAATAAAAAGTGTTATAGATGGATGCAGTACATAAATTGTAGATATTATACAAGATGAGTTACAGTATTTCTTTGTGTTCGCAGATGCACAGATGCTCAGATGACGAAAAAACATGCAATCTGACAAATCCCTCATGCCCAGTGGAAATTCAGCAACTCTCTATGTGGAACAAAACTAAAGCATTTGTGGACCAGGTCATTGGGGTGTGTTTAGATGTAATGCAACACGTGTGTCCTAAATTGTCTTAAAAAGTTAAAACATTTTGGGAATATCCTGACAATTACATGTTTATTTATTTTATTTATCATTTAATGTATTATTTTAATATTGTTTGTTTTACACCTTGTGTGTGCTTCTGACATTTCCATATGGAACTTTGGAAATATGATTTTTTGTTGTTGTTGTTTGTTTGTTTTGTTTTGTTGAAATTGTGATAAATGTATTTATTTTAATAAAGATTTTTGAAAAAATACCAAATTGGTAACACTTCTTTTTTTAAACGAAGCCTGTATTTATAATACATCATAAGGGTATTCTTAAGGCATTATAATGAATACATAATGCATTATAAAAATATTATAATATATCATCTCATTAATAATCATGACAACATTTATAATACATTATAATATTATGTATTTGTGGTTGTAACTTTTAAGAGTATGATTATCTATAACAAACAATGTACACCACATTAAATCTACTTCATCTATAATGGAATACATCATATCTTGACATTGTTTATTTAAGGTCTGCACAGTATCTCACTACATCTTGTGAGTGGTTAGGTGTTGAGTGTTATTTGAGTGTTTCCTGTGAGGCTAATTTTGATGTGAGCTAGTTAATACTTTCAAATGAACTGATTTAGGGTTACATTTTATTTTGATGGTCCCCTTAGTCTGTTGACTATAAGCAACTTTGCAACTAATGTCAACTAACACCCCTTAGAGTATTAGTAGACTTAGGTTAAAGGAATACAGTAGTCAACATTTGAAGTGGATCAAAACCTTTCATTAAAGTTGTTCTAAAACCAAAACAATACCCGCTCTTGTCTTAGGACAACTTTGATTAACTTTTTTGATCAAATGTTGAATACTGTAGTTTACCCAATAAAAATGTACCTATTGTTTACTCACCCTCAGGCATCCTAGGTGTATATGACTTCCTTCTTTCAGAGGAATCCAAACGGAGTTATATTAAAAATTATCCTGTCACTTCCAAGCATTATCATGGCAATAGATAGTTGTTTCTCTTCATCAGTCCAAAACAAGTCCAATAAAGTGCATCCATTTATAATAAAAAGTGCCTCAGACGGCTCCGGGGCGTGAATAAAGGCCTCCTGTAGCGAATCGATGCATTTTTGTAAGAAAAGTATACATTTTTAAAATGTAACAATCACTTTAATCTAGTTTGCGCCAAATGGTCGTGCAGGAAGCAGCTCCGGGTGCATGATGTAGAACGTATGCGGTGCGCATGAGCCTGTGAGTCTCGCACTAACCAACGTTTGTTTACAGGAGCAAAAGAAGCAAAGTTTCCATAAGGAAAACCAGTGTCCTCTTGGTTTATCATCTGTCATTTTTCTTTACAAATGCTCGTTTTGAACTTCTAATGAACCCTTCTCACATTTCCGGGTTTCTCATAGCGGAAGTCGTCATAGTTGGGTAAAATCCGAGAGCAGTGAATGGGAGAGTATCACAAATATATTTTTTGCACTCACATTGGCTCAAATAGCAAAAGAAAAACTACACGGTAGTGTTTTCACGACTTTCAATCAAAGGAAAAAAATTGAGAGAGACTGATATCGGCAGTCAGAAGAGAGAACAATGTCAAATTTACCGTGCCTCCCATAGACGCGGCATTAGAAACACCCTCGCATAGTGTTAACTAGTTTTTTTGTAACTTGATGAAAAGGTGGTATAATACAAAGTTTAGTGTTATAAATGCACAAACATATTTTTAAAAATCAAAATATAAAAAAGTTTAAAGGATTTATGATGATGATGACCGTTAAAACGGGTCACCACAGGCTTGTGAAATGTTTACCTATCTCTACGGCGCGTTCGTCACTTCCGAGTGGCGCGTGCGCAACGCCGACGTCTTACGTTATCCACGTTGAGCTGCCTCTGTGTACGACCAGTTGGCGCATGGTAGATTTATGTGATTGTTACATTTTAATTAAGGTTATTTTTCTTACAAAAATGCATCGATTCGCAGAGAGTAACTTATGGGCTAATTTTTATTCTTGGGTGAACTATCCTTTTAGGGTAGGTAGCTGTTGGGGAACTATCAAAATAAAGTGATAGCATACATTTAGCACACTAGTACTAATTAATGCTAGTTGACATGTAGTTGCAGAGTTACTTATCAACATGTTTAAAGGGTACTAAATAATTAAACTGATATTACAATAAAAATAGTTCAAAGCAAATGTATCATATTACACATTCACCTGATCTTATAGCTGAGAAAAAAAAAATATTATTATTATTACTTATAAGTGGTCTTTGTCTGCTTTAAGTATTTTAAATAACTATGAGAAGTATAATCCATTGTAACTTAAGTGGATGCAACGTGTTCACGTGTTATAAATCATCATACTCTTAAAAGCTATAAGTAAATATTATAATACATTAAAACTGTTCTTATGAATATTCATGAGATGATGCAACATATTACAAGGATTTTTTTTTTTATAATGCATTCATTAGAATGCCTTAAGAATACTTTTATAATGCATTATAAATACGGACTTCATAGAAAGTGTTACTAAACAGTTTTACATTTGATCATTTATAGTAATTAATAGTATTTATCTGAACTGTTTCAACATGTCTCAAAATGCTAAAAAAAAGACACAGCTAATGAATTTGAAATCAAGAGTTTATTTTCCATTTCATGAAGCAGTTTCCATTTCCCTGTTAATGAAACCAATTAAATGACAGTTATGGTATCAACTGTATGAATAACAAAATACTACAAAATTCAAAATGCATTCTTTTTCAAGAAATAGGAAATAAATATCTAAATGTCACAAACAGAAAGAACAGGGTTTTCGTTCTTTTATAAGCTCCTTTTTGTGGAACAGGTTTCAATGAAAAAACAAACACTAAATTAAGACTCAGAGATGGATGAGGGAAACAATGACATTAACTAAACTGATTATGAATGTGAACCTTTCCCTTTTTCCCCCTGAAACTTGACATCGCTCCCTGTTTTCCCTCTGTTCTTAATAACAATTAATCATCAACCACTCCTGGAACTCAAAACAATCTGTTTTTTTGCGCTCAGATCAAGTACAGATGCTATTCTCAAAAGCTGATCAGGCACCTGATAATGTTGATGAAGTTTGGTCTTAATTAAAATGAAATAGCCCCTGGTCAGACTGACAGGAAATGAGGGTCCTTTTAAAGGGGAAAAGGCAGGCAAAACAACTTTTCCCACCAGAGGCACAGCAATAAAACTAAAGTAGTCATATTGTAAATATTTCAGAAAATCCCTTTTTCATTTTGAAAGTAATGACTCGACGTGAGCAACCCCCCACCCCACAAGAAAGGGTCTGAGAGATGTGACGGCGCGTGCGGCGTTACATGTATGACCAGTTTCAATGAAGCACAGTATAGCTGTCATTTCCAAATATAAAAGATTATAAGCCACAGGGTTGAAGAATGTAAATAGTATATTCAAAATTTAAGAGTGACTGTTTTCAAAAATTTAATACAAGGAAGCGTTCTAGGTAAGACACTGAAATGTTTTTTGGGGTTTTTTTTGTACTGTCACACGTGGACTGTGGGAAGAGATGACTGACATTGTGACTTGATACAAAAACAATAGTTTGGGTACCAAAAAATAATAAATAGAAAACTTGAGTATTGAATTCTGCTAAAAAAAAAAAGAAAAAGAAAAAAAAAAGTATGTTTTATCCCAAGGAAGTGAGGTAACATCAAACAGATAATTATTGGAACAGAGGTTAAAAGTTAAAAAAGTTTTCTCTTTTTAGTGAATTTCATTGTGAACTTGCTTTGACTTAAAAACAACACCTTCATTTAAACATTTTTTAGGGCCCAACAAAATTAGCCTTCATTACAAATATGAAATGTATATAAGAAAAACTAATGAAATCAGGGATATGTGACAGCATGTGGTTAAAATTTTCCATGATAAACGAGTCTTTGATAGACAATTGGAGCGCTTTTGGGGTGTTACAGCTACATTGCCTAAAAGGGAAGCGTGTAATTTCTGTGCCAGTAGCGGCACCACATTTTGTCTGTCATACGTCAGTTAAAAAGATAGTCCCAATAAATTCATGCCATTGGTTGAGCAAATGTTATGTCTCACCTGGTCAGGCTGCTTAAACAAATATAAGGCATTTGGTGTAGCTAGTAACACAGAAATTACACACATAGCCTTTAAAAAGCAGCTAATTTTATAAAACAACATTTTGATTAATTTTATTAAAATTTCAGGCTAAACTGAAAACAGATGTATTGTGTATTTTAACTTATTTTCAATAAAAATAAATAATACAAATAATAATTAAAAAAACTAAAGAACAATGCAAAACCAGTGACACATAAGTCAGCTGAAAAAGGTGGTCATGAGCACAAAACTTGCCATTTTATAAGACTGAATTTAATTTCCCCTCGCTCTATCTGTCCCTAGCGTTTCCCAGCATTCCTTATCTGATTGTCCTGGTCCTGCTCTACATTTCATTCATACTTCTCCATTTTTCACGCTGAGCACCAATTCGTTCTACACTGCTTCTGTGCTTCAGCCAATTTTCTGTCTGCCTCTTTCTCTGTGACTCAGACATACTCACACACGCACTCATACACACGCTCCTTCTTTCTAATCCCAGAAGATGTTGGTAATGTCTGAGTCCAGGCTGAAGATCCAGACCAACAATGGGCCAGAGATGAGCACAAATGACCAGGACACCCCCCTAAAAGCCCGTCGCAGCTTGCCAATCACCCCTCCGGCTGCGTTTGCGTCCTCCTCCAGCTGCAGATCGCTGCCAGGCTCAATGTAGTTTCTGGCCAAAAACTTCAGGGCTTCATCCATCAAAATAACTGGCAGAGACATCTTGAGAACAGTTACCCACTGGGGCCAAGACAATGGCCGGATCTGAAATATGACCTACAGAGAAAAACAACAACAGACATAGCTATTGCTTACTAAAAATGAAAGTTTGGTCATGATTTACTCATCCTCAGATCATTCCAAATCATTCCCTGACTGACTTTCTTCCACAGAACACCAAGCAACTAAATTTGCCAGTAAGATATTTATATGCTATTAAAAGCTACTAAAGCAAAATGTCACAAATTCCTGATTCGCTCCGCTCCTCACGTAAAGCTACCACATGACTTATAATATAGTGTCCATGAGTTGTATACTTTCATGTTGTTTTATTGCACTTTTAAGCTTAATGTCCTTGTTCACATTGGATATTCATTACAGGACATTCTTTAAAAGAAACAAAAAAATCACCTTTTTTCCCCCACTGAATAATAAAAAAAAGGTTATTGCATGATATAAACTCCCAATTGCGAGTTATGAAGTCAGAAATGCAAGATAAAACTTGCAATTCTGACTTTTTCCTCACAAATGTGAATTTGTATCTTGCATTTCTGAAATTACTTTTTCTCGCAATACTGTTTTTTTTTTCTCTGAATTGTTATAAAGTCCAATTTTGAGAGCGAAAAAAAAGACTGATATGTTCACAGAATTGCGAGTTTCCATCTCACAATTCTGACTTCACTCACAATTGCATGTTATAAAGTCAGAATTGCGAGATATAAACCTGCAATTCTGAAAAAATATCACAATTGTGATATACACTCACAATTCTGAAAAAAAAGGTCAGAATTGAGTTTTTGTCTCACAATTCTAACTATAACTCGCAATTGCGACTTTCGATCATGCAGTTCTGAGAAAAAAGTCTTTCTAGTTTATATCTCGCAATTGTGAGAAAAAAAGTCAGAATTATGAGCTAAAAAGTTGCAATTACTTTTTAAAATGTTTTATTCAGTGGCGGAAATTGGCTTCCATACCTTTTGTGTTCCACTAAAGAAAGGAAGTCATAAAGCCTTTTGGAATGACACACTATAGTTCAAAAGTTTGGGATCAGTACTTTTTTTTTTAAAGAAATGAATACTTTTGTTAAGCAAGGATGCATCAAATTAATCTAAAGTAACAGATTTACAGTAAAGACGTCTAAATTGTTACCAAAAAAAAAGAAAAAAAAAAAAACTATTTCAAATAAATGCTCTTCTTTTGAACTTTATATTCATTAAATAATCCTGAACACCAAATCAGCATATCAAAATGATTTCTGAAGGAACATGTAACACTGAAGACTGGAGTAATGATGCTGAAAATTCAGCTTTACTATCATGGTAATCAATTACATTTATATATATATATATATATGACTGCTATTTTTAAATTGGTAAGCATTGGTAAGCCTTGGTAAGTATAAAACTTTTGAACCGTACTTTTCCTTTTTCATTCTTAAACATGACATAATTTCCTTAGCAATACTAAATTCTATTGATAAAGTCTCAAATATTACATAAGGTATGAGGAGATATGATTTACTGTATTACCCTCAGTCATTTCCTTGGTTTTTTTGGGAAGCCTTTCATCATCAGTGTAACTATTAGCAAATCCATCATTTCCTAGATTGATTAGGCAATCACTTTCATTGTGGTTTATGCCAGACAGGCACGCACAAGTCCGTGCACATTCCTCACGTTCTACATTACGCCCAAGGGTTTTTCTGAGTCTGTCCCATATCATCTTTCTAAATTCCCAAAATCAGATGCATACTTACAGGAAGAGGGTCCACATATAAGATGAGGAAGTGTAGGGCCATAGAAAGACAGATGGCTCCCACCAGCCAGGGATTTGACCACGGTGGCATTTTGAGTAGAGACTGATTTTCTGACAAACTGAAACATACATGCACAAAGACAATAAGAGCAGTCCACACTTCTCTGCTGTATTAAAATCAAACATAGGTAGAACGATCTGCCATTTTTAGTTTGATTACTGTTCAGACAAATATGCTGTTTTGAATTTTTAAATACATTAAAACTTTCTATTTCCAGTAAATGCTGTTCTATTCATTAAATAATCCCAAAAACATTTCCATATAAGCAGCACTTTAGTCATCATTGCCAATAATAAAAAATGTTCTTGAGAGGCAAATCAGCATATTATAATGATTTCTGAAGAATCATGTGACTAAAGGCTGGAGGGATGATGCTAAAAATTAAGCTTTGCATCACAGGAATAAATTACATTTTAAAATATATTCAAATAGACAACAGCTATTTTACATGGTAATAATACTACACAGTATTACTGATTTTACTATATTTTTGATTACATAAATGCAGCCTTGGTGAGCATAAGAGATTTCTTTTAAAACCATTTAAAAATCTTAAAGACCTGAAACTTTTAGACGACAGAGAATGTATTAGATATACAACACACTGATATACAATATACTGCATACAAATAATAACAAAACAATTTTTTTTGTAGCTTTGACATGAAAATTCCAAGTCAAGACTGTACGGGCCAGTTTTACAAAACAGGGCAAATTGGCACGAGAGCACAATTCCAAAACAGTGCGGATGGGAGTGGAAATTTCTGTGGGTAATTTACTAACAATGTGCAAATTCAAGAATGAACAAATTCAACAGATGCAACATCTCATTTACATATCGACCAAAGCAATATACCAAGCGCAGCGCAAATTAGCCTAGCTGCAAATAAAGAAATAAAGAAGCCACAGTAGGAAAAAATGAAGGTCTGCTAGAAGTTTTGATAGACCTGGTATTATGGGACTTGGCAAATGATATGTTCAACTAATATGCTCTTCTGGCATTCCAAATAAAGTAATACGTGTGAAAAAAACCTCTCTCCCTTATACCACACGCTTTCTGTTCAATGTCTCCTCGCAACAATAACTGTAGCCATTTCAAGTGCAAAATAGTTTAAGACATGCTTTTTTGGGCGTTATTTGACAAGTGCAAACGTTAGTAAGATGCAGTGCTTGATTCATTTGAATACTCCTCTTCCATAAATGTTGCATCTGAAAGGAAAACTCTCCGAAAATCCATATTCAATAAGGTCAGGCCCAAAAATAACTGTGTCCATGCCTTTTCAGTGCTATTTCGTCACTGCGTGTCTTTAGTAAAACCTGACAGTACTGTTTTAATGCCAAAAGACAGTGTGCACTGGTGCAAGCTGTTAGTAAAACTGGCCCTATATTTATGCCATTCTTCACATTCAGCAGTGATTTTCTGTCACTGTTTTATAATCACATACCTGTTGAGGGCATTGCACATCTCTATAGTGACCAGTACAGACAACGCCATAGTCATGGGATATGGAGACTCGAACACTGAGCACTGCACTCCTGCGAACTCAGCATGACCTTCACTGCACTGCAGATAGTGAGACTATAAAAGAAACAACAGAGGACTGACTTAAAATTATATTTAACATAGGGTCAACAAACCTTCTGGTTTTAGAAAACAAGTCTCAAAACTATTTTTCAAAAATAAATCTTTAAAACTACAGTCAGTGTTTTTGTTTTTGAGGTTTTATTTATTACCAGTTGGTAGAAGGTTAGCTTTGGTCCATCATGAGCTGCCATGAACCACCAGGCAGCAGCTCCGACTGTTGCTGCCCCTACATAACCTACAAAACAGACAGAAAGAGATGAAAATGAAACTTAAGGGTTTACTCAACTTTCAGGATGAAAATTTCCTGATAATTGACTCACCCCCATGTCATCCAAGATATTTATGTCCTTCCTTCTTCAGTCGCAAAGAAATTAGATTTTTTGCGGAAACATTCTATTTTTCTCCATATACTGGACTTCAGTGGTACTCAACGGATTGAAGGTTGAAAATGCAGTTTCAATGAAGCTTCAAAGGACTCTAAACGATCCTAGCCAAGGAACAATCTAGCGCAACGATTATGAAGTTGGAGGAGAAAATGAAATGGGAGTTTGACACACCATAACTGTACTGAACCGGAGTGCACAAAGTACATATGCGCATTGCAGAGCTAGACAAGACGGGCATTTGAGGTTAAAAAGTATATAAATTGTAATTTTTTTTTAGAGAAAAAAAATGGTTTCGCTAGATAAGACCCTTTTTCCTTGGCTGGGATCGTTTCGAGCCCTTTAAAGCTGCACTGAAACTGCATTTTTAACCTTCAATCCGTTGAGCACCATTGAAGTCCACTATATGGAGAAAAATCCTGTAATGTATTCCTCAAAAATCTTAATTTCTTTGCGACTGAAGAAGGAAAGACATGAACATCTTGGCAGACATGAGGGTCAGGAAATTTTTATTTTGGAAGTGGAAAATCCTTTAACAAGTCAAATTGTTTTCTTAAGAAGAAGTGACATGTGTTCACTGTAAATGACTCACAGCCAATGATGAGGTATCTGCAGAAGAGCCAACCAGAAATTAGTGGTTCTCTAGGGGAGCGTGGGGGTCTGGACATGATGTCTAGGTCAGGGGGGTTGAAGCCAAGAGCAGTAGCTGGAAATCCATCCGTAACCAGATTGACCCACAGCAACTGGACTGGAATCAGAGCCTCAGGCATTCCCAAAGCAGCGGTGAGGAAAATACTGAGAGACAAACAGAAAAATGCAATGCTTAAGGTGCAGTCACATTACCACTGTGCATCTAATTTTGGCAGGCAAAATCATGTAATTTTAATTGGAAATCTGCACTAAGGGGACATGGTGATGGAAAAACATAAAATGGGATGAAAAATGCTTTTGCATTCTTTTGCACGTATTATATGGCGAGTTATGTTGTTAAAAAAGACACCAGAGAGTGTCCACATTATAGTACAGTATATGGCTTTAGAATGTCTTTATTTCTGTCTGTACTTACCAGACTACCTCTCCAATGTTAGAAGAAATGAGGTAACGGATGAACTGTTTCATGTTGTTGTAAATGGCTCGGCCCTCCTCCACTGCGGCCACGATAGTTGAAAAGTTATCGTCTGCCAAGATCATCTCTGAAGCAGATTTAGCCACAGCCGTGCCTGAGCCCATAGCAATGCCAATCTCAGCCTTCTTCAAAGCAGGGGCATCATTCACACCATCACCCGTCTGGAGAGAAAATGCAAGTGTGAGGGTTCATTAATTTAAGTTTTTTTGCAATTTTGTATTCTCATGTGTCTAGTAACACTTACCATCGCTGTGATATCACTGAGGCTTTGCAAATATTCTACAATGCGGCTTTTGTGCGTTGGCTCGACGCGGGCGAAACAGCGGGCGGTGCGGCAGGCCTGTCGCTGCAGGTGGGGAGGCAGCTCATCAAACTCCCGTCCTGTGAGGCCGCTGCCATACGGCCCACCTTCAGCCTCCTCTTCCTCCTGTTCAGTGATGATGCCCACACGACGACAGATAGACAGCGCAGTGCCCTTATTGTCACCTACACAAACCATTGTAGGAAAAGAAATCGGATTGATATTTACAAGCATCTTTGTCCATGTCTACCAAGCCTAGGCATAAATTAAATCATAGAAGGTCTTTTATTAAGACTTTTTGTCACTGAAATTGTTAATTCAACCGAAAATGAAAATTCTGTTATTTACTCACTCTTACGTCGTTCCAAACCCATAAGACTTTGGTGAATCTTTGAAACAAAAGATATTTTTAATGAAACCTGAGAGGTTTCTGTTCCTGTCCCAGTCCAGGTAACCAAAACTCAGAACAGAAAATCCAAAAAGGTCACAATTAACCAAAGTCTTGTGGGTTTGGAATGACATTAGGACATCAGAATTTAAATTTTGGGTGAACTATCCCTTCACCCAAACCACCTTTATGTTTGTGTCTAACCCACCTGTGATCATAATGACCCGTATACCAGCCTGTCTGCACATGCGCACTGCATTTAGCACTTCCTTCCTTGGTGGGTCTAACATTCCCACACAGCCAACGAATGTCAAGTCCGACTGAGGGACACGCAAAAAAAGTGTTACAGAACTCAAAACTGCATTTTTAAAATATTTTTCACTTCAAGTACAATTAATTTCAAATTAACGTGTCCCAAACTTATTCTCATGATTTAAAAAAAAATGCATCCACGCTAACTTGCTCACCTCATATTCAGTGAAGGCTGCAGAGTTCTCCAAGTTCAGGGTTCGAGGGTCAGGGGGTGAATCCCTGGTTGCCATAGCGAGGCAGCGTAGTGTATCACGACCCGACCCCCACTCTCTTACTGTACTTAAGAGTTGCTCCCTGAGGTCAGAGGTCAACGGTACCCGCGTACCACCTCCTACCCGTATCCAGTGGCACCGCTCCAGCACACTCTCTGGTGCCCCCTGTGAAGTCAAGATCAAGATATATATACACACACACACATATATGCATACATATACATATATATATATATATATAAAAGATAGATAGATAGGTAGGGATAACACAAGGACATTTTAAATGTTGGCTGTTGAATGCCAACTTGTTATATCATCTTTTCTGGATAAAATTTATTGTAACATGACTGTTTTGTTTAAAGATTATTACTGTTATGACCCTCCAACAAAAATGCATAAAGAAAAGAATGGAAAAAGAGAAAGCTTTATAGAAGATGAAAACCAGACCTTGACAAACATCTTGGCACCTGAAGCAGAGCGAGTGAGTTTGTTTGGAGAGCAGAAAACCGACATGGACTTCCTGTCGCGAGAAAACTCCAGAGTCAGCTCTTTCCTCATTAACTGCTTTATGACCTGAGAGAGAGAGGGAATGTGTGTGAGAGAAGTGGTGGAGGGAATACATTTTAGATGGCTTCTTTAACTCTTCGTCTTTAGTGAATGTAATTTTCAGATTTAAAAAAAAAAGAAAAAAAAAAAAAAAGAAAAACGCCACCAAATTAGCCATTCAACAGACAAATATTGAATCTACACAATTTTGATAAAGGTGATAGAAGGTTATACTTTTTATATTTATTGATTATGCATACATATATACATTTACATATATAACATTTAGAATAATATAATAACACATTTAATAAAATAAATTAGTAATATTAATAGTAATAAAATAAAATTATATATAGAATTTATAGAATTAGAAAAATGATGTTTAAAGGGGTCATGAACTGCCTTTTTTATTATTTTGTACTGTTCTCTGATGTCCCCTATATAACGTTATCAAGATGTTTACATCAAAAAATACCTATAATATTATATAATATATATATATATATATATATATATATATATATATATATATATATATATAATTTATAAGTAAAAGGCTATTTTCTGTCCAGCTTTTAACCCCCCTTATCAGAACACTCTGTTTAAATGTGGCAGACTGTAGACTCAAAAGTAAACGCCCACTGCTATGATTGGTTAACGCTTGTGTATGTTTGACAGTACAAACATACTTCATAGATGGACACTGATGTGATTTAAGTTAATAACGCATAAATATTCAGTACATATCAAACAATCTGTTATAACAGACAGAGCAATAGTGACACATAATAAACACAGCTACTCACACTTGTGGTGCCGACGTTACTGTCGGATTCAATATAGTCACATCATTGTCTGTTAGTTTCAATTTTTCTGAAAACCCTGCATTAAATTGTGCCTTGTTTGTAAACAAACAAAGGACATTGTTGTCTTCAGAGGTTTCTGCATAGACCTGCATTTGCCTCTATCGTTATTTACTCTACATGTGTGAATCGGTTGGCGGGGCTAAACAGCCAATGATGTCGAAGCAGGCATTGACCTTCTTCTGCGGAGGCGGTGTTTAATCACGCTATTACGTCATGAATATAAGCCGTTTTTATACTAGTTTTGAGTTCTGAAACATACAGGATGTTTTTTATTGTACAATGACTTCTTATGTCAAAAGATCAAGGGAATTTTGATTTCTCAGTTCATGACTCTTTAAAAAAAAAATTGCATGAAATAGCAAGATTCAAGAGTGCAGATTCTGTGTGACTATATGAGTACTCACTGAACAGCAGGCAGTGGCTCTTTCAGTAGGTGAGAGGCCTGCCAGGTCTGTGTCGAACACGTTCATCTTCTCCACCAGACAACAGAGAGCCGTCTCAGTCGCTTCTCCCACTTTCTCATAAAAACCTTTACTCTGTTTCGGAGAGGAAATACAGAGAATGAGTTCTCTACAGCTTCATGACAACAGAAAGCATGTACAGTATAAGTGCACACGCACCTCACTGTAATCAAGGAATTTCAGGAAGCTTTATAGCACAGTGGGTTTTCTGTAGTGCACTTTTTTCTAATTTAATACAAAATATTTCGAAACAAAATGCTGTCAAATCGATTAATCGTGATTAATCGAATCCAAAATAAAAGTTTTTGTTTATATAATATATGTGTGTGTACTCTGTATATTTTTATGTATATATAAATACACACACATACATGAATATATTTAAAAAAATATATAGATAAAATATGATATAAAATCATATATAAATAGGAATATACATATATATGAATTAATTTCGTTAGGGCGATTAATCGTGATTAATCGCCTCCCAAATAAAACATTGTGTAAACATAAATATATACATGTTTGTGTGTGTTCAAATATACATATAAATATACACAGTACACACACATATATTATGTAAACACAGTCTTTTATTTTGGATCTGATTAATTGCGATTAATCGATTTAACAGCACTGCAAGTTATTTTATCAGAAAAGGGGAATATAAATGTAATTTCTTTTAGCTTCTTTAAAATCTTTTGTTTTAATGAAAGCAGCACTCAAGTTGCAAGTCTCAGCCGCTTCTCCCACTTTCTCAAAAACACCTTTACTCTGTGATTTTCGGAGAGGAAATACAGAGAATGAGGTCTCTACAGCTTAATGATAACAGAGAAAGCATGTACAGTATATGTGCACACGCACCTCATTGTAATCCAGCGAAGAGTCGTTACAAAGGGCACAGATAGAGGCCATTTCCACCAGCCCTTCATACTGACTGCAGCGTACCTGTACGCCGTCCTTATACCTGAAACAGAAACAAAAAGAGGATGGGAGGGATTGGAGGAGGACTGCATGAATTAAGGAGAACATAGAGAAAATAATGGGTAAAGTGAGAAAAAGGGATTGATTAGGAAAAGAGAGCAAGTCTTGTGATAACATCACATAAATGTTTAAGCAAACCCCAGGTTAGTTCAGAAGAGATTCCTGACAGCATCCAAGTGTGTCTGTGTGTATATGAATATAGTTAGATGTGAAATAAACTCACACTTCTCCTTCAGGGGCGTAAGTAGATCCAGTTACTGTAAATTCATTCAGTAAACACCTCTCACCTGCGACGACGTCCACAATAAACATCTGCACCCAGACAAACACACATGCACAGCCATGCATACACACACAGGATTAGTTCGATCTGTGGTTTCCAAGCATCATTCCATGTTATTAATCTTCTAGCTACCATAGAATAATACATTTCCACAGTGCATCTGTTAGAATCAATATACACAATTAGATATTTATCATTATTAACATATTTTAGAATTACTTAAGTATTAGAGTAAAACTGTTGCACTGGACGCAAATCTCTCTCACCCTGCAGACAGACATCTGGTTGGTGGTAAGAGTGCCTGTTTTGTCAGAGCAGATGACGGAGGTACAGCCAAGCGTCTCTACAGATGGGAGGGAACGGACTATAGCATTTTTGCGGGCCATGCGGCGTGTGCCAAGCGCCAGGCATGTGGTAATGACAGCAGGAAGACCTGTGAGAAAGAACAGAAGACATCAGCGAGCAAGTTACAAGTTATGACAAAAGGGAGAGGAATAGATCACAGTAAAATGTACTATTTTACAATGAGATGATTTCTCTGAATCCCCTCTTAATTTTTTATGAAAATCAAGCTTTGACAAACAACCTGTATAGATTTAAATACTGTATTTTTATCTACATGAAATTACAATTTCAGGAAGCTTTATAACACAGTGGGTTTAATACAAAATATTTCAATACAAGTTATAAATGCTGTCAAATCGATTAATTGTGATTAATCCCACCCAAAATAAAAGTTTTTGTTTATATAATATGTGCGTGTACTGTGTATATTTATATGTATGTATAAATACACACACATACATGCATATATTTAAAAAAATATAGATAATATATGATATAAAATCATATATAAATAGGAATAGACATATATATAAATCGATATCGATTAATCACCTCCAAAATAAAAGATTGTGTAAACATAAATATATACATGTATGTCTGTGTGTTTATATATACATATAAATATACACAGTACACACACATATATTATGTAAACGTATTATGTATTTTGGATGTGATTAATCGCGATTAATTGATTTAACAGCACTGCAAGTTATTTTATCAGCAAAAGTGAATATAAATGTAATTTATTTTAGCATTTGCTATCTTTAAAATCTTTTGTTTTAATGAAAGCAGCACTCAAGTTGCAAATAAAACCTGATCTTTATATTCAGAAGAATTATTTAAGAATTATCCAAAATGCATCTGACCTTTTGTACAAACGAGTTTACATGATCATGTCACAAATTTGATTAATGAATCTTTTTCACATATATTTTACATTTCCATAGTTATTCCGCAAACAAAAACTAGTTAATACTGTGCCAGGGATATTATAGTTAAACAAAACTAAAACCAGGCAACTTTCCACTTGAAATAAAAATAAACACTACCTGTAATTAAAGAAAAATATTAACAAAAAAGCTAAACTTATTTCATTTCAGCTAGTCGCCAATGCAACATTTCTTATTTTCATTTTCAACTTGATGTACTGAAATGACTAAAACTGAAATTAAATTAATGTTTAATAAAATTATATCATTTTATAAAATTACATTTGTTGCTACGTTCACCACTATAGAAATGTAACTAACTAAGATGACTTCTACTTCTGAGAACCTGAAAGTGTGAAAAGGGCCTATAACCAACTTCATTTGTCTTAACTTTACATTTTATCCTTATGTTTACATTTTTTTGTAAACATTCTGTTCATTTCCAGGTTCAAATTTTGAATTTCAGATTGTCAATGAGTTTTCAGACTTCTGGACCCCAACACATAGCATTCCTGAGAAAAAGAGATTTTAAAAATTGGACAAAGACAAAAATATAGGTCAACATTTGCGCACCCTCAGGGATGGCGGCTACAGCCAGAGCCACTGCGATCTTAAAGTAGTACACAGCTCCACGCAGCCAGCTGCCTCCGTGCACTGGATCACTGAAGTGGCCGATGTTAATACCCCAAACTGCCACACAGATCACTGTGATCACCTTCGGACACAGAGAGAAAGGGAAAGAATGACTCACATTCAAGTAGCTACTTCCGACTCAACCTCTGGAGCTCGATAATGCTGACAAATTGCTACAGAGTGAATGCTTAGTGTTATGTAGCAAATGAGAGGATCTGTCAATGAAATACTGCTGTAAAAATATTCATTTTGAAATACATTTGTACTGTGTTTTTTGATTCGTTTATTTAACACACACATGCTGTTTTTGGAGTGGAATGTTAGATTAGATCAATTAGATTACATTCAGTTTTATTGTTATTGGGCAAAGTACAAGTACACAGCCAATAAAATGCAGTTATATATTATTCAAATAACAGTGCAAGCACAAATGGTATGAGGTATAGATGCCAAAAGATAAGTTAAAAACAAACGACAAAGAATAAAAATAAGAGAGGGTGCAGATACAGTGATAATGAGGTATAAATGGCTGATGGCAATGTGTATAAATAAAGGTGCAGTCAGTTCATGAATAGTACAAATGTGCAAAAAGGACTGAAATAGTAAAAATAATGAGGTACAATAATGGCAGATCACCATCGGAGTGCAAATGATATGCTCTGAAAAAAAAACCCTCAGGGTTCATTCAGTTTAAGTATAGCAAGAAATAGCAAAATTATGCTAATAGAAGAATATGGAATATGATACAGATTTGTAATGTGTTATTTTTTAATTGTTTGGAATGGTTTGCATTTGAGTTCACAGTTTAGTATACTGACAGCTGAAAAAAACAATTTCTCCATGCTGCACAGTATATATTAAAGTCACATGCACATGCAAAAATAAATATATGATAATTCTTGACCTTATTACGTTGCACACTTCTAGGGCTGCCCTCAACTTAAGATTTTTCAGATCGACTAATAATCGTTCATTTGAAGCGATTAGTCGACTAATCGCACGTGTATATTAATGAACCATTTAATTCATAACAATGAGCCTATAGCCTATCAGCGCTCAAGTGCAAATATAAAGCTTGCCACGCCGCACCGCAGAAGTAATGATTATAAATGCTTCAGGGAAAAAACAGAAAGAAGACTGTCTTAACATCATAATAATTCATTGGTAAACTAGTACTTTCGCCTTCTGCGATGAAGCCGAAAACACGGACTCGTCATCTCCTCAATAGGCATGTAAGTTTCATTTTGATTACATAATATGAATATATTTGTTTTCCAATTGAATTGGTTCATATCACTTTCTGGAAGTATATTTTTCATGTCTGTGAGGCAAGCACAGAGTTCTTTCAGTTCTTTTTTTTCACGTTCACAGACCTAGAAGACACAAAGCGAACCCTGACTGCTTTCATTATTTTACAAAAGCACAACATTTTGTTGTTATTGTGAGATCACACAAATGAAAGTGTAAGTTTAACAGATTCAAAAGATGTATTGCAGTTATCTGTATGAGCAAAAATGACTGAGTATTTTAAGTTAAATGCAAATGATCGCACCGGTGCCTCCAAGTTAACTGTCACGCGTTGAGCACACTACTATTCAGCTTCCACACTCCAGACTTCAGTAGTGCACATTTTTCTTGAGTAACGTTAAAGCAAGCAGCCATGTAATGATGCTACTACCACTACTTTTGTGCTGCTACATTTGCGGTTGATAAACGAAACGTTTACACGTCTTGACCAATGTACTGTAATTACCACGCAGACCAGCTGTCAGACCAGCTGTCAATAATCTGTCCATCATGATCTATGTGACTTTGCCACTTTCTGTGATTTTTTTTTCTGCAACTAAGCAACTAATCAAATTTTGATTGAATAATGGTTAGTCGACTGTTAGGGGGTAGCTCTACATGTTTCAGAAATAAATTATTATTTTGTATTTTTTAGCACTTTTTGTTTAAACATGTAGTCTGGTAGTTGAATCCACTAATAAATTAAGAAAAAATGTTTAAAATCACATTTCCAGTTCATTCATCAAACTGGAAAAGGAGAATCACATTTAGCACATTAATCTGCTTTATACAGCACATTTCGACAAGAAGCATAGTTACTTGACAATCAATGGAGTGACAGTAAAAAATAAAGAGAGCACAGAAAATTGTGTTTCCTACCTTAGAGAGCTGCTCTCCAAACTGGTCTAGTTTCTGCTGCAAAGGGGTTCTCTCTGGATCGGTGGCTGCCATCTCATCTCTGATCTTCCCGATCTCTGTGTGCACACCTGTGGCCACTACAACACCTATCGCTCGCCCTGCTGCAATGTTTGTCCCCTACAAAAACACCCATTCACATGTGTGAAGATGAGAAGAACGGTCAGATAGAGTCATATCACCTACAGTACTTACAACAAGCTTAGGAATTACCCAGGGACAAAAAAATGTTACTGGCCAGGTGGACAGAAATTGTGACATAAATACATTATTTTTAATGCAATTTACAAATGACATGTAATTAAAATCAAATCTAAGCAGTGCAAATGACCTACTAAAAGAGAACGTATCTTTATACCTCAACTTAAAATAAACCAACTTTAGAAATCTATGGGGCAACATATTCCTGACTTTAAGCTAGCAAAACGAATTAATGTCGAACAAAATAGGTGCCGTTTTATATAGTGCCTGGCACAGGCCATTGACACATATATACAGAAAACATACTACATAGGACTTTTAACCCCTACTATTGTCATATTAATTTTGGAGCCTGGATGTGTGATATTTAACGTCATTTCATTCATTGTTTTGCTTTTTGGATGGGTCCTCCAGGACATTGTTTATGTTCCTGGCCTTACAAGGCCAGACATCCATTAGACTTTCTCAGCGGGACAGAAGTAATGGAGGCTTTAGTGTGCGTGTGTGGGTGGAGTCTTTGAGGCTGGTACTCTCTGGTCATTATCCATCTGAGAGCTCAAAGCCTGTGTGATGTGATGACTCAGTCTATAGCCATGAGAGAGCAAACAATATGAGTGATGTTTTATTCAACACACAGGCTCGACTGCCGGACATAATCCAATACAGTACACAAACAATAACACACATCCACATCTGGCCGAGCTTAATCCAGTGCCTAATCGCCACGGGTAACAAAAACAAAACCTGAAATTGATAAAGAATAGCTGCAGATGAACAGATCATAATTACGCTTACAGAAAAGAGCATGTTCTTCTTATCCTGGTTGACGGCACGGGGGTCAGGCACTGGGTCGGTGTGTTTAAGGACGGATACAGACTCCCCCGTCAGGATGGACTGGTCCACTCTCAGAGTAGTAGAGCGTATGGAGGTCAGTCGAATGTCTGCTGGGACTTTATCACCAACTGGAGAAAAGCAGGTGCAAAAAAGAAGACTCATGACTTTTTTCTATTTAACTATCATCCCCTCCTTTTTTCTTCTATGAAGGTTATTTTTTTGGAGCCACTTATATAAAATGATGTTTATGTATATTTTGATGAAAATGTTTCAAATTGCAATAATACTTACTAATAACAAATTTTAGTATTTTATTAGACCATCAGAAATCATTTGAAATATTTATATAAATGTACTTTTATATTTAATATTTGCTCTAATGGTCTAATGTGTTAATTGCATGCAAAAGGACCCCTGTAGTATTTCCGCAACATTCAGAAAAAATGTAATTAAGTCTATAATGGGATGTTTTTCTATCACTAAATGTTGGGAATTGAGAAAATAGGTATTAGTGAATTGCTTTAAATAACTACTGTCATTTTGCTACAGTGGGACACTGAGGTTTAAACTACAGTACGGCTGATTAGCAGCTCATACTTTGCAATCTATCTTTAGAAACCAATGTCAGTCAAGATACAGATCGACGCAAAAAGACGTCAACCTTATTTTTATTCATTAGCTGTGGGATTCTTAGAATAGAGCTTTGAGTGGAGGGCCAAAAAAATTCTGAGACTGGGTCTTAACCCTTTTCTGTCAAATCTGATCTAAATGCCACAAAAAAAACTTCAAAAATTGGTTCAAATAAAAACACATCATGTATTATCAGCATAATAATTTGAGTTTTTTAAACTGTTTAAAATCCTCCCTGTTATCCTACTGTACATAGGAGGAGCATGGATGAATAGACGGATGGAATACTCAGATTTTCTCAGACTTTTGGACCTTACTATGTATGTACATGTATGTAAATGAATAGAGGGTTTGCACTTACATCACAATTTGGTCAGTTACACGGATACGCCGCCACATTGGCGATACTCGGATGTAAACAACAGCATGGACTGCGCGGTGAATATACTACTGAATACGTTGTTCTGCAAATTTACACTGTCTAAACCATGGAAAAAAGTGTGGAAGCTGCTAAATCATATAGAGAAGGACTTGGTAAGCAGAAAAGTGCGCACTATTTTGATATATTAAAGTTTATAGGTTGTAAAGATATGTACAAGCAGTATTAATTAAGATATTAGCCTAACATTTCACCTACCCGACTGGAAATGATAAGAACAAACACAAATGTTGTCAAGATTCTTGCCCTGGAAATCCTGGTTTAGTTTGGCCAACCACAAACACCTTTTGTTCCTAAGACTAAGAGTTTTTTGCACTCTTCTCCTTGATTTGGCAGTCTATAGTATTTCAAATTTTTCAGTCAGACTGATTAACACAGCCCAAAACATGACGATAATTGACCATTTTCAGCAGCAATAATCAGCAAAATATGCAAGTTTTATTCAGTTCAGTGATATTGTTTACGTTCAGTGCCGCCAATATGGCCGATTGATGAAGCGTCGTGAAAACACTCTATAAGAGATTTACTTTGAAGTGACCAAATCATAATTGCAAATGCCGCTGCAAAGGAGAGCCAAATTAGGTTGATTGCCAATTAGCAGCAAGCATCAGCTATAAATGGGTTTAGACAATTAGGACTTTGATGTGAGTTTTCAAAGCAACAGGAGGCAACTAACAGAGTTCCAAAGATGCCAAGTGCCACTGTTGCAGGCGCATCAGTTACACCGAATCCAGCACAATTTAATGCATCCAGGGAAACAGCCTAAAAAAGTAACATACGCAAATAAATATGGTAAAGGAACTGTGGCTGCAAGTCACAGCTCACCAACAATAAGACACTGCATAAGTTCACTGCACAATTGGCCTAAAGCCTGAGCTTAAAAAATGTAAACAGTATTTAAAGGAGAAGTTAACTTCCAGAACAATAATTTACAGACAATTTACTCACCCCCTTGTCTTCCAAGATGTTTGTGTCTTTCTTTCTTCAGTCGTAAAGAAATTATGTTTTTTGAGAAACATTTCAGGAATTTTCTTCATATAGTGGACGTCTATGGTGCGCACGAGTTTGAACTCCAAAATGCAGTTTAAATGCAGCTTCAAAGGGCTCTAAATGATCCCAGCCAAGGAAGAAAGGTCTAATCTAGTGAAATGATCAGTTATTTTCTAAAAAAAATGACAATTTATATACTTTTTAACCTCAAATGCTCGTCTTGCCTAGCTCTGCACGAACTCTGTGTATTTGGATTCAATACAGTTAGGGAATGTCAAAAAACTCCCATCTCATTTTTTCCTCCAACTTCAAAATCATCCTACATCAGAAGTACCGACCCAATGTTTACAGAGTGAACGTGCAAAGAAGATCAAACGCCCTTTACAAAAACAGGTAAAACAGCAATGTAGGACGATTTTGAAGTTGGAGAAGAAAATGAGATGGGAGTTTTTCGACCTACCCTAACTGTCATGAACCAGAATACACAGAGTGCACGCAGAGCTAGACAAGATGAGCATTTGAGGTTAAAAAGTACTGTATTTTTTTTTTCGCTAGATAAGACCCTTCTTCTTTAGCTGGGATCATTTAGAGCCCATTGAAGCTGCATTTAAACTGCATTTTGTAAGTTCAAACTCGGGGGAAGTCCACTAACCATAGAAGTCCATTATATGGAGAGAAATCCTGAAATGTTTTCCTCAAAAAACATAATTTCTTTATGACTGAAGAAAAAAAGACATGAATATCTTGGATGATAAGGGGGTGAGTAAATTATCTGTAAATGTTTGTTCTGGAAGTGAAATTCTCCTTTAAAACAACCTTCATAAACCTGGAATTTCTGGCAGTGGTTTCAATTTGAGACTGTTTTATCAATGCACAAAGAATACATAACCGGAAGCTGAACCCCTGTTCAATAAAAAACATTAAATTGACTGATGAAGTCAGGAGAAACCCATATACACTCTCAAAAATAAAGGTGCTTTAAAAGGTTCTTCACAGCGATGCCATAGAAGAATCATTTTTGGGTCCACAATGAACAATTCAGTCAAAGGTTCTTTAAAGAACCATCTCCTTCTTACTTTTTATAATTTGAAGAACCTTCTTTCGCCACAAAGAACGTTCAGGTTCTTCAAATGTGAAAGGTTCTTTCTGGAACCATTTAGACAAAAAAGGTTCTTCTATGGCATCATGAAGCAGCTTTATTTTTAAAGTGTGCAGTCTTGCCAAATTTTAAATATGGTGGGGAACTGTGATGTTTTCGGCAGCAGTCTCACAGGAGTAATTACTTCAGATAATCAATGTACGTGGTTTTTGGAAAAAACCAAACTATGTCAAACATGTATTTAACAATACTTGCTTAACTGTGGGAACAGCTGGTTATTTTCTTGAGAAACGTCTTTAATGCATCTGAGCCAGACTGTGCTAGGCAGTTTTGATTGGCTTCTACAAACAATCAGAACACAGCCATCTCTTAAGCAATGTCCTAAAATTATTTTCAGACATATCCTTTGAGAATCAACCTCTCTTTTTTTCTTTACGGAAACACTGCCACGTCCATTTTATTTTCTGTAACTCTTACTTCAGCCTCTGAGAAACTAATTAGTTTAACACAAATTATGAAAGGCAACTGGGACATAAATGAAACACATCAGCATACAGCTGTACAAACTACAGAAATTCTCTCATCAAATGCATTTTATTTTGACATATTGAAAAAGAGATGTAGAAATCTAGTTCTCATTCTTACCAGCCACCTCCACAATGTCTCCAGGCACAATGTCCCTGGCTCTGACCCTCTGTACACTCTTCCTGTCCTGTCTGTACACCTTCCCCATTTCAGGCTCGTATTGTTTTAGGGCTTCAATGGCATTTTCTGCATTACGCTCCTACAGAAACACACAGTGAGTAGTCATGTCTACTAAAAGCTACAGCATTATTGTGTCATGCACAGAGCTAAAATATGTTATATTAACATATTTAAGATGTATTTAACAATTTACACAGGCTGTACCTGCCACACTCCTACAATGGCATTGGCAATAAGAATGAGGAGGATGACAAATGGCTCTACGAAGGCTGTGATGGTTCCTTCACCTTCCTCAAACCAGGCCAGTGTCTGAAAAACAGAGAGAGAATATGTAATGCAAAACATGGGCAGTGCGAATTTTTGTCAAAGCTGTGGTAACAATAGAATGTAAACCATATTACCAAGCAAAATTTACACCAGATTCACAACAGCTGCATAGACACATGCATTTCCATTTAAAGACCCGAATTATTCTAAATGAAGCTTTAAGGTTGTTCTAAATCTGATTTAAAATGTAGTGTAAACGTAATTTTTGTGTAAACATTTGTATGCAGGTTTTATGCACAAATGTTTATATGCAAAGCTAGTGAATGCAAACCAATCTTGTGAAAGAAGAACTAAAAAGAAAAGAAAAGAACTAAACTAATGATCGTACATCGAAGACTGACACAGAAGAGAAGAACTTGTTGAATTAAGCCATTATTTTTGTTTTCTTTGCGCACAAATGCATTCTCGTGGCTTCATAACATCACAGTTGAACCACTGATGTCACATGGACTATTTTAACAATGTCCTTACTAACTTTCTGGGCCTTGAACATGTCAGTTGCATTGCTGTCTATGCAGGGTCAGAAAGCTCTAGGACTTCATTAAAAATATCTTAATTTGTGTACTGAACATGAACAAATGTCTTAGGGGTTTGGAACGATGTGAGGGTGAGGAATCAACAGAATTTAAATTTTTATGTGAACTAACCTAACACAGTCTTTGATTTATACTTACAAAGGAAATACAGGCGGCAAGAAGGAGAATCCGAACTAGCAGATCCTCAAACTGCTCCAGAACAAGTTCCCATAGTGACTTCCCTGTAAACACAACAAAAATTATAAAGACCTACGGTAGTCACAAAATTTCAAGATCACTTTCCATTAAGTGAAAAAGAACTATCACACTATCAAACCAAAACCTGGAAAATGTAAAAAATTAAAACCCCTCACAAATACATCTTTAAGAAACATTTAATTGAGATCTGTTCAGCTACAAACAGAGTGCAAACCTCATCCAACCTCCTTAGGGAATCCAGTAATAACTAATTATCTACACAACCAGCATCTCCCATGCAACAAAGGTAAGCTCAGAGAGACTTTCAACTTAGAGTATATGATGAAATATCTGCTAATAATTACACAAACCCAAGGGAGCAGCTTACCTTCTTCTGCAGGTAATTCTGTGGCACGGGTTATAGCAAAATAAAGAAAAAGAGGCAGAGGACACAATTTAAAGGTTAAATTAAATCTCATCATGACATTAACTATAGTTTATGATACACAAAACAGTTGTTGTATTTTTCAAGAGACGTAATACCATTGGGGCCCCATCTTTCCCTGCTTTTCCTTAATTGCTCAGAGCTCAGTCCCGTTGTCTCATTGACACCGAAATATCCCAGCACCTCCTCAACCGTCTTTGTATGGGCATTGTCCATCCCTGCAAGAGAAGAATATATATATATGTGACCCTGGACCACAAAAGCAGTCGTAAGTAGCCTAGTATATTTGTAGCAATAGCCAACAATACATTGGTATGGGTCAAAATTATCGATTTTTCTTTTCTTTTTATAGTAGGAAAATCATTAGGAATTTAAGTAAAGATTATATTCCATTAAGATATTTTGTAAATTTCCTACTGTAAATATATCAAAACTTAATTTTTGATTAGTAATATGCATTGCTATGAACTTCATTTGGACAACTTTAAAGGCAATTTTCTCAATATTTTGTTTTTTTTTGCACCATCAGATTCCAGATTTTCAAATAGCTGCATCTCGGCCAAATATTGTCATATCCTAACAAGCCATACATCAATGGAAAGCATATTTATTCAGGTTTCATATGATTTATTCTTTTTTTTAAAAACTGACCCTTATGACTGGTTTTGTGGTCCAGGGTCACATATAAGATACTTTTAAAGGGACAGCATTCTAAAATCTATCTCTATCATCATTTCCTCAACCTGATCTGTTAACATACAAAATATGACTACTTTCTCATGCAAAAATCACCAATAAGAGTCACCATCCACTTTGACTGTATGAACAAAAGAATCTATGAAAGTGAATGGTGACTAAGTCTTTCTGTCTAACATTTTCATGTTTGGACCAACATGAGGGATAAATAATGACAGAATTTTCATTTTTAATCCTTTAATTTTCAAAGGAGACTCTCTAACCAGTGGGAACTTTCAATATTAACAAAAAAAACACAGTATCCTAACGTAAACGTAACATAACTACACTAAACACCTTGTATGCACGTGTTGTGTGTCCATGATTACCTGCCTGAATAAAATACCCAGGATATTATATTTTCATGTAACTCGATTAAGACGAGAAACTCCTGCGCACCTGTTACTGTACCTGTTTGCAGGTTCAGTTATTATGGTGACTTTTTGAATAAAACCATTCAAGATAATATTTAACTTTACAAGTTTCTCACATAAATATCCGAGACTGAATGTTTCGGTTCGTTTTACGCCCTAGTAAAATGACGATGCAAATGTAAATAACAGCGACTCGTTACAAGCTGCGCATTGTTTATATTCCTGTCAAGTTTGGCTTGCAGCTGACTTAGCAAAATAGGCGCACACACTGCTGATCAGATTCCCTGTAAATGACTGATCCTACAGGCACTGTGATCGATAACCCTCCCAATCTGCTGTATTATCAGACACAGCATGATGCCGACAACACCTTACTCACCAGTTTAACTGTAATTCAGTCCTCTGCAAACCAGTGACTTCCGTTATACCAAAAGCGTTACACTAAACCGCGACAAGAGAGGATATCCCAGATATAACCCAATGCGGTGTGGTATTGTAGATCGATCTGCTGCTGAAATCGAATAGGGCAGAGAGACAGAGTGATCGCACTGCAGCGCTGCTCAAGGCAAATGATGATTTTCTGCTATGCGTTTTCCTTCTGATTTCAGCATGATCCGGAAAATTATACTAAAAAATTCACTGCGGGATGAACAATTGATTTTGTTTAGTAGATTTTCGACGCTGTCAGCTATTCCTGAATGTACCGGTAGTATTTAAAATGGCCAAGGCGATGCTATAATCCGCCGCTACCTCCTATCCACATAACCGTCGCTTTATTTAATACTAGGTCACTGAGCGACATTATTACCGTGGGTGCTTCAGTCGCAGCATCGATGGGCAGCGCTGCAGCCAATGAGCAATCAAAACATCATCCTGACGGACGGACTGGACAAATCATCCTTGTTCTTCTGCTGATAATCCCGCCTACTCGTTCTTGCTGCAGGAGGGCGGGGCTTACACCCGCACTGTGGCTTTCTGTTTAACCAGTGGCCGTTGCGTGCGACAGTATACGCCAGAAAATTTATATTTACATAAACCACTCAGGCTACATAAATGTTAAGTGACGCACATGTGAACCAATGAGAAACAAGTATGGCCGAAGAGGCGGGACAACGTCGTTCGGGTCAATAATCCAGCCCCTCCCCCGCATCCATCTGTCACTCAAGGGAGATGTATTGTAGGTAATGACGCGCTAGTGGATACTAGGGCCGTAAGTATACGAGATCGATATGCCGAACCAGCAAATTTTTTCAAACTCATAATCCACGTCGACCCTAGGATATTAAGATGAATTCCAGTCAAACATGCAGGTTGATGGGCTGGAAAGGGATCTGACCTATTTCAATTGTTGCCATAATTATCTGCCCCTAATTAATATCGTTCTCAAGAGGCGCTGCTGTAATTCCTGTATGCATATATTTTACATATACATATGCCTTACTGTAAAAGCTACACTACCAGTCAAAAGTATTTGAACAGTAGGATTTTTAATGTTTTTTAAGTCTCTTCTGCTCACCAAGCCTGCATTTATTTGATCCAAAGTACAGCAAAAACAGCACAAATCTGAAATAATTTTACTATTTAAAATAACTGTTTTCTCTTTGAATATATTTTAAACTGTAATTTATTCCTGTGATTTCAAAGCTGAATTTTTAGCATCATTACTCCAGCCACATGGTCCTTAAGAAATCATTCTAACATTCTGATTTGCTGCTCAAAAAAAAAAAAGGTTTTTTCAGGTTTCTTTGATGAATAGAAAGTTCAGAAGAACAGCATTTATCTGAAATAGTAAAAAATATTATATTGGAAAAATATTATATTACATTATATAATAATATAATTATTTTAAATAGTAAAAATATTTCACAATATTACTGCTGGTAGTGTATTTTAATAGCAAGAAGTGCAAAAAATAATCTGAAATTGTGACTGTCTATTGAGTGGTCAATAACATATATCAGTGAAGTGAAATCAAAGTGGACCTTTCAAAATTAATTTGGTTAATTAGGAAACAATACCTGTAGCACAGAGGATCTTTGGTAAGAAGAGATTCTCTATGAACATTACACAAAAATGTAGACCTGTGTAGTATTATAATATACCATAAGACAGTACAATTTTGTGTAGCATGCCCATTTTCAATTTCATATAAATAGTATTAAAATCACCAGTAAAGGTGATCTTTATTAATCAATCAGTTTAACAACAATGCCTCCAACTTGTGTAATAGCTTCTGCAAAATTGTTTGGCATACACTTACATATTTGAAGTACACTGGACACCTAAATGCTCCTAAAATATTGTCGGATGTGACTTATTTGTACATATTGTTCATTAATTGGCCTTTGTTTTGAGCTTATAAAGAACTTTTAAAATGTAAATGTAATGCAATGTATAAAAAGTGACAGAGAATATACTAATAAAATGGATTAAAAAAAATAGAGCATATATATATGACTGATATGGTTATGCATATGGAGCAGGTGCACAGTGAGTAAACTGAGAGTTAAAAAAAAATACATGCCTGAGACTCAATAATAACTTTTGTGTATAAAATGTTTAATAACATGTAGTGCAATAAACAACAATGCAAACATAGTAGAACATATCAAACACTACAAAAGTATTTCTTCTTTTCTCATCTCGTCTTTTCTCCATTCTCTTAGAGTGGATAGTCACGCCAGAGACTGAAACAGAGAAAGAAAGCGAGCATTATAGTAACAGGCTACAGCTGGTTTTTTATTGTTTGTGCATGAGTAAAAGGGAGAGAGAGAATATGTGAGTGTATGCTAGTAATACCTCTGTGTGTACTCTGGGTCAGTGCTCTCCTTCACTAAAATGTCTTTAATCTCCTGCGAGGGATTCAGCCCATGCAGTGCTGCCCTCTCCCATCTCTGCAGTCGACTGATCCCTAACACACACACAAACACACACACTATTATTATATATTATTTTTATCTTGAAACGAATTCAAGACCTCAAAGTGATACAGCTGATAATTTTCAAGGTTTTATTACTTTACAGACCACAAAAAATACATAATAATACAGCCATAAACTTGCTAAGAGACTGGTTAACAAAATTAACGACGCACCTGTGCATGGTCCGAATTTCCAGTCTAGATCGAACTTCTTCAGTTCTTGTAGATCTTTTTCTCTTTCACTTAGTTGTGGGGGCTCAGGCTCTGATAAGTTATAACATTGTTATAAATGCTGCTGCATCACTGGTGCATTTGCATGCTCCTTTAAATCATTTGCACAGTTTAGGAATATGATGACATTGCACATCTCTGCATTTGCCTAAAATGTGCACATACACAAACCTGCTGCTGGTGGTGAAGGAGACTTGTCTCTCTTGCCACCTCTCCTTGCCTTCTTTACAACCTTGAAGGTGTCAGTTATGAGGCCACGTTTAGGTGTCATATCTAAAATGAAAGGACAGTAAATACTACTTCATTTTTGTTTCATTGTCAGTTTGTGTTAACTAATGCAGTTAACTGAAGTCATACAGGTTTGCAACATGAGGATAAGTCAATAACTCTTAATCGTTCATCTTCAGCTCATTCATCAAGTATGTGGTAAATGCATCATGTTGTTTTACAAACAACATTAGTGTTTTATAAATTTTGTTAACAAGGATATCGCATCAGTACACAGTACAGGAAATCTTTGGTCAAAGATGCTATCCAAACATTATACAAAGAAGCACAGCTTTGTAAAAGATGCGAACAATTAATTTTTGTACACAGTTTAAAATAAACTGCATTTAAATGACCAGTAAAGGCCATCTTTATTTATCGATCGATCGAACAACACTGCTTCCGACTGGACTAAAGCTTTTGAAAAATTGCACATACACATATACATATATGGAATTCAGGCATACCTGAATGCTGCTTGAATGTTGCCGGACGATAAATGATTTGTAAATGTTGACAGCAACCTGCATTAATAAAACCCTGTCAACTTTCGTTTGTGATTCTATCGTTTACAAAACAGACGGAGATTCAAAAGGAAGGGCGGGGCTACGCACAGAGCGTGATGCCGTCATGACGAACGCGTTACAATAAGCGCTGCGCTTCGCAAATCTACGCACACGGGACTCGGCCTTGATCCTCTCGCCGAATAACAGTAATACTGATTCAAATATCTCGCATATTTC
This sequence comes from Cirrhinus mrigala, assembly GCA_036247105.1. Taxonomy (NCBI): domain Eukaryota; kingdom Metazoa; phylum Chordata; class Actinopteri; order Cypriniformes; family Cyprinidae; genus Cirrhinus; species Cirrhinus mrigala. The sequence goes on from CM070007.1 coordinate 9,769,363, forward strand.
GTTTTCTAATGTTCGAAATAAACTAGTCCTGTTAGAAATTGATTGTCAATTTAAAATGTGTCGTTCGTCACAAAAACAGAAAAACACTAGCCGCTATTTGATGCCCGAATATGGCAGCTTTGCTAGCTCCATTTATTTGTTTAGATTTAGAAAACCATTTACAGTGCCTCTCCACAATATTTAGAATCGCATAGACTAATTTGATAGCACAAAGTTAAATGACATCCAAATCAAATAAAAAGTGTGCCGCTACAATGTGAATTTAGAGATTTCTATCATTGACAGAACTCTTAAAATGTTACCGAATAATGCCACATGCAGAGAAAAAAGTCCATATGAATACTGTATGATGTATATTTATGATTTTACCTCTGCTGTCGCAGTTTTTGAACGTCACAGGTCCACTCTGTCTAAGCTGGAGTGGCTGACATGAATGACACTCTGGAATTCAATGAAATTTATCAGGAGGTCAAGGGCTCCTGGGTGAGTAGATGCTGCAACAGTCTGGTGTCTAATCTGAGATGATATTCTTCAAAATGTCTGACTGATCTCTCTCTCTATAGAATGATGGCCGTCTTCGCTTCAGTAAGCAGACAGTGGTGTATAAAAGCAGTAAGACTGGAAAAGTGGACAGCATTCCGGTGCCCGAACTCACTCAAGCCCAGTGGAGGAGAGTCTGTCTGGGTCACGGCATCAAACTGTGCACCAGCACTGGAAACATCTACAAATATGATGGCTTCAAAGACACTGTGAGCCTGAGATACAGAATACAATGAATAAAAATAAATCAATTTGCTCCAACCCTCCACCGTTTCATTTCATGTCTTAAAAATTTCTCCATTTTTTTATTCACAGGACCTTGAGAAGATATCAGACTACTTCAAAGCGAACTACAAAGTGGAGCTGATTGAGAAAGATATGTGTGTGAAGGGCTGGAATTGGGGCACTGCTAAATTTAATGGTCAGTGCATTCCTAATGCAACACCATTTCTGAGATATGTACAGTTTAACTGTTTTATAGTGACCTTAATTCAAGTTTCTATGGTCTGTAGAATGAATGGTAAAATATTATAACTTTTACAGTATTAGAGTTTTGACACTGTATAGGAAAATCTAGAAATAATTAGTGGTTGACAGATATAGCCTTGATATACATATACACTATCAGTCTAAAGTTTTTGAACAGTAAGATTTTTAATGTTTTTTTAAAGACGTCTCTTTTGCTCACCAAGCCTGCATTTATTTGATCCACAGTACGGCAAAAACAGTAACATTTTGACATATTTTTACTATTTAAAATAACTGTTTTCTATTTGAATATATTTTAAAATGTAATTAAAAAAAATTACTTTCTATTTATCAAAGAATTACTCAGCTTTTTTGAATATTATTATTATTATAAATAATAATAATAATAATAATAATAATAATAAAATGTTTCTTGAACAGCAAATCAGCATATTAGTGATGATTTCTGAAGGATTATGTGACTGGAGTAATGATGCTGACAGTTTAGCTTTGATCACAGGAATGCATTTTAAAATATTCAAAAGAAAACAGTTATTTTAAATGGTAAGAATATTTTAAAATCTTACTGCTTTTGCTGTACTTTGGCAAAATAAATGCAGGGTTGGTGAGGTGAGCAGAAGAGACTCTAAAAAACATTAAAAATCGTACTGTTCAAAAACTTTTGACTGGTAGCCTATATATATATATATATATATAGGCTGATATTTTGCATTTTTTAATTATTGGCATCAAGAGACAAGTTTTTCTTTTTGGCCGATAAGTGTCGTCTAAGCGAGACACTCTGGAATGCTCATTCTTCACTAATTTACTTTGTTTAGCTGTTCCTAAGTGAGCTAAATTATTAGTAAAAATAGATTACTATTATGTATATTACTAGATTACGACTAGATTGTTACTATTATTACTAAAGTAATAATGGAAAGGCAAACATTATAATACTTTCTCATATACCAGCTTTAAATCCTTGATTTCACACTATGCTGTACTGTCATATTTACAGTGAAAAGAAATTATGCACATATACATGTTTATTCAATTATTTTTTTTATTCATGAAGGATACTATAATAAAATGACAGAATCAAGCATAGCTAAATATAAATGTTTTATTTTACAAGTTTATTTTTAAATCGAGTTTAAATTACTTTTTTCATATTGATTAATTTCCAAATTATTTATTTCCAATTTAGTAAAGAAAAAAAAATACAAATGTAATTACAGCAATTGTTATAAGAATCTTTAAAATGAAATACTGTGATATCGTTTATTAGCTTTATATCGGCTGTCAGCCACCCTGCTTTTTAAAATGCTGGCGTCAGTGAAACAATAAATCAATACATAATAATAAATAGAAATAACAGAAAGCTGTTAATAACTAACCAAGTTTGCATTTTAATAAACTTAGCTTAAAAATGTATTTTCACTGCCATATCCAAGGATGAAACATTTTGCTCTTCTGGGGCTTTTCAGGGCCGTTGCTTTCATTTGAGGTGAATGACAGTCCTGCGTTTGAGATTCCGCTCGCCAGTGTATCCCAGTGTGCAACGGGAAAGAATGAGGTCACTGTAGAGTTTCATCAGAATGATGACACAGAGGTATCCCTCATGGAGGTGCGCTTCTACGTCCCACCCACCACAGGAGACGAGGGTTCAGACCCTGTGGAGGTAAGTGTGCATGCTTGTGTGTGCGCCACTACCTAACAGTGACCAACAGATGGCATAGTTTACAAAGTAATAATCATAACATGATAATAAAGCAGGGGCTTTCAATCTTTTAGATGACCCCAAATATGATTATTCTCCTGTGAGGGACACCCATCCTAAAACTAAGTTATACAGTTTCATGTAAAAAGACCCAATTTAATTTAATAAAAAAGCATATTATAAATATGTAAAATATTATTTCAAAAATATTTAGTTTCTGTTGCATTGCTTTTTATAGTACTGTACTGATTTATTTTTTATTATTATAATATTATTTTAGTTATTTTAATTTTTTTTTTTTTTCGTTCAGTTTAATTAGATTTTTAATGTATTTATTATTATCATTATTATTATTATTATTATTACACAGTTTTTTCTCTAAACCTTTCTATGGACCTCAGTTAGAGCCCCAAAGTAAAATCTTTGCATTCGTAAAGGCCACTTAAAATTAAAAATGAGGTCACAGTACTCTTCTCTGCTGTTTTAGGCATTTGCTCAGAACATTTTGTCAAAGGCAGATGTCATCCAGGCTACAGGAGATGCTGTGTGTATCTTCAGAGAGTTGCAGTGCCTCACACCTAGGGGCAGGTATATATACATACATACACATTACCTTGCATCTTTTTGTTTTCTTATTAAAATATTATGTGTACTGGCAAAGTTTAATGGTTTTTTCTCTCTGTAGGTACGATATCCGTATTTATCCGACATTCCTCCATCTGCATGGTAAGACGTTCGACTACAAGATTCCATACACCACAGTGCTACGCCTATTCCTGTTGCCTCATAAGGACCAGCGGCAGATGTTCTTTGTGGTGAGTACATCATGGTAGTCTGTAAAGCAATCTTTGCTTTCTATCTGGATCTTTCTTTGTCCTGATATAACATGTGTTAATGTTAATATCTGTGACCTCCTGTCTGTTTCAGATCAGTCTGGACCCGCCCATTAAACAAGGTCAAACCCGCTATCACTTTCTCATTCTTCTGTTTTCCAAGGAAGAGGATATCAACCTCACTCTCAACATGAATGAGTGAGTGAGAGCGAGAGAGACAGAGAATGAGGGACACTGAAGGATGTGATGGATGTCAGAAATAAACTCTTTGCATTTGCTGCCAAGACTAAAAGCAGATACCAAAGAGAAATTAATTTTGTGGGTGCATGTTAAGGTATATTCTGTATGTTACCCAAAAAATCACTCTCCCCGAAGCTCTTTCTTTCACTTCAGCAGGGCTGATGAAATTTAGAGCAAGAAATCATTTACTGTAGCAAATGTATTTATCCCATTCATCCCATCATTTACATTTTTTTATGTTCTGCAGGGATGAGGTGGAGAGGCGTTTTGAAGGGAAGCTTCATAAAAACATGTCTGGCTCTCTCTATGAGATGGTCAGCAGAGTCATGAAGGCCCTGGTCAACAGGAAGATCACAGTGCCTGGAAATTTCCAAGGGTAAAACATATATACACTGTTAAAAAGTTTCAGTAAAAGACTGGGGGAAAAATATATTTAAAGAAAAAAATTGCAAAATTATTTTTTTGTAAGTAAAAAGTATAAACTACCTTTATTCTAAACAAAACAATATATATCTACATTTACACTAGCAGTCAAAAGTTTTACAATTTTTGGATGTTTTTTAAAGGAGTCTCTTCTTATCACCAAGCCTGCATTTATTTGATTTAAAATACAGCAAAAGCAGTAACATTGTGAAATATTTTTACTATTTAAAATAACTGCTTTCTATTTGAATATATTTTAAAATGTAATTATTCCTGCGATCAAAGCTAAATTTCCAGCATCATTACTTCAGTCTTCAGTTACATTAGTATTACATTATTATCAATATTTAAAACAGTTTATATATATTATATATTATAGAAATTATAGAATTTTATAGAAATTAATACTTTTATTTAGCAAGGATGCTTTAAATTGATCAAAAGTTATGATAAAGACATTTATAATGTTACAAAAGATTTCTATTTCAGATAAATGCTGTTCTGAATTTTCTAGTCATCAAAGAAACCTGAAAAAAAATCTACTTAGCTGTTTTCAACATAATAATAATAATACATGTTTTTTGAGCAGGAAATCAGAATATTACAATGATTTCTAAAGGATCATGTGACTGAAGTAATGATACTAAAATTCAGCATTGAAATCACATGAATAAATTACATTTTAAAATCTATTAAAATGGCAAGCAGTTATTTTATATAGTAAAAATATTTACATTTTTTAGTGTTTTTGCTGTACTTTGGAACAAATAAATGTGGGCTTGGTGAGCAGAAGAGACTTCTTTAAAAAACATTAAAGATTCTGCTGTTCAAAAACATTTGACTGCATTTTTTAAATTTTCAGACAGTAATATCTATACAAATTCAGTGAAGTATGCATTTTTGTGAAAACACCTTCCAGTGCCATTTTCTTTGTCTCTCTTCTCTACAGTCACTCAGGTGCGCAGTGTATAACATGTTCATACAAGGCCAGTTCAGGGCTGTTGTATCCCTTGGAAAGAGGTTTTATCTACGTGCACAAGCCCCCAGTGCACCTGCGCTTTGAGGAGATCGCCTGCGTGAACTTTGCTCGTGGAACCACCACCACCCGCTCCTTTGATTTCGAGATCGAGACCAAACAGGGAAATCAATATACCTTCAGCAGCATCGAGAGGTACCCATGAGCCCAATGCTAGTCTTGTGCAATTGTCGAGAAAATAGATTTGTGGGAACCAGACCACACTAGTAATGAAAAGCCCACAGTGTCCATATCCTGTTGAAGCCACTTCCTGCCATTATGTCCTTGAGCACTTACTCCAGTCTGCCATTGAAAGTCTGCGCTGCCTCTTTGTGATGATTTTATTTGTTTTGTCTCATACTGGAGTAAAAGAGCCCTTCTCTTTTAGTGACCTGACCTTTTTTACATTAGATGTTAAGGGAAAAAAAGTGAAAGCTACTTTATGCACATTAAAGTATTTTCGGTTTGACGTGCATTATGACTGAATCAATACACCAACGCTAATGTGTGAAAAACAACACTTAAAGGCATAGTCTCATGTCATTCCAAACTTGTATGACTTTCTGTGACCATTGTGTAGACAAAAAAAACACTGGAGCATGTTTAATCTGCCTCTACCTTCTTTTTTCAGGGAGGAGTATGGGAAGCTCTTTGACTTTGTCAATGCTAAAAAGTTAAGCATCAAGAACAGAGGCTTCAAAGAGGTACGTCCACAGCCCTTTTGCTTCCTATCAAGCAGTACATCATATTCATCCACTTAGACATGTCCATAGACCCCTCACACAGTGGACAGACACTTATTCTACTCTTTGTGTTTGTGGTGTATGTCTGTTTTGTTTTCATGTAGAAAAAGGTTGGTATTGCTCTGCGGTTTGGTCTGGTGTCGGTGCTCCTATAAACTTGCTTGCATGATGTTTGTTTGCGTGTCTCAATCACAACCAAATGTCAAATATGTTCTTTCTTATCTTTGATGGCTTAAAGCAGACGTCTCATTCACCAAAAGGGGGAAAGGCTCACTGCTGGTTATGATTTGACAGGCTTAATGCTGTGTTCAGATCACACAGACTTGCATTAAGACCACAATGGTATTTTGTATGAAATATGAATATAATTTTGTGGTCACTTTACGAGAAAGCCTTTTGTATGCTGGATAATTCTGTGTGCTGTGAGACAGCATTGCTCAGGGGAGTGCTTTTGAATGAGTTAACACTGATTGCTTATATGAATGTCTGTGTGTGAAAGAAAAAGGCTGGTGAGTATGACAACCTGAGTGGGTTTGAGATCTTTTGCTTGGAGAGGGCTTTCCTCTGTCTGCTTTTGTTACAAATACTAACTTTGCAATGACATTTTGATATTGCATTGATATCATTTTTGTTTGTACTCTCTCAGGGTATGAAAGGTAATGATAACATGTACAGTGACTCTGACGACGACCAGCATGATGCATACCTGGAGCGCATGAAAGAAGAAGGCAAGATCCGTGAGGAAGCCAACGACAGTGACGACTCAGAGGGCGAGAGTGGTGAGTGACAGCTCTCTAAGCGAGTCAGTCGACAAGCTAAATATGATTTGGTTTTTGGATGACAGCAAAAATACAATAATCACAATAGTCTCATTTGTATTCATGTTATTTTGTAATGATGCACCATCACAAAGGTTTTGAGTTTTTAGGCCTTGCCATTTTAAATGGGATAAGCATATAAAATAGCGCAATAATATGATACTCAATAGTAAGATACTCAAATATGTACTTCAGTTTCTGTAGTATTTATTCTTTTAGATAGAGCTGTATGAAAAACTTAAAGCACTTTATTTCAGTTGTGTGTTTGTACTGTTGCATTGATTTATTCTATTGCTTGTAATTTAGTTTTTTGTTCTTATTTTATTGAGGACTATTTACTATTCTGCTGTAAGCTTTAGAACTTTTTATTTATGTTATTTACACTAGTGTTGGTTTTTTATTTGTGATATCAGAATTAGTGTTGAGAATTGTGTATGGAAGCCCGTTTCCGCCGCTGAATAAAAAATAAAAAAAAGGTTATTGCGACTTATCTCACAATTCTGACTTTTTTAAAGTCGCAATTGCATGATATAAACTCGCAATTATATAATTGTAAGTATTATATTTATATTTTATATAGTTATAAAGTCAGAATTCCGAGATATAAAGTCGCAATTTTGAGAAATTTAGTCACAATTGCATGATATAAACTCGCAATTGCGAGTTATGATGTCAGAATTCAGAGACATAAACTCGCAATTCTGAGAAATTAAGTCAGAATTGTGTGATTATAAACTGGCAATTGCGAGTTAAGTCAGAATTGTGAGATATAAACTCGCAATTCTGAGAAATAAAGTCACAATTGCATGATATAAAGTCGCAATTGCGAGTAATAAAGTCAGAATTCCGAGATATGAAGTCGCAATTTTAGAATAAAGTCCAATGCATGAACCTTCAATGCGAGTTATAAGTCAGATCGAGATAAAGACGCAATTTTGAGAAATAAAGTCACAATTGCATGATATAAAGTCGCAATTGCGAGTTATAAAGTCAGAATTCCGAGATATAAACTCGCAATTCTGAGAAATGAAGTCAGAATTGTGCGATATAAACTGGCAATTGCGAGTTATTAAGTTAGACTTGTGAAATATAAACTTTTTTTCTCATCAGAACTGGGCTTTATAACTCGCAATTGCAAGTTTGTATCTCATAATTCTGAGAAAAACAGTCAGAATTGCGAGAAAAAAAAATCAGAATTGCATGTTTGTATTATCGCGATTGTGAGTTTATATCCTGCAGTTATGACTTTATATCTAGAAATTATGACTTTATAACTAGCAATTGTGCGTTTATATCCCACAGTTATGAAAAAAAGTCAGAATTGCGAGTTTATATGACAGTTCTGAGAAACAAAGTCAGACCTGCGAGATGTAAACTTGAAATTGCAAGAAAAAAAGGCAGAATTGTGTGATAAAAACTCGCAATTACCTTTTTTATTTTTTATTCAATGGCAGAAACGGGCTTCCATAATTGTGGAATTTCAGTGGTATCTGAAATGTTCCAACAAAAATAACTATATTTTGATGATAAGCATTGTTATTGTGAAATAAAATTACTCATATTGTGGCACAAACTTTTGGCCATATTGCCCACCCCTAGGTGCAGGTGTTTAGATGTCAAAAATGATAACTGCCTTGGCTGATAGGTATATATTTTGTGTGAAAAATTAACATTTGACCTTTTTTTCTTTTTCTTTTTTTTTTTTTAGATGAGTCTTTTAATCCTGGAGAAGAAGACGATGAAATTGCTGAGGAGTAAGAGGCTTTGTGTTGATATGCCACAATTTAAATTAGTGGTGCTAGCCAAGTCAAAGTTATCATTACTTTTTCTTATACCTGAACAAACTCCTAAATGTAAGTATTAAACTTTGGTGTATAGTTTGTGCTGCATCATTTAAAGGGATCCCCGGGTACTAAGATACTAAGATACTAAGACATAAATATAATATAATAAGTCTTGTACTGAAATATATAGCAGAAAACCCATGAAAGATTTACAGTATTTAAAAAAATCCACATTGTTTTATACATATTTTGGACTATGGGGGGCACCATTATTTTGATGATGTGAAATGGTTGCACTTGTGAGCTACTGGTGCTTCCTGTTGCTATTTTTACCGCAAAACAACTTGGTAAATAAAATACTGATGCAGTGACTACAGCTCAGGGTTGCCACACCTTGGTTAACTTCAAATTCAAGGACCTTTCAAAGACTTTCCAGGTCCAATGCCCTCAAATTCAAGGACTTAATGGGGACACATTTCAAGTGAAAGCAAGGTTACATCGTGTTACCTAGTAAGATAGATTGTTACAGTTTTTAGTGTCAAACACAACTATACAAAAAAGCATTTTATTCGAACTTCACAGCCTATTTTTTCAATGTTTCAGGGTGTGTCTGTAAAACATTGAGGTAGCACCGTAGTAGTTTCGTGCACACGTGAACGTCATGGCAAAAAAAGTGGGAAACACTTACGTAACACATAAATGCGTGTAACTAATGTAAATCAAGCAAGCTAGTATGCATAAGCTACAGAGTGTTGCCGAAATAATATTAGTGGACCGGAGGGAATAATATGTAATTTCTTGCACCAAATAAATTCAAAGCACTTTCAAGTAATCACTTCAGAAATCATTTCAAAATCTTCCTACATCGCTGCAGAAGTTCCGACCCAGTCTTTGCAAAGTAAACATGCAAAGAAGATCAAACACCCTTAACAAAAAAGATAAAACAGCGATATAGGTGATTTTAAAGTTGAGGGGAGAAAATACGGTCTGTGTTTTTCGACATACCCTAACTGTCTTGAGCTAGAATACACAGAGTTCAGGGAGAGTAAGACAAGACCAGCATTTGACATTAAAAAGGATATAAATTGCATTATTTTTAAGAAAATAACCGATTATTTCGCTAGATAAGACCCTTCTTCCTCGGCTGGTATCGTTTTGGGATTGTTTGCATTTGGGATTGTTTGAAGCCACATTTAAACTGCATTTTGGAAGTTCAAACTCGGGGCACGATAGCAGTCCATTAAATGGAGAAAAATTCTGAAATATTTTTCTCAAAAAAACAATTTCTTTACTATTGAAGAAAGAAAGACATGAACATCTTGGATGACAAGGGGGTAAATACATTATCTGTAAATTGTTGTTCTGGAAGTGGACATCTCCTTTAAGCCGAATGCCATACTATCGATTTTCCCCACAAGGAGTCTAAACACAGCTGAATGAAATCCACGCAGAGAGACTCCTTCAGTGTCTGCTGCGTCACGACAAGTGCCGACATGTTTACATCCTGCCAGGATGGCATCTAGGATTTCTTGTCTCTGCAGTTTGTAAGCTCTTTCAGTAGCTGTGGTCTGCTAAAAGCCTCAAAGGTGTCAGGGCTAAAGTGGACAGAACAAAGATGCAGGCCTTTAGGAAGTTTTGTTCATCCACAGGCCTCTTCCCATTCTTTTCTCCTCTTCTTATCACTAGGAAAGCAGTGAAGATTTACATCACTTCTCTTGTTGCCCTTTGACTGAAAATTACAACCAAAAGCCACACAATGGGACATCGTATCAGTATTTTATTTTCCAAGTTGTGTTGCGGTAAAAATAGCAACAGGCAGCGCCTGTCAACCATTTTACATCATTGAAACAATGGCGCCCCCCATAGTCCAAAATATGCATAAAACAATGTGGATTTTTAAAATTACATGAATCTTTAAGGGGTTTTCTACTACTTATTTCAGTAAAAGACAGTAAAAAAATTATGTTATATTAAGCCATACAAGTCTTAATACCTGGGATTAGCTTTAATACCTCTTGATATTTCAAATCACTTGGCTTGTTGAGGAGAGACTTTCTGGTTTTGCCTGGCAAACGTTACAAACCGGCAAAAAAAAATCTGCAAAATCTACTTCAAACTTTTATTTAATGGTAAGGGTGACTATTAAGTCTTATTTGTGTGTCAGGTATGACAGTAAAGCCTCCGCCAGTGAAAGCAGCGCTGAAGATGGGGACAGTGATGGTGATCGGAAGAAGAAACCAGCCAAGAAAGCTAAATTTGTAAAAGAAAGAAAACCACGAAAGAAAGAGGTGAGAAAGAGAGAAGGATATAACATGTAGGTGACGGTTTGTACATGTTGCATGGCAATAGATTTTTCTTTTACTCTGTATGTTTTTTTACTCTCAAATTCAATGCTACTTTGTGTGTTCTTGTCTGTAGAAAAAGGTAAAAGACAGCAGCGCCCCCAAAAGACCAATGAGCGCCTACATGCTCTGGCTGAACGCTAGCAGAGACCGCATTAAATCCGAGAACCCGGGCATCTCTATTACAGAAATTTCCAAAAAGGCTGGAGAAATGTGGAAACAACTTAGCAAAGACAAAAAAGAGGTGACATACGCTTTTTTACCATTGGCACATTCACTGGACTTTCAACAATGTTTATGCTTCAGATTGTTTCTCTTTCTGTCTCGCTTTGAACTTGAACTGATATTTCATTTTTCTACCAGGAGTGGGACAGAAAAGCAGAGGAAGCAAAGAAAGAGTATGATCGAGCGATGCGAGAGTACAGGGAGAGCGGAGGAGGCTCCTCAGGCAGCTCAAAAAAGTACTTAAAATATTCACAATTTAAAAATTTGTAACAAAATAAATATTCTGTGATTTACTCACTAACCTGTTGTTTCAAATTGTGATATTAGAATTAGGTAATTGGCTATTTCTCACTGTTTCCTCACATTTCATTCTTGAAGGGAGAGGAAGAAGAAAGGAGGGAAGAATGAAGAAAAGAGAAAACGGAAGTCAGGTGGTGGTAGGGAAAAAGAGAAGGAGCGAGCTACAGGCAACGACAGCTTTAAGAGTCGAGAGTTCATATCCAGTGAGGAGAGCTCGTCAGAGTCAGACAAAGCCAAGGGACGGAAGCGCAAGGTAACACACTAACACAAACTTAAAATTGTTTATGCAATGGAAACTCTTTCATTTATCAACATAGGTAGAGCAACAGTGTTTTCAATAGTATCTTCACTGGGAGGTAAATTTATAGGTGGCTGCTCAGAAAAAGATTGCATACATTACATTCTGAGAAGTTTGACTCTCAGAAATATTGTATTGCCCAAATAACAGAAATGCCAAGTTCTGTCATGAAAATCTAGATGGTGCAGGCTGATGGTTCATTAACACAAACTGCATTAAATTACTTGGCACAATCTGACTGGTTCATGTTACATACGCAGCCAAAAAGCTTGCTGCTTTACATTTAAATGGCTGGTTAACATTCACTAGAGCATTTTGCAGCATGCTTTCAGAGTTTCTCTGAAACCTTCCACCTCCCCAGCTCCACCTGTATAGATCTGCTACAGTTTGTTATATATGCTATTTGTGACCCTGGACCACAAAACCAGTCTAAAGTCGCTGGGGTATATTTGTAGCAATAGACAAAAATACATTGTATGGGTCAAAATGATTGATTTTTCTTTTATGCCAAAAACCATTATGAAATTAAGTAAAGATCATGTTCCATGAAGATAATTTGCAGAATTCCTACTGTAAATATATCAAAGCTTAATTTTTGATTAGTAATATGCATTATTAGGAACTTCATTTGGACAACTTTAAAGGCGATTTTCTCAATATTTTGATTTTTTTTCACCCTCAGATTCTATATATTCAAATAGTTGTATCTTTGCCAAATATTGTCCTATCCTAACAAACCATACATCAAGGGAAAGCTTTTTTATTTAGCCTGTTCAGACCCTTATGACTGGTTTTGTGGTCCAGGGTCACATTTATGCAGCAACAATATGTCTTAAAGGATTAGTTCACATCTTTTTATAATTTACTCACCCCCTTGTCATCCAAGATGTTCATGTCTTTCTTTCTTCATTCGTAACGAAATTATGTTTCTTGAGGAAAACATTTCAGGATTACTCTCTATATAGTGGACTTCTTTGGTGCCAGCGAGTTTGAACTTCCAAAATGTAGTTTAAATGCAGCTTCAAAGCGCTCTTAATGATCCCAGCTGAGGAAGAAGGGTCTTATCTAGCAAAACGATCGGTTGTTTTTTTTAAATAAATTAATATTTATACACTTTTTAACCACAAATGCTTGTCTTGTCTAGCTCTGCGATGCGTATGCGTATGTGTCCGGTTCAGTACTGTGTATCTCATTTTCTCCTCTAACTTCAAAATCATTCTACATCGCCGCAGAAGTTTACAAAGTGAACATGCAAAGAAGATCAAATGCCCTTTAAAAAAAAAAAAGGTAAAACAACGATGTAGGACGATTCTCAAATGGGATTTTTTAGAGCCCTTTGAAGCTGCATTTAAACTGCATTATGGAACTATGGAAGAAGATTCCTGGAATGTTTTTCTCAAAAACCAATTTCTATACGACTGAGGTAAGAAAGACATGAACATCTTGGATGACAAGGTTTTTTTTTATGTAATGGTATGGTAATGGTAATGAACTAATCCTTTAAATACTCCCAGCAGTGCATCAGCGTATTGGCAGTAGTATAATAATTAGTTCACACTGATTTAGATTAAATATAGATATTAAATATTTAGATTCTTCTTTAATAATTTAAAAAACTTTTAGTTTTATATGAAATGGGTATTTGTGTGTAATATTTGCAATTTGTTGTGACTACTTGTCAGTGACTACATTTATTTGCACTCATGCACTCTACTTAGTATTCTAATGTATGCTGTGCCTGGTTGATACATCCAAAATTCTTGACACTTTTTGTCTGTTTGACTTGATTTTCTTTATTCAGTTTTGATCTTACACCAGGAGGTATTAGGAAAATTATATTCAGTGCCTCCCTGTCATTTTCTGTGTGTGCTATTGTTTTATGCAGGGGTCTGATGATGAAGAGGAAGTGGCCAGCACACCACCCAGCTCTGAAGAGTCCGGCTCAGACTAAAAGACACTAATAACAGACACATTAAAAAGGGGAGTGGAAGACAGCACTATTTCATTCTCATCATTATAGTGTACATGACCTGATGGAATCCTGATAGTACTTATTACATCTTCAAGTTTTGTTTTAGTTTGTCAAGATGTTCATAAACACTTGTGTATATACCTTCGGTAGTGTTGAGCTTAAAGGAATAGTTCACCCAAAGATGAAAATTCTGTCATTATTTACTTACCATCATGTTGCTCCAAATCCAGAGGACTTTTTCTTCTGTGGAAAAGAACAGATTTTGCCAACCTTTTTGGTGATTTCCATGCAATTACAAAGAATGAGGACTAGAGCTTTTTAAGACACAAAGGCACCATGAAGGTATAATAAAATCAGTCCATATGACTAGTACACTATATTACGCACCTTAGCTTTCTTTGGCTCCACAGACATCGACAAATTGTTCTTTTGAGCTAAATCTTTTCAGCAAATCAGCTAATCCAGTTCACAAAATAGGTTTGAAGGTTCATGAATCAGACCATTTTTATGGTACTGCTGATTGCTTTTTTGTTTTTTTGAAGGATTTATGCTTCGTTCCCTATTTATTTTAATTGTGTGGAAGTTTTGGTGATCTATTCTTTTAAAATAGTGTGTATTTTATGTTGTCCTGTCCTTGTTCGTATCACTATGTTTACTTGTTTGTAAAGATATTTTACAGTGCTGCTTTCCAACCACAATAGACTCTGTATCTTCACACATCTATTGAGCTTGCTCTATATGTATTTGCATTTGAATGACAAGTTATGAGAAATCTCTTAAATGTAAAAATCTTTTTTTACATTTGTATTCATCTTGTATTCATAATTTTTTTATTGTGTTTTGAGCTCACCATTTATTTTATACAGTATTTTGTTCACACACATTATCAGTTATACGCATTGGTTGTAACATTTTTTTTTTTAAATCTACATTTTAAATTGTACTTGTTTTTAAGAAATTATTTGGCTAATTAAAAGTAATCATGAATTTATGACTCCAGGGGATATTCGTAACGTAGCGAAAAAAGCAACTCAACGTTTCACGTTTACTTGTTCACATGCTGTTAAAAAATGCGACCTGTTATTTCTCGTTGGCACCAGAATATTTTCAGTCTCCCGAACTGAAACGGCCGGTGTTGTGCCCATTTTCGACCCCTGCCAAATTATTACCCCCTCTTGATGAAATCGCTACCTGATTTGCCTAATCCTAACCCCTCCCCCACACCTAATCTGGCGGGGGGTTAGAAGGGAGGAGGGAAATAACTCACAAACAAGCATGTTCTCATAGACAACAAGCAGAGAGGGTGAAATATTCTAACACATGCTCATCAGTTCTCCTCTGGAATGTAAGCGGAAATGTAGTGTGGTTTTTAAGTTAATGTGGTTGCATTAACAGTAAAAGGATTTACGCATAGTAAAAAGCAGACAAAACCAACAACTCAAGAGTCTGTGTTAGCTAATAGATGTAGGAAGTTCTGGAAAGTATGACGTGCTTTAACTTTCAGCTGTAAAGCAATACATTACTATGTGAAGATAAACATCAGCACAACAATATAATGTTAATACGTTCCTTTTCTGATAGAGAGAAAAAAGAAAACAATAAATTGATTAATGGCCAGTTCCATTAGGCGACTTTTTTGCGCCAGTTTCACTCAGGCCACGACCACCATTAAATCCATTATATTTTTTTCTCTACGTTTTTCTACAAACAAATTACACACATTCCCTGGATTGGGAAACAAACCCCTGACATTGGCTTTGCTAGTAATATGCAGTTGAGGTCAAAATTTTACACACACCTTGCAAAATCTGCAAAATGTTAATTATTTTACCAAAATAAGAGGGATCATACAAAATGCATGTTATTTTTTATTTAGTACCTGAATAAGATACCTGAATAGACCTGAATAAGTACCTGAATAGACCTGAATAAGATATTTCATATAAAAGACATTTACGTCCACAAGAGAAAATAATAGTTCAATGTATAAAAATGATCCTGTCCAAAAGTTTACATACACTTGACTCCTAATACTATTCTGTTACATGAATAATCCACAGCTGTTTTTTTTTTTTTTTTTTTTTTTTTGATAGTTTCATGAGTCCCTTGTTTGTCCTGAATAGTTAAGCTGCCTGTTGTTCTTCAGAAAAATCTTTCAGGTCCCACAAATTCTTTGTTTTTTCAGCATTCTTATGTATTTGAACCCTTTCCAACAATGACTGAATGATTTTGAAATTCATCTTTTCATAACTGAGGATGACTGAGAGACTCATATTCATCTATTACACTTCAAACACTCACTGATGCTCCAGTAGAAAAATCGATGCATTAAGAGCTGGGGGATGAAAACTTTTTGAATTTGAAGATCAGGGTAAATTTTACTTATTTTGTCTTCTGGAAAACATGTAAGTATCTTCTGTAGGTTCTGAAGTGCAATACTAAATAAAAAAAAAAAAGTGATATTTAGGCAAAATAAGAAAAATGCACACATCTTTATTCTGTTCAAAAGTTTACACCCCTGGCTCTTAATGTGTTGTGTTTAATTATGGAGCATCAGGGAGTATTTGAACCTTCTGCAATAGTTGCATATGAGTCCCTCAGTTGTCCTCAGTGTGAAAAGATAGATCTGAAAATTATACAGTTATTGTTGGAAAGGGTTCAATTATGCAAAAATGCTGGAAAACCAAAGAATTTTTGGAACCTGAAGTATTTTTCTAAAGAACAGCGGGCTCATGAACAACTATCACTACACACACAAAAAAAGCTTTGGATCATCCAGGTAAGAAACAGTATTAAACTGTATGTATCCTGCTGAACGGTCATTTTTATAAATTCAGCTATGTAAACATCTTTTATGTGAAATATCTCATTCAGGTCAGTACTAAATACAAAATAACATGCATTTTGTATGATCCCTCTTATTTTGGTAAAATAATGAACATTTTGCAGATTCTGCAAGGTGTATGTAAACTGTTGACCTCAACTAACTAAACTAACTTTTTTTTTTTTTTGATATTATCATTATTATCACACCTTTTCTCATTAGAGTAACTCTTTTGCTCTTTGTAGAAGATTGTTCTACAATTTTTTAATGCCCTTCCAATTGTTATAATTATTATTGCCATTGCTGTTGTTATTGTTATCCCTTAATTAGGATGTATTCCTCACTTCAGGACTATCATTATTATATCTATGCTGTTTAAATATTCTATCAAATTTATCTTCAGGCTCTACTTCTTTCTTATCCATTAATTGTCCAATTCATTTGCTCTCTTTTCTTATTTCTGGTACATGCAAATAACATTAATTCCTGCATCTCTCCCCTCCTCTTATTTCCCGCTGCTCCCATTTCTCTTTAGTCTGCTTTTTTGCGTCACTCCCCCTATGCGTATCTGTTACGTTTCTGTGGATTTTGTCTGACTCTCAATCATGGCTCTCAAACCACTTTGCTCCTTATTGCATTTGGCGCATTGATGACTTTGTTCACCAATTTGTATTGAGTCCCATCCATTTTCTCACTCTCTCCTCAGTCTCTTTCTCTCTCCCCCCTTTTCACTCCGTACCCCCCCTTCATCTCAAGATCCTGTTTCAAGACAATCGAATCATCATGAGACATCTAACACTCAACATTATCTTTGACTGATAGACATCTTCAAATACTTCAGCAGTACTTGAGCTTAGTCTCTCATTTGATTTGGTCCTCTGTCATGCGTTACGCCTGCATCGTGCATGTTTTTGCGGGGAAGCGAGTCCCAGATGTATTATACTTATGGAGTGAGGTAACCACAAGTTAATGGTTGCTCTCTTGGCCATGTCAAGAAATGTTACCTCTCAGTTGTGGTTCAAGCATGCGTATGTGTTAGTGCTCGTTGTGGGAAGCATCCTAATTGCATTTTTTTCCATTTGCATAAATGGAACTAATGACACTCGAGTCCAGTCCTTTGTAAAAGACCAGCTTGATGGATCAGTGTTAGAAGGTCTTTGTTCCTCTAATATATCAATCTAAAATATGCTAGAAGATAAAAAATAAAATACAAATTTTAACATCATATGTTTTAAACGTCCTCCATTAAAGCTGATACCTGCTTACTGTTCAATTTTTATTCAGCAAGGATACATTAATCAAAAGTGACAGTAAAGATTTCTTTTTTAAAATACTTCAAACAAATGCTGTTCTTTTGAGCTTTCTATTCATCAAAGAACCCTAAAAAAAATTATTACTGATACTTTTGATATATTTTTACACATACAACATTATGCCCCCAAGCATGAAAACCATGCTTCAGTCTTATCAGAATATGAGGGTTTAGATAACAAACTAATATTACAAATGACTATATACGGTCCATCATGGGAAAAGAATGCATAGATGTAATCTAGTTAAAATCTTTAATGCCACACTAATGGAGCTTCCAGTGCGAAACAGCTTTTTTCTACTGCATGGCGCTGTCATGGTGCTCATAATATAATGTGCATGTTACTCGCCAAGATTCAACTATTTCAGACCTCTCACACACTGAACATTTAGCATATTCCTGCACCATTAATACCCAGCATCTGTTTCAGTTGTTTTGTTATACATATTGTATGTATGCTTATGTACAGCATAAGAGATGTTAAGAACTTTGTCCTTGATTTGTAATTGTTTGATTTTGTCTTTGCAGTTTGATTTGTGCACTTTTGCAAGCTGCTTGCGTAAGCTAAGAGAGTAACATGTAAATGTTATCTGTGAGGAAAGGATAGAATAACTGAAGGAGGAAGAATGAGGGAGGAGAGAGAGGGAGGGACTAGGAAGGAGAGAGGGGGTCTTCTATGAAAGCATCTTCTCTCAAGATGTGGAGAATTTTTATCGGGCAAACAAATAAGGACGATTATTAAAGAGCTTTTTTGACTTTCATTGACAGTCCTTGGGTTTTAGATTATAAAAGCGCAGGATCAAGCATTTGGACGGATATATCAGAAGCATCTACGCTATATTTTTAACTAAATAACTAAACTTTTCACACTAATACGGTAAAACACCTGGAGTGTAATTTTTGTGAATGCAGCAGTGCTCTGGAAAAATGTGGAACTGCATTACAGATTTCTTTACCTATGAGACGACCAAGTCCGTGGTGGTAAAGAGCTGGACCATCGGCATCATAAACCGTGTCGTCCAACTCCTCATCATCACATACTTCATTGGGTGAGTGTGTTTTAAGACAACATTTTACAGTGTCATTGAAAAAGACAGATTTGTGCCCAAATGAATTTAAAAAAAATCAATCTGGTTTCTGTTTAAAAACCTAAGGAGAAAATATATTGTAGTAAAACTGATTAATCAATACTGGACAATTAAATGCCTTGTTTATAGTTTTATTGTGGTAACATCATTGATGTAAAGCACTTTAAGAGGCAACTGTGTAAGTAGGAATCATGTTTTCATTCTTAGTAAAAAAAAAAAAAAAAAAAAAAAAAGAAAGTGTTTAGAAAGCATAAACTATATATATACATATATATATATATATATATAGGGGATTTTTGGGGAGTGTCTTACATTAAAGAAAGTAAAAAAGAAAGCTGAGTATTTAATTGCACTGTATATCTTTTTTTCCCCTCCCTCTCTCTATTTCCACCCTACCCAACCTTTCTCAGCTGGGTGTTTTTGTATGAGAAAGCATATCAAGTGAGAGACACAGCTATCGAATCATCAGTCATGACTAAAGTGAAAGGGTTTGGAGAGTATAACAACCGGATCATGGATGTAGCTGATTATGTCACACCTACTCAAGTAAATCTCAAGCAGTTGATAAATATTTATGATATATATATATATGTGTGTGTGTGTATATGTTAATCTATGTTTGTTTATATAACATATTACACTGTTTGATGACAGAATTGTCACAAAAAGATAATTAAAAAAACAAAATCTCACGTTGGGGAGATCTGTGGATATTCTGATTTGGAAAATCTGTTCATAAATACAGTAAATACTTTGTACTAATTGAAATTTAAATGATTTAATAGTATGTCTTTTTTATGTATGTAATGTGTGTGTGTGTGTGTGTGTGTGTGTGCGTGCCAGGGGGCATCAGTGTTCTGTGTCATCACTAAGCTCATCACGACAGAAAATCAAGTTCAGGGACACTGTCCAGAGGTGAGTGAGGACACTGTAATCTGTCAAGATTAATGTACATGAATTTGATCGATTCTTGTCTTTGTGTGTTCACACATGTAACAACTAAACACGTTTATACATGTAACTCTTCAGAGTGAGTTGAAATTCAAGTGTGAGAGTGACAGTCAGTGTAAGAAGCTGATGTCAAAACCATCTAGCAATGGTAAGATTTCTCTTTAATCTTCTTTGTTGTCTTTGTGAGTTTATTGAAGGAACAAATCATTAGGAATCATTGCATTTTAACAATAAATAATTAAATTAAATATACTTGTGAATTATTCTGAATATAATCTTAGTGTTTCATTGTTTTGTGATCCTGAAGGTGTCAAGGAAAACCTATTAAACTTAGTAACATCATAAAAATATACATTGCTTAAAATTTGACACCCTTAATAGTCTATTTGTGCACAGCTCAAAATCATCACGTGTCCAATCCTGCTCCTGTAGGGCCAACATTTTGTAGGGTTTAGCTCAGATTAGCTCCAACACACGTGCCTGGAAGTTTCTAGTAGCTGTGTCCCAATGCAGAGGCTGCATCATTCAAAGCACATGGACTTAAAAGGACACGCCTTCAGGGCCACGAAAGCCGGACTGGGCATTGTTAAATGGGACGGTCTAGACTACAGACTTCTTTTCTTCTACTAGCCATAACAGTTGCCATTGAAAAGAGGCTGTAACATTAGTGCTAGGCCTCTTTAAAATTTCAGTTCTTTTTTTTTGTAATGTTAGATGTTTAATTGTAACCCGGTACTTATATTTAAAAGTGTAATCCGGCATTTTTTCTAAAAAATAAATAAATAAATAAATAAATAAATAAATAATCACTAGTGCACAGTGAACCTTGAGATAGTCTGGGCCATGAAGTATCCATCTATCCTTAATTGCCCGAAAGGGAATTCGGTTATTCGAAAGCAGTCTTCAAAGGATGCAACCTCTGAATAGGGGCACAGCTAGTGTGTCTGAAGACCTTGTTTAGCTGGTTCAGGTGGGTTTAATTAGGACTGTGGCCCTCCAGGAACATGTTCTATCCACCTTATTCTTTAACGTGGAAGTAAGCTTATGGGTCAGACTTCCAGTTCATTAGCCGCTATAGGAAATAACGAGAAGAATAACAACTATCAGTAAACGGTAAAACTGTTTGCACTACAAACCAGTGTGTTCATAATTAAGATAATACATTAAAATAATATGGTAAGACACACCAATTTGCAATATCAAGCAGCAAAACGAGCTGTTTTGTACAGCTAAAAATAGCTGGATGCGCATGAGGCCAAAAGTCATACCTATAAAATGTACAAATTTACCCACTCTTATGGCAAAAATAAGGTGGATATGTTATTTTCGTTTCCATTGGTTCTGTCTCAAGGGTTGCTGACTGGACGATGCGTGAACTTCAGTGCTAACTACAAAACCTGTGAAATCAAAGGATGGTGTCCTGCAGAGATCGATGAAATTCAACCGTGAGTCAGCTTGTTAATGCATAGATAATCCGTAGGTGTGCGAATAGTTGAATAAAAGGACTAATGATGCTTTTTTAAACTCAGAAACCCCATGATGGAGGTGGAGAACTTTACCATCTTCATCAAGAACAGCATTCGCTTTCCACGTTTTAACTTCACAAAGTAATGGCAACAAAACACAAAGACAATTTTTTTAATATAATAACATCTGCTTTTCTGTCAATTATGTTTTTAATAAAAAAATATATATATATATATTTTTCTTTTCAGGGGAAACTTTTTGCCCAACATCAATAGTTCCTACATAAAGCAATGCAATTTCGACTTTGAGAGTAACATGTATTGTCCAATATTCAAAGTAGGGGATGTGATTCGATTTGCACAGCAAGACTTTACCACTCTTGCAAAAAAAGTAAGTGTTTATTTATTTTTCTTTTCCTATATTTGGATTTTTTGTGTGTGTAAGTGTTAAATTGCTTTTATACAATTCTATAATTGACAAACTTAGGGTTAGATCTCTCAAAAATGAAAATTCTGTCAATAATTACTCACCCTCGTGTTGTTTCAAACCAGTTAGACCTCCATTCATCTTCAGAACACAAATCAAGATATTTTAAAGAAATCCGAGAGCTTTCTGACCCTGCGTAGACAGCAATGCAACTGACACGTTCAAGGCACAGAAAGGTAGCAAGGACATTGATAAAATTGTCCATGTGACATCAGTGATTTAAACTTAATTTTATGAAGCTATGAGTATGCGTCGCATAGTCTCCTGAACGTGAGTCAAATTGTTGAATTGAGTTGTTATTTTTGTTTTCTGCACACAAAAAGTATTCTCGTAGCTTCATAAAATTACAGTTGAACCACTGATGTCAAATTGACTATTTTAACAATGTCCTTACTACCTTTCTGGGTCTTGAACGTGTCAGTTCTGTTGCTGTCTATGCAGGGTCAGAAAACTCTTGAATTACATTAAAAATATCTTAATGTCTGTCCCAAAGATGAACGTCTTACAGGTTTGGAAAGACATGAGGGTGAGTAATTAATGACAGAATTTTCATTTTTTGGGTGAACTATCCCTTTAAAGTTTCAGAAGTAATTTGGTCAGTTAGTCATTTTTTTTCTTCACCAGTGGAAGTAGATTAAAAGAAGACAAAGAAATGCATGTTGTAATAAATAATAATAATAATAATAATATAATATAACTTTTTTTTTTTTTTTCCAAAAAAATTGCATTACCTTTATTTCTTCTTAAGTGCAAAGTCAAATTTGATTTGTGTAAGGTATCTCTCTCTATTTCTCTCAGGGGGGAGTTATAGGAATAAAAATAGCATGGGTGTGTGATTTAGACAAGGCAGATGATGAGTGCAAGCCAGCCTACTCATTCACTCGCCTGGACGCCATGTCAGAGAAAACCACTGTGTCTCCAGGATACAACTTCAGGTTTTAGCAGCTTTTCTTTCCACCTTGAAATTGACTGAAAAATGCTGCAGTCTGTAGAGCTCCTATGATACTGTAAAAGCAAACACACAAACTTCATTCACATGTTTATCACAAAGCTAATTCCTGACGTTCAAACTTGTTACATGCCAAACTTTTATGGTGGCCACATACAATAAACTAGGCCTATTACAAAAACGCGGATAGGTTGAATAATGCTTACTGAAATCCTTATTTGCTAACACGTCTAAATCTTTGTCCTTAGGTACGCAAAGTATTTTAAAATGGAGAACGGAACTGAGTATCGCACTCTGCTGAAAGCCTACGCCATCAGATTTGATGTGCTGGTTAATGGAGATGTGAGTTCATCTTCACATGTTTGTGTATATTTGAGTTTGAATTTCAGTGCAGGTGTGAGCATAGTTGCTCATTACGTCTTCTCTTTAAAGGCAGGAAAGTTCGACATGATCCCAACTCTAATCAACATGGTTGCTGCCTTCACCTCTGTTGGTGTGGTATGTGTCTTCACTTCATTCTGTGCATGAACAGTTAGTTTTCACAAAAATGTTGGATAATTACAATAATTTCGGATAATTTAGTAAAAAAATGAACTTCCAATCACAAAACAAATTTAGCTACTAAATGTGACAATAAAAGCAACATCAGTATGAATAAAACTAGAAAGTAAAAAAGTGGTGCAACCATAATAGTTAGAGATCTATTATTCTGTGGGCCAGGGTCAGAAATTAACTTTTCCACTTCCAGAACAAAAATTTACAGATAATATACTCACCCCCCTGGCATCCAAGATGTCGTTCTTTCTTCAGTCATAGAGAAATTATGTTTTTTTCAGCATTTTTGGACTGCTGTGGTGTCCAGAGTTTGAACTTCCAAAATGTAGTTTAAATGCGGCTTCAAATGATCCCAGCCGAGGAAGAAGGGTTTTATCTAGAGAAACAATTGGTTATTTTCATAAAAATAATACAATTTATATACTTTTTAATGTCAAAAGCTTGTCTTGTCTTTCTCTGCCTGTACTCAGTTTTTGTTCCGGTTCATGACAGTTAGGGTATGTCAAAAAACTCCGATCTCATGTTCTCTCTCAACTTCGAAATCGTCCTATATCGCTGTTTTACCTTTTTTGTTAAGGGTGTTTGATCTTCTTTGCATGTTCACTTTGCAAAGACTAGGTCAGTACTTCTGCAGTGATGTAGGATGATTTTGAAATGATTTCTGAAGTTGAAAATACGATTGGAGTTTTGGACATACACTAACTGTCTTGAGCCAGAATACACAGAGCTCAGGGAAAGCAAGACAAGACGAGCGTTTGAGATTTAAAAAGTATTTAAATTGTATTTTTTTAATGAAAAAAATTTAAAACCGCATTTGGGATTGTTTGAAGCTGCATTTAAACTGCATTTTGGAAGTTCAAAATCGGGGCACCATATCAATCCATTATATGGACAAAAATGCTGAAATGTTTTCCTCAAAAAAAAAAAAAATTCTTTACGACTGAAGAAAGAAAGACATGAACATCTTGGATGACAAGGGGGTGAGTACATTATCTGTAAATTTTTGTTCTGGAAGTGGACTTCTCCTTTAATGGAAAAGTTATATGACTATATGTTGTCTAAAAAAATGTCTTATGTGAAAAATGCCTATATGTTGTCTTTAATGTCAAATACTTAAATTTGCCCAATTACTTTTAATCAATATTTTAAACTTTTGTCAACACCAATAGACTGTTTAAAATTGTATCTAAATTAACATGGAAAAAACAGAAGCTCAAAGGCCTGCAATATAATGACAAAATAATCATTATCAATATAGAAAACAATATAAAACGTTTTTATATAATTTTGGGCACGTCACATTCAGGCTTCACAGACAAACATGTTGGTCCATGACGTTAGCCAAGTCTAGCACAAGTTATGCAAAAGACTCCCATTATAATTACTGAAGCTATGAAATTAATTTTTATTTACCTTGTGTCTGTACTGTGTTGTTTATGATGAGGCGTTAACAGCTCCATCGCTGGCTAATCTAAGCACCTCTGATTGGCCAATAATGCATTCATAAGTTCAACAGAAACAAGGTTGATTGGTTATAAGGCTCAACGCTGCACAAAGCAGCGTGTAAAAGCAATCTGATGCTGTGTGAGCGAATTGACACTTTTCATTAATTTTCACATTTAATTTTAATTGCGACAGCTGTAATATGTTGTTTAATTGTGCAGGGGCATTTTTTTGCCCCTTCGTCTTGAATTCATAGGGTATTTGCCACAAGCCCCTATTAATTTCCAAACCTGTCAGTAAAATTTAGATATTTGCTTAAAGTTAAGATTTATTTTTAAGATTTATATAGTTATTATAAGATCTAGTTTTGTCACTTCATATCGCACTGCTGACTTGCAGCCTAGTGTTAGTCAAAAACCATTTCATACCATATTATGTCATATAGTTAAGTAGATTATACATAATATAATAAATATGAATAAACATCTGTTTCTTTTTAAGTTGGGATCAGTACACAACTCATTGTAAATGTAATGGACAATCAAATTGTTCATTTTTTACATTTTTTATTTTAACTTATTTAGTGTACTTACGTTTTAGGCATTCAACATTCTTAGGAAAAAAAAACATTAAAATGTCAGTTTATTCAAGCAAATATTTGCAGAGTTTACTGCAAATATGCTACCACGCTGTAAAAAAAAAAAAAAAAAAAAAAAACACAATTTGTTGAGTCAGCTTAAAATAATTGGTTACCCTGTTAATTTGTTAAGTTCAGTCAACTAAAATAAGCTTAGTCAACTTGAAATGTTAAGTTGTACTAAGTAACAACTTAGATATTTGTGTTTGCTAAACTTAACAGATGGGTAAATAACCCAGCTGCCTTAAAATTTTAAGTTGATTCAACTCAAATATCTAAGTTGTCACTTCGTATAATTTAACATTTCAAGTTGAATAAACTTTTTTTGAGTTGACTTAACTTAAAATTTTAAGGCAGCCAGGTTACAAATTATTTTAAGCTGACTCAGCAAATTGTTTTTTACAGTGCAGTTACTAAGCACAACACTTTTACCACAGTTCTGACCAGTGTAATTACTGTATATATAAGTCAAATAATGAAAATATGTTAAATCATCTGAAACGTGACCCAAGTGAGAAGTGAGCAAACCACCCGACTGGCCCCAGATCTTCAGGAAAGATCGATCAGTATAGACATAATTTACTTGCATAATGGAGACACTTTATGGAAACCAGGTAATGCCTCAGAGAACCACATGCCAATTTAACTTTTTATATAACTATAACCTTCATGACATCAGTTTTATCTCCATCCTCATCTTGAACTAAACTGTTTTGTCATTAATTAAAGCACATTTGGAAATGCACCATTTTTTTTTTTACTTTTTTTTTTCTTTCTACAAATATTTTTAAAGCATTAGCATGTATTTCCATGCAAGCATGGCATTCATGGATGCATACAAATGTTTTATTATTGCTTGTTTTTAATACTGAATGTATTCGCAATAGAAAATAATTCACATTTTTTAACATCTTAATAATGGGAATATTAAATATCAAAATAGAGCCTGAGTACATTCTGTAAACTGACACTTTTTCTTAATGCTCTTTATTTTAGGGTACAGTCCTTTGTGACATCATTCTGCTGAACTTCTTGAAAGGAGCTGACCAATACAAGGCCAAGAAATTTGAAGAGGTTTGCATTTTGCGAGCAAGCTGACAACAGCAATACATCTATCTAGAAAATAAAAATAATCTTTGCTTCACTCTCTCTCTGTTGCTCTGTTTTTAGGTATCAGATTCACATATTCAGAGCAATAATTCATTGTACAGGACCAGAGACCACAGCCAGAATTCAATCAAAACTGATGAGAAGTTCTCCAACGACTCTGGAACATTTTCCATTGTACATTATGGCTAATGGTGCTGACTGAAGCACATAGGGAAGGATTGAAAAAGTTCTTCATTAATTCAGTGCACTTCATACAAGTCGTAATTGTTAGCATTTTTTTCCACTAAACCTAGACATTCCACATAGAACAGTCTACCAACATTATAAATAAATAATCAAAGATTTACCTTCCATAAGCTATTAACTTCTGAAACTGAAATCCCCTCACCCCAATTTTACATTTGCCTTAAAGGAATATTTTCACTATAGCCATGGCCCAAATCTTAAAATCAAAATCAATCGGTCTAAATGAATTATTTGCCTGATGAATCAAAAAACTACATTTTGTAATAATAACAACATTAAATCGTAAGTAAATATTAACATTTTATGTATGCTCATAGTGTTTGCATGGCCTTAACTAGTAATTAGTTAATAATTTTTAATAGTTCATGTGATTGTATAGTATACACCCAAATGTAGTTATGCAGCTGTATGTGTTGTTTTTCATTTTGTGAATTATTGTTGAACCTATTGTTAAAGAATATCAATCACACTTTCGGCCAAATGTGGATGGCAACATTGCATGACCAAATTTTTCTGAACTGTTACACGTTGTTAATACTTTGTTTATACTACCACTAATTCCATTCATTTGCTTGTAAACTTTGATGCAGGTTATTGGGAGGCTCAGGGCAATAAAAACAAATGTACATTTACCTGTCATTTGTAATATAAATACATTGTTCTCATCTGAACTAGTAATTTATAACAGAGAAACAAGACTGACAAGATACCTCCATCAATGACTGAAAACCAATTTAGGAGTAAAAAGTGCATGGTTAACATTACTAAAAGCATTTGGCTTTCAGTGTGAAGACTGCTGAATAAGTATCACAGTTCAAATGCAGTTAGAAAAAGTGAGAAGTAAAAGGAGTTGTAAAAAAACAACACCATTCCAGTATTTTACATGAGAAATATAAATTTACTAAGTTGAAAGAGAAGATAATAAGCTCTAGTCATTTTCTGAAAAACAACCATCTCAGTTTTTTGACATTAAAGACTTGAGTACAGGCATTCAGCTTGTTGTTTCCATTATCTGTAGTTTGCAATGTGAAAAGTAAAAGTTAAAATTGTAATAGATCAGCAACTGTGTCTGTAACCACATGAGACAGTGGTATAACGGTCTAGTGTGGGAAAGAAACATGCTTTCTTAATTTAGTTGAACAACTAAAGTACATTAAAAGTGTTTGTCTAATGTGACCAAAATGCTTTCATATGACTAAATTTTGTCGATCTAATCCACAGATAATTTGTATTTTTTGGTGCAATAAAGTGAAAACACTTTCATGTGAATCTAGATTACAGACAGAATTACTTTAGTATAATGGAGACAGTATTATACATTTATTAATGTTTTGGGTTTACACACACACACACACACACACACGTATATATATATATACATATATATATGTTTCATTTCAATTTTACTTAAAGTGTTAGGTTGGGTTATCTTAGTACATCAGGTTACACTAAATGAAAATGAGAAATGATGCAACTAGCTGAAATTAAAGATGAACGGTTTTTGTATTTTATTTGATTTTAGATCAGTTTTTTATTTAAAGTATTGTTTTTTTATGTTTAAATGGTTTTAGTTTTAGTTCTAGTTAACTAATAACCCTTGTTATAGAAAGGGAGGAGTTGTGAAAAAGAATGCAATGACTTAAGACAAACTAAATGTTGTTATGAGGGAACATAGAGGAAAAGAGTGGAAAGGATTGCAGCGGTAAGTCCTCAAGAAAAACATTTCTTGTAATGAAAAAGCATATAATGTCGTTATTGCAACTAGGTCTATATTTTTTCTTAACCATGTATTATTTGAATATTATTCCAAATATATATATATAAAATTTATATTTATTTTTTTTAAAGGAAAGAAAATCTTTAAAATTTTATTTTCTAAAAAATAATGTAAGCTTCCACTGATAAAATTTTCTCCTTCGCAGCATATCAGGAATGGAGTCTTTTAGCTTTTTACTGATAACTCTCCTCTTTGGAAGTGGTAGCTTCTTAACAATTGAGAGAGGTGATGTTGAATTTATATTTCATTTTCAAGCAATAAACACAGACTTTTCAACTTCAACACTCTTAAAAAAGGTTCTTCATTGGCATTGATGCTTCCATAAAGATCCTATAACTTCAGTGGTTAAAACCTTTCCACTGCACAAATGTTGTTATTTTAAGAACTGTTCACTAAAAATGTATTTTTAAGAGTGCAGGACAAATTCGGAATGTAATGTTGTCATTTAGATGAAGCTGCTGGACACAGAAATCTGTCATCAGGCTGTGTTCTGCCTAAACCATGTCCAATGACTGGCTATAAGGATTGGTACAGAGTGGGGCCAGACTGCGTCAAATATTTCGGCAATGCTCTCAGTTTCTCTGCAGCTGAGGTAAGCAGTGTCCGTAGGATATATTACACATTAGGTAAACAAAATGACATATGCTCACATTCTCTAAATTATTTCCTGTTTTCTTTTGTATTGACATTATTGTGCTTCCTTTTTGCACAGTTCAGCTGCAGAAGCACAGCCCCTGGTGCACACCTGGTGTCAGTGCATGACTCAAAGGCTATTGGTGATTTATTATGCATTGTGGTCAAGTTAAACCCAGGCAACATTCGCATGTGGATTGGAGCCTTTAAGCTTTTTCAGGTAAATGAAACCCATTTACCTATTTTTTCTTTGTCACTAACCTATTCCTTAAAATGTTTCGTCTCTGTTTCACTCTCTCAGTCTGGTAGATTCATTTGGACTGATGGTTCCTCCTGGAACTACCAGATTTGGGCACCTGGTGAGCCCAGACACGTCTCGAGCTACGGAGAGGACTGTGCAGAAATGAACTGGAATCGTAAGTGTTTCGTTTTACCATTTTACCAAAAATTATATTTACTGGTAAAATCAAGTTATTCCTTCTCTGTTAATTTGAGCTTCTTCTACTTTTTCAGATGTTGGGAAGTGGAATGACGATGCTTGTTATGTGAAAAAAAGCTACATGTGTGCCTTCAAAGTGAGGACAGCTTTGACTTAAAGCAGGCCTAGACTAAACTGTTTTATAATTAAACCGTCAACATAAAATGCTGTGTTTGAAATTGTGAAAATACAATGCGTTTTAAAATTAATTTCAATAATTATAATAAACATAATGAATTGTTTTTGTATTGGACTGACTGGATTGCCTTAAAATACTGCATAAATACATATTTGGGGGAAATATGCTTCTAATATGCTTCTAAATTTGCTATCTATTTTTGGTCACCGTACTCTTACATGAATATTTCTAATCACATCATTACAGTTCTCACATCAGCCACTAGAAGGGGCCGTGGAAACCAACTGTGTTCCCCGAGTAGTCCCTGTTCGTATTGTAATTGCAAAGTATTTGTGTGTGTAGTTTTAGACTAACTTTTCTATGTCTAATTAAAGTTTACTAAACTTAACATTTCTGGGCAGCACGAACATTTTACGTATGTGTCGTGGTATTAACGTGAATGCGGGCAGAAGACTGACACCGAAGAGAAGACACTGTTGAATGAAGTCGTTACTTTTTTTTCTTTGCACACAAAAAGTATTCTAGTAGCTTCGTTAAATTAAGATTGAACCACTGATGTCACATGACTATTTTAATGATGTCTTTACCTTCTGGGCCTTTACTTTTTAACCTCAAACGCTTGTCTTGTCTATGGCTGCGTCCGAAAGCCTAGTCAGCTGACTTGCTCTAATAGAAATGCTCTAATAATACATGAAATCCTCGATGTCATTAATCCACCAAAGGTCTGTGCATCGGAGACGACGACTGAGAATGGCAGCAACTCTTTGCTTAAAAAAAATAAAAGCACTAATGCAAGTAATATTGCAGAACAGGTCATTGTTATTAGTGGCTGTTTCGTTATTACAGTATATTGTAAATATTATTCTTATATTCACTACTCGTTTGAACCCTTTTAACATTTTTATTAGGCAAGGCAAGTTTATTTATATAGCACATTTCATACACAAAGGTAATTCAAAGTGCTTTACATAAAAGGAAGTAGAATAATCATAAAAGCAATAATAAAAACAATAACCACAAAAAAGGAAATAGAACAATCATAAAAACATTGATCACAACAATAAAACAAAAAATGTAACATGTAAAAAACTGATTGATTTAATAATTTAAAAATGATTTAAAAATTGATTTAAAATAAATTTAAGACAGTTAAAAACAGAAAATGATTATACATAATGCAATCAGTTCGGACGAAGCACAGTGCTCATTCAGTAAATGCACAGCTAAACAGATGAGTTTTGAGTCTAGATTTAAATGTAGCTAATGTTTTAGCACATTTGATCTCTTCTGGAAGCTGGTTCCAACTGCGGGCAGCATAATAGCTAAAAGCGGATTCCCCTTGTTTTGTGTGAACCCTTGGTATTTCTAACTGACTCGATCCTAATGATCTGAGTGGTCTGTTAGGTTTATATTCAGTGAGCATATCTGCAATGTATTTAGGTCCTAGGCCATTGAGTGATTTATAAATGAGTAAAAGTACTTTAAAATCAATTCTAAATATAACTGGAAGCCAGTGTAGGGACCTGAGGACTGGTGTGATATGCTCAGATTTTCTGGTTCTGGTCAGAATCCTGGCAGCAGCGTTCTGGATGAGCTGCAGCTGTCTAATGGTCTTCTTGGGAAGGCCAGTGAGGAGACCATTACAATAATCCACCCTGCTTGTGATAAAGGCATGAACAAGTTTCTCCAAGTCTTGACTGGAAACAAAACATCTAATTCTTGCAATGTTTTTGAGATGATAGTATGCTGATTTAGTTACTGCTTTGACATGACTACTGAAACTAAGGTCTGACTCCAGAATCACACCAAGATTCCTGACTTGATTTTTGGTTGTATGACCCCTAGCATCAAGGTATGCATTCACCTTAAGAACTTCCTCTTTGCTTCCGAATGCAATGACCTCAGTTTTCTCCTTGTTTAACTGAAGGAAGTTCTGGCACATCCAACTGTTAATTTCATCAATGCATTGGCAGAGGGAATCAATGGGGCTGTAGTCATTTGGTGATAAGGATAGGTAAATCTGGGTATCATCAGCATAGCTGTGATAGGCAATTTGGTTCTTTCTCATTATTTGACTTAGTGGGAGCATATACAGGCTAAACAAGAGCGGCGCAAGAATTGAGCCTTGAGGGACTCCACATGTCATGGACGTCCACTTAGACTGATGCTCTCCTATACTCACATAATAACCTCTCCCTTCTAAGTATGACCTGAACCAACTGAGAGCCATCCCAGAAAGCCCTACCCAGTTTTCCAGTCTCTCTAGAAGAATGTTATGATCGACAGTGTCAAACGCAGCACTAAGATCTAGTAGTACCAGCACTGATATTTTGCCAGAATCAGAATTTAGGCGAATATCATTTATTATCTTAACGAGCGCTGTCTCTGTACTGTGATGCGGTCGGAAACCAGATTGAAAATTGTCCAGGTATCCATTTGAGTTTAAGTAGTTGTTCAACTGATTGAAAACTACCTTTTCAATAATCTTGCCTATAAAAGGAAGATTAGATATTGGTCTATAGTTGCTCAATATGGTGTTATCAAGATTGCTCTTTTTCAGAAGGGGCTTAACAACTGCAGTTTTCAGGGAGTTTGGAAAAGTCCCAGAAAGAAGTGAGGTGTTCACCACTTCTAAGAGATCTGCTTCTAAACAGTTAAACACACTTTTGAAAAAAGATGTGGGAAGTGTGTCAAGGTTGCAGGTTGAGGATTTAAGGTGCTGTACTATTTCTTCCAAAGTTTTGCTATCAATTGCTTCAAAAACAGACAAAGTGACTTCTTTTTGAAATTGCGGTCGTATCTGTCTGACCTCTGCATAACTTGAGGATGTGCTAATCACCTTTCTGATATTAATGATCTTCTCGGAAAAGAAGGAGGCAAAGTCATTGCATTTGCTATCAGAGAGCATTTCACTGGGAATCTGACTTGGGGGGTTTGTTAGTCTCTCAACAGTAGCAAAAAGAGTGCGAGTGTTGTTTAGGTTACTGTTTATAAGGTTTGAGAAAAACTTCTGTCTTGTTGTGGCTAGTTCCACATTGAAAGCATGAAGGCTGTCTTTATAGATGCTATAGTGGATTTCAAGTTTTGTCTTCCGCCACATCCGCTCAGCTTTTCTGCATTGTCTTTTCATACTCTGTACTGCTGTTGATTTTCTCCAAGATGATTTTTGTCTGCCAGTCGTCTTACTGACTTTCACTGGTGCAATGTCATCAATGACATACTTAACTTTTGAGTTAAAGGACTCCAGGAGAAGATCAACAGAGTCTGCAGAAATGCTTGGCATTGAAGATATAGCCTTCATAAACAGCACACTAGTGTTTTCGTTAATACATTTCTTTCTGACAGAGACAGATCTAGATTCAGTGGTAGCAGAGATCAATTTATCAAATAAAATACAGAAGTGATCAGATAGTGCTACGTCCTTAACGACAATGGATGAAATGTTTAGACCCTTACTAATGAGTAAATCAAGAGTGTGTCCACGATTGTGTGTGGGTCCATGCACATGCTGAATCAGGTCAAAGGTGTTTAAAACGGTTATCATTTCTTTTGTAGTTTTGATTTCTGCATTTTCTATGTGAAAATTAAAATCACCTGCAATAGCAAAACAGTCAAACTCTGAGGAAATCATTGATAACAGTTCTGTGAACTCTTCAACAAAGGCTGGAGAGTATTTTGGAGGCCTGTAAATAATGATAAATAGAGTTCGTGGAGCACCTTTCAGCACAATCCCTAGATATTCAAAAGACAAGTACTGACCAAATGACACTTGCTTACATTGATAGACATCTTTAAATAGAGCAGCTACACCGCCACCTCTCCTAACAGCTCTGCAGACACTCATGAAAGTAAAGTTAGGAGGGGCTGTTTCATTGAGGACTGTTGCACTGCAGCTGTCTTCAAGCCATGTTTCAATTAGAAACATAAAATCCAGGTTGTATGTGGTTATTAAGTCATTGATCAGAAATGATTTATTTTTCAGTGAACGAATGTTTAAAAATGCTAAGTGATAACACATATCACTGAGAGCTGTTATCAGTTGTTTTTGGTTCACCTACAGCAGATGGAGGAGGGTTTGGGCCTTGGCGTTGTGGCAGCGGCCGGAGAGCTCTCGAAGAAGGAGGAGGGTGAGCTGGGCCCACAGGCTTTGGTGGTTGTGGTGCCCGCCGTTTTTTAGTTGATATCTGGGGGCTTGCAGCAAAAGAGTGGGAGAGTCTGGTTCCAGCATATACCAGTTCCTCCATTTTCTGTGAGAAGCTTAGAAGTGGAGATGCTGGAGAGAGGGATAATGTGTCTGGTGAGCGGGGCTGTGGCTCTGGTGTTTCCGGTGGCTGAAATATGTTGTCCTGGCTTTCCTGGCTGTTTACCAGAAAGTCGTCCTTCGGTGCTGAGTCTTGGAGCTGTTGTAGTACGTCACAGTCTGTCTGTGATGAGCTCAGTGGGCAGGGCTCAGCCGGGATGGTGTCCATGAGCAGTGCTTGTTGTGGCTGTGTGGCGTTGTCAGTGTCCTTGTGGGATGCGTCGACCACATGACGACTCTGAAGCTGATGTGAAGTCCTGTGGTCACTCATGCTTTGTCCAGGTGTGTGAGTGCCATTCATGTTGGGTGGACTGGCACACTCCACTGAAGGATGACGGAGTGAAAAATAGATGTTGTCCTTTAGCACTTTAGTCTCGCTCCCTGTTTGTGCCATCGATTAGTGTGTCGATCAGTTTCAGCTTGTTCCTCTATACTTATAAACTGTTGAGATTCACTGGGTTCACGGGACTCACCGGCTGTATGCTGAGGGGGTCCGTGACGACGGTCTGCTGAGTGTTCCGCCTGTTTTGGAAGTCCAGCAAGTAACTTTGTTTCAAGAACCACAATCCTTTGTAGAAGTCTGTGGCAGTTTGTGCAGCAAGTAGATTCCAGAAGAGGCTGAAGAGGCATTTTCTTTCTCGTCTGTTGAAAGTAGGCAGCTGTGTTTTCCCGTCTCCAGAATGTAAACTGCTGGCAGTGGGAGGCAAAGAGTCTCCTTTTTCGTAGTATTATTCCAGTTACGGTTTTTAATTTAGTGTTTGTGCCAAAAATGTGTTGTTAGAGCACTGTGCTGATCTGCTGAGGTTAAAATCTTAGAAAAGTCTGAGAAAAGTATATAAACAGGGAGCAAAGCGCGGAGCAGTAAGCAAAAGCGTCCGAACAGTAGCAAAGCCGGAAGCAAGCCGTATTAAATACTATTATTGCAAACAATATTATTTATTATGCTTTTTACACTATTACGATTCATAAAGTTTTTCATGGTCAAGATCTCATCTATAAAGTAACAAGTCTAATTTCACCAGAATATCTTTATGTATATGCCTATGTGACGCACACGCACAGGCTTGTGGGAATCGAAGGCAGCGAAGGATACATCTATGCTGCCTTCAAAATTCAAGTACTGAATACATCTATGCTGCCTCCAGCTCCCCCTCTCTGGATGTCCAGCTCCACCTCTGTGTGAACTAATGGGTGGAGTCATGTTTAGGATAGGGTAAGGGGTAGGGTTAGGGTGTGGTTAGCTGTCTATCTCCACCCATTACCTCCAGCGAGGGGGAGCTAGAGCTCCAGCTCCTCCCATTTGGCTCTGCAGCGAGCACCCTCTCTCAAAATTCGATCACAAGTAGGTACCTTCGGAGACAGAAAGTGAAGCAGAATTTGGATTCGGATGTGCCTTGATGCCTTGCTGCCTTGGAATGCTGCTTCCGATGGCAGCATTTTAGAGCTTTCTGACGCAGCCTGTATTTGCATGAACTCTGTTTTTTTCCCGTTCAAGACGGTTTAGGGTAGGTCGAAAAACTCCCATCTCGTTTTCTTCCCCAACTTCAAAATCGTCCTACATCGCTGCAGAAGTACCGACCCAGTGTTTACAAAGCAAACATACAAAGAAGGTCAAATGCACTTTACAAAAAAAAAAAAAAAAAAAGGTAAAACGGTGCTGTAGGACAATTTTGAAGTTGAAGAAGAAAACGAGATAGGAGTTTTGAGACATACCCTAACTGTACTGACCCAGATTACACAGACTACGCATACGCATCGCAGATATGAGACAAGACGAGCATTTGAGTTTAAAAAGTATATAAATTTTCCATTTGTTTCGAAAATGACTGATCGTTTCACTAGATAAGACCCTTCTTCCTCAGCTGGGTTCGTTTAGAGCCTCTTGAAGCTGCATTTAAACTGTATTTTGGAAGTTCAAATTTGGGGGCACCACTGAAGTCGACTAAATGGAGAGCATTCCTGAAATGTTTTCCTCAAGAAACATGATTTCGTTATGACTGAAAAAAGAAAGACATGAACATCTTGGATGACAAAGGGGTGATTAAATTATCTGTATATTTTTGTTCGGGAAGTGAACTAATCAGAGATGTGGACTCGAGTCGCAAATTTGAGGACTTGTGACTTGACTTGACATAATAAAAAACGACTTGCGACTCGACTTAGACTTTGACAACAATGACTCGAGACTTGACTTGGACTTGAGCCCTGTGACTTGGCTGTGACTCAGAAGTCTTATATTTACCTTATATTTAATAATTTGATAAAAAATGGTTCTGATCAGTAGGCTGGCTACAGAAGCCTATGATGAAACTGCTATGATTAGCGCGCAGCTTTTTGCACTGAGCCAAAGACACTAAGCGAGCGCTTCTTAGTGTTTTCATCTACATAGTGTTTAGGATATTTAATCTTTTAGACATTTGAAATGCACATAATCACTATAAACCACTTATAATAATAAGAAGAAGATGAAGAATAAACACTGATGTATTGAAACAACAGTAACCTAATAATAGGCTAAACCTTTCACACATTTTTTTTTTCGCGTCGAAAGCTTGTGTGTAGCCTTCATATAAAGTTCACTCTGTTCTTCCTGTTTACCAGCCACTCACTTTCGTGTCTTTCAGAAGAAATAGATGAAAGCGTGCTGTATATC
The DNA here is from genome assembly GCA_036247105.1 of Cirrhinus mrigala. Taxonomy (NCBI): domain Eukaryota; kingdom Metazoa; phylum Chordata; class Actinopteri; order Cypriniformes; family Cyprinidae; genus Cirrhinus; species Cirrhinus mrigala. Next base: position 9,806,135 of record CM070007.1, read on the forward strand.
CGACAGGTTACTACATCGCACATATAGCTCCTAAACCAAGCCATCAACTGTGATCATTATGAACTTGTTCAAAACACAAAATACATTTACATACATATATTTGTTTATCTGAATAGATACAGTTTTACCGTGAATAATTTTGCATGCCTCATTTCTTAAACCCTGAATGGTGTGGTGCCAGACATGTTCGGTTTGGCTACTTGTGGCCAAGAGACATTTAACTTGTAAACTCAAGATATTAACTCATCCATTAAAATTATTACAATAATAAAATTATTTTTAATGAAGAATAACAAAGACTAAAATGGATTATAACTGATATTGCGCTCGATCGCCTCCGTGACAGCATGTAATTTAAATAATTTGTTATTATGAATATAAGAAATAGCCTGTATAAAAACATAAAATAATATAGAACTATAATAAAACACATCCAATCCATCTTTTAAATCCATTCACTGATGGTTTCTTATTAATTTGGCTTGAAAAAAGCCAACTTACTGATCTACTATTTAAGATTATTATTATTCTTCTTCTGAGCCAAATTTTGGTATCTATTCTTCGGTATCACCAAACTTGGCCCAGACCTTTTAGACTGGTCTGACTCAGTGTGCTATATCTTTTTAGACTGATCTGGCTTACAGTTTTCGTAAACCAGACTATCAAAGCCACCAAAAATCTCATAGACTTGCATTGACGGAATGTTCAAATGAGCCAACACTTTTCAAACTCCAACTGACAAAATTCAAATCTAAATTCCCTTGAGGCTTAATCAAGCTTCCCTTCTATGTACTATTTCTAGTCAATTTAGACTAATTTAAGCTTGCACTCTAAAGGTGCGTTCACACCAGACGCGAATGAAGTGTTAAGCGCGAGTGATTTACATATTAAGTCAATGCAAAGACGCGAATAGACATCCTGCAGAGCGGTTGGCGCAAATTGAGCATCTTGGGCATTTGACGTGCGTAACGCGTGATTCGCACAATTTGCGCAAGTTGAAAAATCTGAACTTTGCCGAATATTCGCGCCGTGTTAACCAATCAGGAGCTTGCTCTAGTAGTGACGTGATTGCGACATAGCGAGCGGAGGCAGAAATCCCAAACAAAAATGGAGGACAAAATCATCATCGCTGTATGTGGACACCCGGAGCTGTACGATACATCTTCGTACTTCTACAGATACAGGAATAAAAAGGATCTTGCTTGGAAGAAAGTGAGTGAGGAGGTCGGACAATCTGGTAAGTTATAAAAAACGCTCTTCACTCAATTTGGAAATCCTCCCACCGACACGGGACAACAGGTCATCAAACTGGCACCGGCTCAGTCGAAAGTACCGCTGACAGCGGCCGTCATCCAGGCGCAGCTCCTGGAGGAGTTGGTGAAACACACCAAGCTGGGTGCGCCTCTGAAGAATCTGATGGACCCAGACACAGCGCCGAACGAGTCTACGCCGTTTTTCACCCTTCCATAATACATAAAGCGCAGCTACCCTTGCAACAAAATCCATGTCAGCCATTTCGCAATGAGACTGGAACCGCATGGCAGAAGACCCTCCCAAGACCCGAATTCGCGTCTCTTGTGAAGCGAATTTCTTGTGCGAATGAAGCAAATAAACTCAAAATGTTCAAGCGTCCAACTATGTGTGAATAGCGCGATTTATTCACGCAAGTCGCGTCTGGTGTGAACACACCATAATATTTCTAATATTTCTAATCTATCTAAATCATGTTAGCAACGTGCTAGTAACATGATAATCATGCTAACTACATGTTAGTAACTTGGTAATCATGCTAGCAACATGCTAGTTACATGCTAATCATACTAGAAACATGCTAACAGCATGCTAGTAACATGCTAATCATTCTAGTAACTTGCTAATCATGCTAGCAGCATGTTAATCATGTTAGAAACATGCTAACAGCATGCTAGTAACATGATAATCGTGCTAGCAACATGCTGGTAACATGCTAATCATGCTAACAACATGCTAGTAACTTGGTAATCATGCTAGCAACGTGCTATTTGCATGCTAATCATACTGGAAACATGTTAACAACATGGTAGTAACATGTTAATCATGCTAGCAACATGCTAGTAACTTGCTAATCATGCTAGTAACATGCTAATCATGTTAGAAACATGTTAACAACATGCTAGTAACATGCTAATCCTGCTAAAAACATGATAGTAACATGTTAATCATGATAGAAAAATGCTAACAACGTGCTAGTAACATGCCAAACATGTTAACTACATGTTAGTAACTTGGTAATCATGCTAGCAACGTGCTAGTTACTTGCTAATCATACTAGAAACATGCTAACAACATGCTAGTAACTTGCTAATCATGCTAGCAGCATGCTAATCATGTTAGAAACGTTCTAACAACATGCTAGTAACATGTTAATTGCGCTAGCAAACAACACACACACCGTGAACACATATTGAACAGCCATATTGCTATCACTGCGGTGCCCGTGGAACAGTTGGGGGTTCGGTGCCCCAGTTGGGGGTTCTTGCTCAAGGGACTCACCTCAGTCGTGGTATTTAGGGTGGAGAGAGTGCTGGTTATTCAGCCTCCCTGCCGGGGACTCGAACCCGCAAACTTTCGGTTACAAGCTCGACTCCCTAACCATTAGGCCATGGCTGCCCCCTTTGTAAGTATTGTTTTCATTATAATGTATTGATACAAATCAGTGATCAATCATAATTATTATTTTACCACTCTCACGTAGAGGCAGCATCTGGGGTGTGGGAGTCTGAGCGGGCGCATCAGGCGCAATCATCAAACATATTTTAAAGCAAGCCGGCGCCATGTTCCTGGCCGCATCATCACTGTCTTTACTGGGTGTTTTTAGCGAATATCTGCATTTATTCACACATGACTGGATGTGGTGGACTGTCATGATTTTGGCTAGTGCAGAACACTACTAAATGGTGCGCATCAGAGGGGTTTTAGATGGGTATAGGTCTGAGAACAGCCGACTGATAAAGAAGTGTATACGCCGTATACTGTACTTGCGTATACCCTCCACTACACCACTGATTATAACTATTCTTATATATTTACTTTTCTGCTCCTTTTCACGTATCTTTTTGCTCAGTAATTAACGTTCATCAATGTATCAGTTTAGGGATTATAAATATTTTGTAAATATTATAAGTGATACCCGTCAATCATGTCAATAAAGATATGTCTTTTTTCTATAGGTGGCAATAAATGAGCGTCTGTACTACCTATAGCAAGTTATTAAATAATTGACTCAGTTGATTCTTTAAAATCAGGGAATCATTACCAAATGAAACTTAGGCCTATATTTCTTGACAAACACTGATTCATTCACTCAATGAAACACCACTAATTATTATATCTTTGTAATTATACTTACTATAGACTATTATTGATATTAAATTTATTGTAGTAATTAATACAGAGACACTCATTTGGGCAAACGGCACTAATGACTTGTTTACGACTTGACGCTTAAAGCGGAGGACTTGCAACTCAACTTAGACTTGCCCGTCTTGACTCAGGACTTGTCTGTTTTGACTTGGGATTTGACTCGAGACTTGAATGCAAAGACTCGAGACTTACTTGTGACTTGCAAAACAATGACTTGGTCCCACCTCTGGAACTAATCCTTTAACTTTGCTGTACATAAATACATTATTATACAGATTTTTTTAGCATGCACACTATTTTTGACACATTTAACGTCTAGCTGTAATAGTGAACAAGAAATTACATTGAGTTATGCTTCTCGCAGCATAATTCTGTGAAATAAAAGTGGCTTTTGTGTTATCATGATGGTGCATTTGTTAAGGGTGTTGTTTCATGTGTTAGAAATAACTAGAAAGTAAGATTAGAGTTGACAGTAAAATGTGAGAGAACAGGAGGGGTTGTGAAAATGAAAGAGCTATGGCTGGCATTAAAATAAAGTAAAATTATCTTGCAAAAAGTGAAGTTAATAGAAAATATTTGCACTCTTTCTGTGTTCACATTTTATATTGTCGCCCTGAGCTGAAATTTATACATCAGTCTACATGTGTAAAGTAATCAAGTCTATGAAGCATTCAGATTGTGAGCAGCAGCAACTTTGGCAGCATTGATACTGAGAGGTCACAGCTGAATCTGTAACTACAGGATGTAATGGTTCATTGTCTGGTGTGGTAAAGTAGTAACATTTCAGATGCTTGTCACTACCATTTACCTCTTTCTGAGCAATTTACAATGTATTGTCTACAAAAATAGACAGAGTGATACTTACATATTCTCCTCCCATAAATAACAGTGTGTCTTTAGTAAATCTTGACAGTCAATTTTTTAAAAAAGAAAGTTTGCACTGGCACCAGCTGATAGAAAATCTGGCCCTTAATGATAGACCGTACACCCAAATATTACAAGACAGTCCCACTGAGATCACATTTTAAGAATTAACTAAATATGGAAGTAAATGAACCTTTTAAGTGTCACCTCAGAGGGACGCCTAAATGTACTTCACTATATGACAATTAAATCCTAATCTAATCATGACATGACAAACTATATATCATTGGAAAGGTCTAAGACTCCTAAATAGATATTTTAACACTTTTATTTTTTACAAATTATGTAGGAACAGTAACAGATTAATTTATGACAAGAGTGCACCTCAAAAATCTACATCATAACAGGAGTTCTGACCTTTGTCACCAAAAGTATTTTTATATTGCCCTTTTCCCTATCATATTTTAGAAATGATCATAAATTATATATCAGTTGAAAGTTTAAAACCTCAAAATGTTAAAATCTGGCATTGCATTACCATGGAAATGGTACTTCAACATCATATTAGAAAATGTGAATTATAACAATTTAACTTATAGTGCACTTTTACGTCAAAATGTTCAAAAATGGGGGTGACAGTTAAAGGGTTAATGACTAATAACATTTGATTTTATTATTCTATTTAATATTATATTTATTTTATTAAATTAATGAGTTTGAAAGAAAAACAGGATGTTGAACTGCAGTGATTGAGGAAAAATGCATTGCAATGTTGACAGTTCTGCCAAATTTAAACCAAATAATTTGTATATGTGAATTAAAAAAAAATAAAATTATATTATTATATTATAGGTAGAAATTTTAAACAGAAAATGTTAAAAAAAAAAAAAAGTGGTTATATGCGGTGTGTGGTGACACATCACATACAGACCCTGAAGATAAGGATGAGTGAGAGAAGAGGAGGAGTTGTTGTAACACTTCCCAGTGTGCAACAATGAATTCACAGTGGGTGGTTGCACATTTAAGGTGGACTTTTATTCTGAAAAACATGAATTAATTGTCTTAGTAGCGGCACTCGTGGTTTGCACGCATTTACTCTCGCTCTCAAACTCTCTCGAGATTCAACATATATTAAACAATACATTTTAACATACAATTTTTATCATGTACTCAGCACAAATTGATTAGAACAACATCTCCTGCTATATTCTTAATAAACAACATTCGTGTCATCACATGAACTCATGTTACACGTGCAAACTTATAAATCAACGCATAACACGGTTAATACTTAACAGATACTTGCTTCACTTACTATTCAAACGTATCAGGAAATATACACACAAACATAATGAACGTTAATACACTTAATCTCACATATTTTCCACCAGCTTACCTGAAAAACATGAATTAATTGTCTTAGTAGCGGCACTCGTTCGCACGCATTTACTGCTACTCCACCGCCACCTGCTGGCGTAATCTGAGACTGCGAGCTTTCTAAGACCACAATGTCTATTTAACATTAGAAACAGTATGTAGCTTACTTCTTTTTCTGTTGTACTTTTTTTTGGAATGCAATACTTTCACTCATTGCGTTACATTGTGAGTATTAAATTAGGTTAGACAGATCAAATAGTTACTGAGAGGACAGAGTATGGTCCACCAAATTGACCCAACAAAGGTATCCAGTGGTGGCTGAAGGTTTCCTGCGTGCTTTTTCAGTGTGCAAAGTAATTTAATTTAAGTTAAATTCTGACTTAGGGGTGTGCGATATGACGATTTTTGATCGTGGACGATACAAATGTGTCCACGATCTGCTTTTTGAGAAATATCGTAGTTTCGTGCTATTCTCTCAGCTGCAGTTCTGGCGCCTCCGTCTCAATATACTGTACAACGCGACATACATTCACTTCAGTGTTAACTCAACGGGACACTGCACTTATTCACAGTCACAAAAGTACAGTATTTGCTTTAAAGTCTTGCCGGTTAAACATTTCATTCGCGTGCTGTTCCGACATCATGTCTTTTCCACTGTGAGTACACCTGAAACATGCGCACATTAAAATACTGTTAAATAGCGCCTAATTACTGAACTAAGTTATGCATCATGTCTGATTACGCTACTATTGTCAAAACACACAAGGTTTACATATAAAAACTGTTTATAGAAGCTTATGTCTAAAGTGAAAGTAAACAATTGAATTGAGAGAAAAAAAAAAAAAAACGGATGCCTGCCTGTATATTAGACGTGCAGCTCTTAAAGGGGCAGTACTAAACATGGTGCCGCTTGTCATCAAAAGGATGTTCACCCAAAAATTATAATTCTGTCATTTTTTACTCACTTACATGTTGTCCCAAACCTGTATTACTTTCTTTCTTGTGCAAAATAGATATTTTGAAGAATGTGGATAAACAAACTGGTCCCCATTGAATTTAATAATATAAATGATCAAATAGACGACATTCGACAGAAACTCATTCAGGGTTAAAACAACCTGAGAGTGAGTAAATGATGGTAATAAATTAAAACACTATGACAGAATTGACAGACAGAGGACAGAATTTTTATTTTTGGGTGAACTATTCTTTTAATTGTTATTAAAACAAAACACAAAGAGAAAAATCACTCACTGCTCTTGACTGAAGAACTTTAATACAGTTGCTTTAATAAGAATCAGTGTACAATTGATGTGTATATAAAGTGTATAAGTATATAGTGTTTTTATACTTATTTTTTATATTTGTTAATTCAGTTTTTTGAATGCTCTTGCTTAATACACCTACTGTACCTGAAAAATAAAGTACAGTTTGTATTTTTGGTTTTTATCTTTTAATAACAAAGATAAAATAATGACAAAGATTTTTATCTTCGCTCACTTTGGCCTAAATATCTGCTATTCTTTTTTATTTTATACTTTGTTACCTTGAAAGTCTTTGTTTTTAAAATAGGGAAATCAGTTTGGCTGTACTGTTCTGACAGTTTTCAAAACAGTAAAACCAACATGATAAAGAATCGTGATAAAATCATGAATCGTGATATTTCTGAAAAAATCGTGTGATATTTTTGCCATATTGCCCACCCCTAATCTGTCTCCATTTTATTATGACCTGGTTGTTTGGTTGTTTGTCCATTTCTAATTATTATTATTCTGACACCTGATTATTCTAGTTATCCCTTTACTTTATATCTTACTCATTTTTTAGGAAATCTATGTTGCTCAGAGTGTCTTTGTAAATTTTATAGGTCTGGCTTTCAATCTCATCCGCATCTAGCTATTTTTAGCTGTACAGCTTGTTTTGCTCCTTGATATTGCAATTTGGTGTGTCTCACTATATTATTTTAATGTATTATCTTAACTATGAGCACACTGATTTGTAGTACAAACTGTTTTACTGTTTACTGCACATTGTTATTCTTCTCATTATTTCCATTTAACGGATAATGAACCGTAAGTTTCACCCATAGGCTTGTTTAAAAAAAAAAAAAAAGGTAGATAGGTTTAAGCAGTATCATGAACCTTTATCTTTATGTATATTTAAAGAAGACCCTAAATGTAATGAACTCCTCTGCAATAAAGCAAAAAGAGAGACGCAAAGAACCAACATCAATGATTAATTTTGTAAGGGAAGGTGAAGACCACTGACTACAGCAGGGATAGGCAACATTGGTCCTGGAGCGTGTTATGATTCAGACTGAAATGAGAAAAGTGCAGTGGAAATGAAAGCCTTCAATGTCATGATAAAAATAAAAAGTTTTAATTATAATAAAAAATTTCTAATTATATTAAATATATGTTAAAATGCTTCAGTAACTAAATGTGTTTCCTGTGTGATGAAAAAGAAGAGGAGGAGTTGTGAAATTGAATGGACAGGTATAAAATAAGGTGAGACAGAAGCAAAACTTATTGTGAGGACAGAAGCTTATGAACTGCAATGGTAAGTCCTTGTATCCTCTATATATACAGTGGCATGTGAAAGTTTGTGAACCCCTTGCAGAATCTGTGAAAATGGGAATAATTTTAACAAAATAAGAGAGATCATAGAAAATGTTATTTTTTTATTTAGCACTGTCCTGAGTAAGATATTTTACATAAAAGATGTTTAAATATACTCCACAAGACAAAAAAATAATAAATAAATAAAATAAAAAAAAAAGCTGAAATTATTAAAAGAACCCCGCTCAAAAGTTTGGGAACCCTTGGTTCTTAATACTGTGTGGTTCCCTGGATGATCTACGACTGTTTTTTTTGTTTTGTTATGGTTGTTCATGAGTCCCTTGTTTGTTGTGAACAGTTAAACTGAGCACTGTTCTTCATAAAAATCCACCAGGTCCTGCAGATTCTTCAGTTTTCCAGCATCTTTTTCATATTTGAACCCTTTCCAGCAGTGACTGCATGATTCTGAGATCATCTTTTCACACTGAGGACAACTGAGGGACTCAAACACAACTATTAAAAAAGGTTCAAAGCACACTGATGCTCCAGAAGGAAACACGATGCATTAAGAGTCGGGGGTGAACAGGATGAAGATGTCCAAATTTTTCTTATTTTGTTGAAATATCATTTTTTTCCCATTTAGTACTGCCATTTGAAAGCATCAGAAGATACTTGCATGTTTCCCGGGAAGACAAATTAAATACAATTTACCTTTATCTTCAAATTCAAAAAGTTTTCACCCCCCGGCTCTTAATGCATCGTGTTTCCTTCTGGAGCATCAGTGAATGTTTGAACCTTTTTTTAATAGTTGTGTTTGAGTCCCTCAATTGTCCTCAGTGTTAAAAGATGGATCTCATAATCATACAGTTACTGCTGGAAAGGGTTCAAATATGCAAAAGATGCTGGAAAACTGAAGAATCTGCAGGACCTGGAGGATTTATTCTAAAGAACAGTGCTCAGTTTAACTGTTCAGAACAAACAAGGGATTCGTGAACAACCATGAAAAAAAAAACTAAACAAAAAAAACAAAAAACAAACAAAACAAAATAGTCGTAGATCATCCAGGTAACCACACACAGTATTAAGAGCCAAACTTTTTTTTGTCTTGTCTACTATATGTAAACATCTTTCATGTAAAATATCTTACTCAGGACAGTCCTAAACAAACAAAACAAAACAAAAAAAAAACATGCATTTTGTATGATCTCTCTTATTTTGTTAAAATTATTCACATTTTCACAGATTCTGCAAGGGACTTCCCAAACTTTCACATGTCACTATATAAACATTTGAGCATGTTGGTCAAAAATAATGTTAATAATCATATTCCACTTCAGTTCAAATCAGGATCAACTAGCGTTCTGTTGCTGACTCTGCTTTTTGGGAGTGGAAACTTCTTAATAATGAAGAGAGGTAACATTTAATTCATATTAAAATATATTTATGTTGAATTTTCAACCCATTACTTCAGGCCAATTCTGTAATGAGCCTCTGATAATAATTAAAGTTAAAGCAGGTGTTGCTAGATTAACAGAGTGATATATAACAAGTTTAACTTTCAAGCAGGTAAGAAATTCTACCCACATGTCATATTTATGAAATTCTTAGAGCTCAAATGTGTGATTCTGTCATTTAGGGTTTGTTGCTGGCCGTACAAACGTCACAACGCGGTGTCCTAAGCCTGCAAATTGTAATGTGAATGGCTTCGAAGTGGACTGGTACAAAGTGAGCAATTACTGTGTCAGATACTACAACCAGCCTCTTAGCTTCACTGATGCCGAGGTAGTTTTTTTTTTGTCATGTAATGTTACCAAAAAAAAAAAAAATCAATGTAATGCGTGGTTATTAAATGTTCTTCCTTTTTTCATATCCAGTTCAGCTGTAATCAGAAAGCCCCTGGTGGGCACCTGGTGTCAGTGCATAGTAAAAAGCATAATGACCTCTTGCTCCAAATTGTGAAAAAAAATGACCAAGTGGCCCATCGCATCTGGCTTGGAGCCTTTGAATTATTTAAGGTTTGTGAGTGTTCACAAATAGGGAGAGCAAAGATAAATTGTTGTTATTTCCTGATTTTCAGTGACATTCTTTTTTTTAAAATCTCCTCTCATTCTCTCAGACTGGTAAATTTCGTTGGCTTGATGGATCCTTCTGGGACTATACAGATTGGGCACCTGGTGAGCCCAACAACATGCACAACACAGAGGATTGCCTAGAGATGAACTTGAAAGGTATGAACAGAGAAAAACCAATGGGTTATAGGACAATCACATTCAATTTTAACTAAATGTTTTGCTAAATGATGTATTACAATGATGCTATGAGGAATATGTAGTGAGACACACTGCAGAAGGTATAATAATCATTTACTGTCCGTCACATTTTCAGATAATGGCAGATGGAATGACATCTCTTGTTCTAACAAGAAAAACTACATATGTGCCTTCAAAATACCATCTTGAAACCAGGCTCTGAGAAGATGGAGTTTTATCTGGGTATCATCCAGTTTAACTTTCTGAATAAAATGATTTTCTCTGCATCAACAAAAAAATAAAAAATAAAAAAATTAACCAATTCTTCAAATAGATTTAAAATGATAATAAAAAGCATTTGCAATCAAAATTATCATCTGATTTTGTTTTTTTATTGTTTGCCTGATTGTAATGACCATAAATATTAAGGAGACCAGATTTCTGAAATGGAAACTGGGGACAGTAGTCAAAATGCCATTTAAATCTCTCTTGTGATTATCTACAATTTAAAAAACAGGGACAATATTTTTTTCCCCATATACTAACATAAATAATGAATGAATGATGTTCGTGAGTCAAACTGACTCTTGTTTTAGGACAGCAAAAATCACACTATGAAAAATAGTAAAGTAACTACTGCAAGCAAACAGATTACTCAAAACAGTATTACATAACAAAATTATGATTTTACAAATCCAAATTTGTATTTTTTTGGAACATCCACATGTTTGTTTTGGAAATGTATCTTTACTTTCCATAATTAGGGTTATTATTTTGTATTATAGGCTAATTTTGAGCACAAATATTCTTTCTGAAAATGTAATTGTACAAGTGTAATATTTAGTTTATTATTTTATTTTTAGCCTATTATTCATTCATATCAGAGTTGTGATGGCGGGAACTGATGAAATATTTCATTTATCTTACAGAAAACTGAAGAAGTTACTTCCTTGATAGCACAGGTACATCTCGGAGACGTCTATTTGACGTCTGCATTTACATCTGCAAGACGTATTTTTTAGATTGTTGCTCATCTGCAATACATCTATCGGACGTCAATTGGACGTCTATTAGATGTCTTTAAGAGGTTTATGATTTAGAAAGTATGTAAAACTTACATCTTACAGACGTCTGTCAGATGTTTGTACACAGCAGATGCTTTCCAGATCAAGTGATCTTTAACAGACGTCTTGCAGACATAGGTGTGCTATCTGCAGTGCCGGCCCGTCCAACAGGCAATACAGGCGATCGCCTAGGGCCCCGCCTTAAGGGGAGGGCCCCTCCGCCGCGAGGTTGTCAATTGGATTTTCAGGTGCGTTCGACTTGAAGCAGCACTGTGCAGAAAGATCCGTGTTTACAAAGTACCGCAAGAGCTATAGAGCGAAGACAGCGCTGCATGTTTTTAAATCGCTCTCGAGGTACTTTAATATCATCATACACCGATCGGTGTGCGAAACTTCCAGCCGCACACACCAGGGCTGTACAGTGCAGCAAATGTGTCGAACGTATGAAAAAAAAAAAAAAAAAAAAAAAAAAAAAAATTCAGTCCGTGCGATCAAATTTACCTCAGTGGAACGCGTGCGTGGATTTATTATGTGTTTGAGTCTGTTTACAAACCTGCCGTCTAAAGAGAACATTTTAATGTTTTTGCTCCAAATTCATTTAATAACATCAGCGGAGTGTTTGAAATAACTTCCTTTTGTGATCTGACGTGGCTTCACATCACAGAATGAGGCAAAATTATTTTATATGGTATTCTATCAAGTTTTCATCTAGGTTATTCATATAAAAATACCCGATATGGCTTGAAGAACAGAGATAAACCATTTAGTCGCAATCGTACAGATATGTATCCATATTTCATCAGTAAAAACGTCTCTATCTGAATTTTATTCAGCTACGCGATAGCGCATACCTTTATCCATATTAGGGATATCCTTTATGAATCAAAAATTTTAATACATGTGTGCACTCACTAATGCTCACAACACATTATTTTGGCTAAAAATAGGAATAATAACACTTTTCTGTTAAATATATTGATAACAATCATTATGTTTTATTTAATGTTTTTATTCAATAATAACAATAATCAGAATCGGTCATACTGATAGTGACATTTTGGCCAAATTGTGCAGCCCTACAAACAGGCGCAACAAACAGTGTTTTTTTTTTGTTTTTGTTTTTTTTGGTAAATAATGAAAAAGCTAGTCTGAAAACCTCAGTTACAGTTTAGATTTTGTTGCTGTGGTTCAGATTTTGGAATTCACTTAATATTGCCTATAGTCTTGTTACAAATTAATGCTAGTTTTAAATTATTTAAATGAAAGAATGATAGAGAGATTAAAGTGAAGTTGTGGTAGAAATGGAATTCAAACAATATCTTTCCAAAGCTGAAAAAAAGGATGTTTTGACTGCAATATACATAATATTAATTGCTGTAGTACTTGTTTTATACATGCAATGATGCCCATGACCACAGAGTAAAAAAAAAGATGAGTAAAAAATTGAGCCACATTTAGCATGCTACGAGCATGTTAAATAATCAGACCCGGATCCAATGTCTAATGCAATTTTTTTTTTTGTGATCATCAATCCATCCTTAAAAACAAGCAGAATAGCCTGAATTTCTAATCATTTATGAATATTATTAGGCCTATGTTTATTTTGTTTATGCTGTTTATTTTATTTCGTTTTTGTATATACTTCATTTATATGTTATTTATTTGTGTTTCATGTGTATCTATTTACTCAAGCTCGCTTGTGCTCCTATTTGCTTTTAAATAATTTGTTTAAATATTTTTACATATGTTTGTTGAATGTATTACAATTAATACACATTAACACTTAAAATAGTGGGGCCCATTTTCAATATCTTGCCTAGGGCACCAAAAAACCTACAGGCCGACACTGGCTATCTGGGTTTGCATGTTTGTGAAAATTACCCAGTTAGTACATGTACGTCTGCAAGATGTCTGTTAAAGATCACTTGATCTGGAAAGCATCTGCTGTGTACAAACGTCTGTAAGATGTCAGTTCTACATACATTACATACGTTCTAAAAATGTAATTACATTACATTAATAATACGTCTTGCAGATGTAAATGCAGACATCAAATAGACATCTCCATGATGTATTATATCTGATCTCTGTCCAGATGTTAGTTTCTTCAGAAAGACTTTACTCCACAACAAAACTTTAAGGAACGTTTAAAATTGTGTGCAAAACAATCCTGCACTTTTTCATGCCTTGTTACACAATACACACAAACAGTATTACTTTAATTTAACAATTAGTTTGTATGTACCTACCTTAGGAGTGTCATTTAATCATTGATGATAACAGCTCTCTGCTCTCTTCCATGTAAAGCTTTTCATGATAGCGGTGCTAATCAGTCTAGCTTTCAGCGCCATCTTTTGGTGTAAATAATAACGACACGATTACTCCGATAACGTTTATATGCTACAAAAAGACCCAGGATAAATAGATACGGATACTCATCTAGGAATACCTGAATACAATAATTTATTAGATAGAATTCCCATGAGCACATTAAGCACAACACTGAATTCAGGGAGTGCGATTAAGAACTCAACAGATGGAAGGGAAAACAGATTTTCATACATTTTGGTGATATATACACAATTCATTAGTGGAATCTAAGAACACACGATGTAATATTACATGATATTTTGAGATGGGAGTTTTTCAACATACCCTAGCTGCATTGAACACGAATGCAAAGAGTACACACAGAGTTAGAGAAGACAAGTTAAAAAGCATATATATATATATATATATATATATATATATATATATATTTTTTTTTTTTTTTTAATTTTTTTTTTTAGAACATGACAGATCGTTCTGCTAGATAATACCCTTCTTCCTCGGCTGGGATTGTTTAGAGGCCCTTTGAAGCTGCATTTAAACTGCATTTTGGAAGTTCAAATTTGGGGGCACCATAGAAGTCTGACTTCATATAATAGACTTCAGTGTTGCCCCACAAGTTTGAACTTCAGAAATGCAGTTTCAAAGGGCTCTAAATGATCCCAGCCGAGAAAGAAGGGTCTTATCTAGCAAAACGATTGGTCATTTTAAAAACAAATTGACAATTTATATACTTTTTAACCTCAAACGCTTGTCTTGTCTATGTCGGCCTGAACTGTTTTTCCGTTCAAGACAGTTAGGGTAGGTCGAAAAACTCCCATCTCGTTTCCTTCCCCAACTTCAAAATCATCCTACATCACTGCAGAAGTACCGACCCAGTGTTTACAAAGTAAACATACAAAGATGATCAAATGCACTTTACAAAAAAAAAAAAAAAAACAACAACAACAACAACAAAAAAAAAAACAATACAAAACAAAAAAAAGGTAAAACAGCGATATAGGACGATTTTGTTGAAGAAGTTGAAGAAGAAAACGAGATGGGAGTTTTTCGACATACCCTAACATGTGCATCGCAGATATGAGACAAGAGGAGCATTTGAGTTTAAAAGTATATAAATGGTCGATTTGTTTTGAAAATGACCGATTGTTTCACTAGATAAGACCTTTCTTCCTCAGCTGGGTTCGTTTAGAGCCTCTTGAAGCTGCATTTTAACTACATTTTGGAAGTTCAAATTTGGGGGCACCACTGAAGTCGACTATATAAAGAACATTCCTGAAATGTTTTCCTCAAGAAACATGATTTCCTTACGACTGAAGAAAGAAAGACATAAACATCTTGGATGACAAAGTGGTGAGTACAATATTTTTACATCTGTACATTTTTGTTCTGGAGTGAACTAATCCTTTAACCAGAGACAGTGGCAGATTAAGACTCTGTGGTGCCCCTAGGCAACGACACCTAAAGTTGATGTTTTCAGAAATGTAACAATGAGTGCATGGTCTCGTTGCAGGGATGGGCAGCATTTCAAATACATTTGAAATACAAAATACTATTTTATATTAAATACCTTTGAAAAAAAAAATGCATTTAAATACATTTAATCTTAGTATGTTTGTATTTTCAAAATACATAAGGTACTTTGTCAATCAACCTCCTTATTAGACTGCTGATTTCCTGCAGGAATGGGCAGTATTTCAAATACATGTATTTAAAATACTATTTTGAATTTTTGTATTTAAATACCTTTGTAAATACAAATAATCTTAGTATTTTTGCATTTAGTATTTTGTATACTTGAAACAGGAAATCAGCAGTCTAATAAAGAGGCTGACTGGGAAAAAGTATTTTATGTATTTTGAAAATACAAAAATACTAAGATTAAATGTATTTCAGTACAATATACAGTTTGGTATTTCAAATACAAATAATGTAAAATACAATTCACAAATTATGTGTGAATAAAGACAATTTAGTCGTTTGTTATTTGCGTAACAAATGACAATACAATTTTTAGTTCTAAAGTTTTTGACAGGTGGTCTAATAAGTTTG
>CM070007.1:9826204-9837435 GCA_036247105.1 Cirrhinus mrigala
GATCTGTGCTCTTAACTTTTCGACGACAATCATCACTGGTCTCAAAGTAAGTGTTTAATATGTATTTTAAATGTGTTATAAAAAGGCTTTTGAAAAAAAGTATTTTACAAACAGTTTAAATAGTTATTTTAAAACTCTTTGACACTACCAGTGTTTTTACTGTATTTTCGAGGACATAAATGCAGCCTTGGTGAGTTGAAGAGTCTTCTTTGTGAACATTTATGAATTGTAATGTTTACAAACTAGACAAGTACTGTATATCATTATGTGAGTAATGTAGTAAATAATGTTTAGTTTCTTACACCGACCAATTGTTTTGTTTCAGAAGACCTCACTACGTTGCCAAGCACCAGTGGACCACCAAGGGATCATAGGTCTTTAGTATTCTACTAAAGAAAGTAAGTTTCTAACTTTCATTTAAGGAACTAGGCTTTTTTAGGCTTTGAGTTTGTATTATTGGTTTCTGGTTTCTAAGTTTAATGTACAATGATCATGTACAGTTGTGCTCATACGTTTACATACCCCTTGCAAAATATGCAAAATGTTAGTTTTATAAAAATATAGTTTTATAAAATTTTATTAAAAGTAATAGGGATTATGAAAATCGCATGTTATTTATTTATTTATTTATTTTTAATTTAGTACGGTCCTGAATATTTCACAAAACAGATATTTAAACTCCACAGGACCAAATAATGACTGAATTTATAAAAATGACTCCATTTAAAAGTTCACATACCCTTGTATCTTAATACTGTGTGTGGTTTCTTGGATGATCCATGATGTTTTTATGTTTTGTGATAGTTCTTTGAGTTCTTTGTTTGTCCTGAGCAGTTCAGCTGCCTGCTCTTACCTGCACATTATTTGGTTTTCCAGCAGCATCTGCATATTTGAACCCTTTTCAAAAGTGAGTGAATGATTTTGAGATCCATCTTTTCCCACTGAGGACAATTGGGGAACTAATACATAACTATTAAAAAAGATGAGAACATTCACTGATGCTCAAGAAAACAACACAGTGCATTAAGAAATCTTTGAATTGGATGATTAGGGTAAATTGTACTTGCATTGTCTTTTGGGAGAGATGTAAGTATTTATGTATCTTTTGAAGTGCATTGCTAAATGGGGGGGAAACAAAATATGCAAAAAAGAAAAACATTCCTGTTCAAAAGTTTACACCGCTGGCTCTTAATGCATTGTGTTGCCTACTTAATATTACAAAAGGTGAGAACATTTACTGATACTTATGTATGAGTCCCTCAATTGTTCTCATTGTTAAATAGATGGATCTCAAAATCATACAGTCACATTTGGAAAGTGTTCAAATATGTATATGATGCAAAGATGCTGGAAAACCAAATAATGTGGAGGAGCTGGAGGATTTTTCTGAAGAACAGCAGGCAGATGAACTGCTCAGGACAAACAAGGAACTCATGAACAACTATCGCAAAAGATAAGAACAGTCGGGAATCATCCAGGAAACGACACACAGTCTTAAGATTCAAGGGTATCTAAACTTCTGAACGTGGTAATTTAAATTGGATATTATTTTGTCTTGTGGTATATAAACATCTGTAGTGTTCAATCGTTTATTCCTAATCCTAATCCTACCCAGTACCTAAACAACTACCTTACTAACTATTAATAAGCAGCAAATTAGGAATTTATTGAGGGAAAGGTGTAGTTAATAGTGAATAAGTTTCTAATATTCTAAAGTGTTACTGTAAATGTATGAGCACAAGTATATATGACATTTTCACCAGGGTTCAGAATGGGATTTTTGCGATTAATATGAAGTGGGCCATTTTTCTTTAAATGTTCTGCATAGCAAAGTGTTATCATTACATTTTTACTACTTAAACTTTTCAACCCAGCACTTGCTCAGATTTGTGATTTGTGTTAAAAGTATCTAATTCCTTATCTTGCTTTCTGACCTAAACAAATTTAACATGACTGTACTAAAAGAATTAGTTCACGTCCAGAATCACAATTTACTGATAATTTACTCACCCCTATGTCATCCAGAATGTTCATGTCTGTCTTTCTTCAGTCAAAAAGAAATTAATGTTTTTGAGGAAAACATTCCAGGATTTTTCTCTATACAGTGGATTTCAATGGTGGTCAGCGGACTGAAGGTTAAAAACGCAGTTTAAATGCAGCTTTTAGACAAAGATGAGTCCTCTGCAATCTGACTTTGCTGCAACATGGAACCTTTGCATTATTGACACACTATTGTCCTATTTAATACTAAAAAGTTGCTTTGACACAACCTGTTGTGTAAATAACGTGCTGTATAAATAAACATGATATTTGACTTGTTATTGGTTAGTTGGTTATTCATTTCTGTTTGTCTCTGTCTCTTATTTATTCAGGAGGAGTCTGATGAACCAGATCTTGGAAATGTTCTGGGGATAGTTTGCTAGATCTCTTCCACCAGCATACTATTACAGCTTCAAGTGAGGGTGCTTTTGCTCGAACCCCTGTAGAACCGGGCCTGGGCTTGGCTAATTGCTCCAAACTACAACACAGCTGACATCAGGGATTCTCATCTTCTGAATGAGTGACACTTGTTTGCACAATTACTGTCTGCTCTATTTTTTGCATTATATATGCACCCAGCCTTATCACTAACAGCAGTTAATGAATGTAAACCTGTAAAAAGAAAAAATTTTGTAAAATGTTTACATTTTGTCATTTTACTGTTGCTGCTGTCTTGTCCTTTTCAGTTTGAAGACAGATCTCCTTGTACACATTGCCTTTACAGGTTTGCCTTGATATAACACATTACTTGACTGTTGTTAGTGATAAGACTGGGCAATTTAGGGCAAAAAAGCTTTTGTTTTAAAAGGTTAAAAAGAGTTATATTTATACATTTATCGAGATGTACCAAAGTACATCTGCATTTGATATGTGTTAATGAAATGCTTCTGCATTTTGAGGTTGTAAAAGTTTTGTGGTATTTTGGAAAATGTTTTTTTAAACTCTGCAGTGTGTAGAAATTCATTTTTCACAATAAACAATATATTGTTGTATTTTAAATATTCATTTTCACTGTGTTAAATGGAAGAGGTTAAGAAAATTCTGTTCAATAAAAGTCATTACTTAAGTTTTTTGAGTTACTTGTACTCAATGTTTTTAAGGCTTATCGGGGTTTACAGTGTACCCTAACTTGAAAGCTTAAAGGAATACCACAGGTTTATTACAGGGAATTCCTAGTATTACTGCAGAAATATGACTATAATAACACAAGAATATTACAGCAATATTACATACTGTACAACACAGAATCCTGTGGTAAATACTATAGAAATATGAAAGTAATACCACATAGTACCACAAGAATATTACATGCTGTACAACAAAATCCTGTGGTAAATACTACAAAAATGTGAAAGTAATACCACACATTACCGCAAAAATATTACAGGAATATTGCATACTGTACAACGAAATCATGTGGTAAGTACTACAAAAAATGGGAAAGTAATACCACACATTACCGCAAAAATATTACAGGAATATTACATACTGTACAACAAAATCATGTGGTAAAATGTCCCCAAAAACAACACAATACTACACAATTACCACACAAATTTTATGTGGTACTTTTGATGTGTTATCATATGGAATACCACAGGACATTTTTTGTAAGGGTCACGTTATAGATCACGATCCAGATCATTTATAAAGGTTTTAAAACGGTAGAATACACTCACTCACTCTGGGGGGTGAGATAGAATATTTTAAACTTACCAGTGAAAGGGTTAACACTTTTATCAATGCAGAATTCCAGCAGTCTCACTGGCTAGAATTAATCACGTGCTAAAGAGCTGATGTGCCATTTAATGTATCATATTATCAAGTTCGCATTAACCATTGTGCTAGGCGGGGCTGAAGCCCCGGGGCCCGAGCAAGGAGGGGGCCCGTGATTGGCTGTGGAGTAGATTGACTGGCCATCGGTAGCGCCGATCGCCAAAGCCCCACCACGCACCACACATATTAGCGCTATTAGGAGCTTCGCGTTTGAATTTGGTTTACAAATCCAATGCATTTATTCTATGTTTTACTTTTGAACGACCTGTGTACGTATCTCAGGTGATCACTGCGCCTAATGTCCGCATTCACCTCTCATTTTTCGTTCTATTGAAAATAAAAAGTCGTGACTGTTTACTTGTCTTCTTTGCAAAAAAAAAAAAAAAATCGATAGGCTAAATATATATATATATATATATATATATATATATATATATATATATATATATATATATATATATATATATATATAATGTATTTATATACAAATATAAATACATTGTATTATGACAAAACTAATGTATACTGTTATAATATATATATATATATATATATATATATATATATATATA
Source organism: Cirrhinus mrigala (assembly GCA_036247105.1). Taxonomy (NCBI): domain Eukaryota; kingdom Metazoa; phylum Chordata; class Actinopteri; order Cypriniformes; family Cyprinidae; genus Cirrhinus; species Cirrhinus mrigala. The sequence goes on from CM070007.1 coordinate 9,830,593, forward strand.
TATATATATATATATATATATATATATATATATACATATATATATTACATAATTTAAACACCAGTTTCAAAATGCAGCAAAGTTGGTGTTCTGGTGTAATAAAACCTGGACATATGGAGCACCAAGATGAACTTCAACTTCAACGTCTCATCCTGTCAGACAAATCACCTGACATAAATATTTTCAAACCACTGTGGTCAGTTTCGGAGAGAAGAGTTAGAAGCAGATTCCTTTCTTCAGCAGGAAGCAAGTTGTATGGATATGTTCTAAGAAGGTTAGAAGATGAATGTTGGTAATACACCTTAATAAAGAAAAATATTTCTTAGGTGTTCATATTATTTTTCCCAACCCCTGTATATGACATGTTTTTGAATGTTTTCGAATAATAACAACACACTGTTATGGGCTATATATTATAGGCTGGTATTGTAGCCTGTATGTTGTATATTGTTACTGATCTATTACATCAACCATTTATAGTATTAAACAAGACACACTTAAATTTCAAATATATAACCTGCACGGTGGTAAATAAAGGAAAAATGCGTATATTCATTTGTATGAAGATGAAAAATGCAACATAATTAACTTTTTTTGTTTTTTGTAGTATACAAGGATTTTCACTGTATTTATATAAAGATAAACAATGACTCTGTTTAAATCTCATGTTTATTGAATTTCACAAGTTAAATAGTCAAAAAATAGTGATTAGATCAAATATTGAACAAAGAAATACATTAAAAGGCTGGATAAGCATACATCTCACAAATTCACATGATAAAACAGAAACTGCATTAAGTACAAAATCAATATAGAATCCTCGGAGGAAATGCTATTTCATAGGACAAAAAATGGTCTTGTGTTTAATTAATAGATAATCACACCTTACATTTATACCCTGTGTAGTACATTTTATTGTATTGATAACACTTTATAGGTAAGCATAAAGGTTTTATCTTAAAATTTGAAATCATTAGATTCCAAATTTTGCTCAGAATGACACTGCGATTCTGGTCAGAAAATTGTTACACAATGTACAAAACAAATAGCGTATTTATGAGTATATTTGATCATTTCCAACCAAATCCTGTAAATATCCATCTCACTGACACAAAAACATTTATTTTGTTGTTTATTATCCTCACACCTTTTTTCACTGATTAGTTTGATGAGTTGGTTGTGTGACCTGTCAAGTTAACATATCCTGATAACAGAAGTGAATATTACATGTTTGCAAACATAAATAAGATGTCTTTATACAAATATTGGTGTGACTTTGATATCTACAGACAAAAAAAAATATAGGAAAGATGATAAAATGAAATCAAATGAAAAATTCCAGCACGTCTCTTTCCTCATTTCTTGAGGCCTTAAAAAAGAGAGAGAGAGAGAGAGAGAGAGAAAAGGCTTTTTTTTTCTTTTGGTCACAATCAAGCAGACAGTCAATGACAGCCAATCAGAAAATGTTGTTAAAGGAATAGTTCAGCCCAATTAAAATTCTTTCATCATTTACTCACTCAAAGGTTGTTATAACCTGTATGAGATGCGTTTTGTTCTTCTGTTGAACACAAAATAAGATATTTTTAAGAATGTTCATAACCAAACCGTTCGTGGTTTCCATTGATGTCCACAGCATGAAAAAAGATCAAAGATCAAAACATTTTCTTTTGTGTTCAACAGAAATGTTAATTTATACAGGTTTGAGACAACGTGAGAGTAAATAAATTATGACGAAAATGTCATTTTTGGTGAACTATCCCTTTAAAGCTTATCAGTAAAATAATCAGAATTACCTCTGTGCATTAATATATGATACATAATACCTCTTTTAAAGATATGAAATCTCAGAAGAATCATCGCTCAGTTTTTGTGGCTTTTCTGTTAAAATGAAAAGAAACAAACATTCACAACCTCATTCAGTTTTTGATTTAATATGTAATTATTAATGCTGAATTTAGGCATTTTTTTGTTGTTGTTTAACATTATTTTTTAACATTATTAGGTACTCTGTGCCAAGAGACGGATACAATTTCACTGCCTAGCCTAAGATAGGTTTCATATTGTTAGAAATGGTATGTAGCCTAATTTGAGCCCATCAGGGGTCTCAAAATGTGGGGTACTGAAATAGCTTTTGAATTTACACTCGCATTTTATTTTAATTTTCAAATTCACGGTCGTGCATACTCTATGAATAGGGAGCGGTGTTGCTGAGCGCGCGTTCTTAACTGGGGCTAAGGGGGGCTAGACCAGTATGTGGGGGTGCTAAGAAAATAAACGATATTCATGACGTCAAAGTTACTTAATGAAGAAAAAAATCCTGGGTAAAGTCATCATGTCACATGCTCACTAGCTGGTAGCCTAATAATAAGCCTTTTCAACAATATTTAAGCTAAAGAAACACCATTTATTGAAGCATTGTTGTCAGATTTAATTGGTGATTTCAAATATGAAATTTAATTATGAGCTTGGCAAAATGTTTTGGAAAATTGATGTTTGCCTATTCAAAGACAGTAGGCTTGTTTGAGATATGCCTAACCTTGCCTGAAAGATATTAGGTGTGTAATTTAATATAGTTTTCACATATAATTTAAACACATAATCACATGATGTCAGATATAAAAAGCAAACAGTTTAAAAGAGAATGCAGCCTCACAGTTGTTTGAACCAATAAGCATTAAGCTGTGTTGTCAATAAGTCGTTTCCCATCATGCTTTTAGTCAGTGCAGCTGGGGGAGAGCAACTGTGCTTGACTGAACTGCTGACTCGCTATTGCGAGAGATTTTTGGCATACATCAGCATGACATCACAGCATCTTTCTTTGTCTCTATTTTCTCTCTCTCTTTCTCTTGATCAATATTAAGTATTTAGTATTAAGTAATAATTAAGTAACCATTCAATCAAATATTGCACTACAAAGAGCAATACTAGTTTTAACTTGTCTAGAACTTGGCAAATGACCATGGAATTGGCGGGATTATCAAAGGCTTGTCGTGCATTAAATAATTTTAAATGCACATTGTGGATTCGGGTGGTTCTTTGCCTCCACCTCGTGCATTTAAAACTGACAAACCGTTGATTATCCCTTATGTGTGCTACACATTCTATGCTAATTTCACCTTTCTACACTCTCATGGCAATATCGCGAGACAGCTTTTTAGCTTGACAAGAAATCTTGTCACATTTTAATACTGTGAAATTGTATGAAATCATCATCATAAAGTAGGCTACATACGTTTTTCACCTGTGTGATTTGGACATTTCCTCTTTTCTTTGTTTTCACAGTATATTTCAGCAATCTTGTCCAGCAGTTGGTTTACTTGAGTCTGATCACTGGGGTCCTTGTTATTCAGTGCATGAAATCTTTTTCCATACATGTTTACAAGACTTTCAAGCTTTGGGCTCTCCTTAATGTATTCTTCAATACCTTTGTTTTCTAGATCATCCTTTCCAGACAAAATGATAATCATGCATTGTTTTGTTGTGCCAAGACATGCGTGTATGCGATCTATCATTTCGAAGGTTTCCTCGGTAACTTGTCCCACTCTGATTACAATCATAATGACATGTGGCTTAGACTGAGAGATTAAATCTTTCACTTCTGTATCTTCCTTAATGCCAGGAGAATCGATCAACTTTAACTTAAATTCAGACTTCTTGGTTGTATAAACTTTGCTGCTTTCAGTTTCATTATCATTTCCTAAAAGTGTCTTAATGGTTGAGGTCTTTCCTACCCCAGCCATTCCCAGGACAAGAACTCTGACTTCATTTGGCTTGTCCAGTGGTTCTGTTGTGTCTTTATGTGCACTTGAATGTCCTATTGTTTCATCAGATGTGATTTCATCTTGTTTTGGTTTTCCAATCATTTTTTCTTCTTGCTTTTCACTCTGGGAGCTCTCCATAGAATTTTCATTCTTTCTCTGTGTTTTTTTTAGATCCTCAAATAACTTGTTACGTTTTTTCACAGATGAACTATCTCTGTTGTTCCAGGAGTGCACTCGATTTCCACAGCGGTGAATAATGCTCCTCAATGCTCCCTCTTCTTCTTTAATAAACTGATGAAAGGATTTTGACTCAAGGTTATCACGGAATGAGAACAGAAGTGTGGTATGATTCCAAAAATCTTCTCCCAGGACTTTAGATAATTGTGAAATCATATGCATCTCTTTTGCTGTATAGGAACCGATGGGGATGACCATGAGAAAAGCATAATGCCCATTAAGTGATGCAGTGGCTGTCATTATTTGTGATGCGACCTCATCCTCAGAGATTTTAGTACAGTGCCATCCAGGAGTGTCCACAACTGTGACTTCCATTCCATTAATTGTCGCTGTTTCAGTCTGGTTTGATACTGTGACTGACTGAGTGGATACATGAGATTTAAAAACCTTTTGACCAAGTATTCTGTTTCCTGCAGCACTTTTACCAGACCCTGTTGTACCAAGCAGGACAACCTGCAATTTATCCTGGGCTTCCATTATCAAGTTAGTCTGTCACACTGAGCAAATATATGTCCTGGTGAAAGAAAGAGTAGTACAGATTAGTGTCCTATTAATTATGTGGAATAAAGAGTATTTGCAACAATATATTTAATTGCAATTAGAAACCGTAATCGTTTGTTCCAGTGAGTGTGATTGTAGACAGTTTTTTTTTTTTACTTTATTTACATGTTCTAGTCACACTGTGCATTAGATTCAATTTTTTGGATTAAAATGTTGTTCCAGGGTCAACAAAATATGTTGACCCAGGAACACATCTAACTCAGCAAAATCAGGACGTGCCACATCCAACCCACAACCACTGTAAAACAATTTCAATCAAGGTTCCAACTGAATTTCTGAATTTTCTATTGTACATTCTATAAAGTAATGACTCATTCAGTTTAAGATAGTATGTTGCCAAGAAAAGAACACATTCCACACTTAAACATGTAAAATGGGTTTCAGTTACAGTTTTTTTTCAATTGCTAACATCCCTTGTCCAATCTGTAGTCACATTTTCAAAACTCTAAACACAATTGGCACAACAGCTGTCTGTTATGGCCATACCATTAACACAATTCATGTTGCTTTCACACAATATTCAGCGAATTCATATGTTTCTAAAATGCCTAAATTTTCTTTTCACACAAGCTTACTTCATACCAAAATCATGGATCTTTCTTATCTTTTTTTTTTTTTTTTTTTTACAAATGCTTAAACACAGCATGAAAGAAATGAAGACCTAATGTTCCAAACTTTAGCAGGGGTATGTGATGATGCCCCAGGTAGAAGAGACACTTAAGAAGCCAGCTCTCCCCACCAAGCCATGTAGATTGACATCTTCGCTGGTGGGGAAGGCATTTCAAGAAGCTGGTCAGGCTGGTGCTGCCTTGCACATTATGGGGGTTTTGCAAGCGTATCAGGCTGACCTGCTCAAAGACCTGAACACGGGCGGGAGTATTAGTGAGGAGGTGTTTTTAGAACTATGCCGAGCCACGGATTTGTCTCTTCGTGCAACCAAGCAAACGGCCCGCTCTGAACCACCTCTGGCCCAGTATCAAGAGCTTATGCTTCGACATCGGGATGTCGTCCTAGCTCATCTCAGATCTCTGGGGTTGAGACTCAACGCCAAGAAAAGCGTTCTCTCTCCTGCCCAGAGAACAACGTATTTGGGGGTTGTATGGGACTCGATCACAATGCAGGCACAACTGTCTCCTGCGTGGGTCGAATCCATTCTAAACACCCTAAAGAATATCAAGCTAGGTCAGAAAGTTACTCTTCATTACTTTCAAAGAGTTTTAGGTCTCATGGCAGCTGCATCCATGGTGATACCTTTGGGCCTCCTGCACATGAGACAGTTTCAGTTGTGGCTCAGAGCCAGGGGATATTATCCAAGGGCCAATCCCCAGAGGCAAATAAGGGTTACGCGCCAGGGGCTTCGTACCCTTTCTATAAGGTTCAGACCCTGGTTTCTGACTTTGGGTCCCACTCTAGGTCCATGTTGTCGTCGCAAGATGCTAATGACAGACGCTTCCCTCATGGGTTGGGGTGTGGTCTTAAATGGCCGTCCAGCCCAAGGCATCTGGAGAGGTCATCTTCTTGACTGGCACATCAATTGTCTTGAAATGATGGCTGTATTTCGGGCCCTGAAATACTTCCTCCAGCAGTTAGGAGGCTACCATGTCCTAGTGCGGGTGGACAACACAGCAGTGGTCTCTTATATAAATCGCCAGGGCGGACTGTGGTCGCGCCGCCTGAACAGGCTAGTGCAACAGATTCTGCTTTGGGCACAGGACAAGTTTCTGTCCCTCAGAGCGATTTATATTCCAGGGCATATGAACATGGGAGCAGACTTTCTGTCCAGACAAGCTGTGACACACGGGGAATGGAAACTCCACCCCGAAGTAGTCAGTCATATCTGGGAAAGATTTTATGAAGCAGAGGTGGACCTCTTTGCTTCACAGGAGACAGCACAATGTCCCCTCTACTTCTCTCTGACTCCTCCAGCTCCCCTGGGTCTGGACACGATGGCCCATATGTGGCCAGACTGCGTCTGTACGCTTTTCCCCCGATTGCGCTGCTCCCGGGAGTCCTGGCCAAGGTCCATCAACAGGGGTCTTGCCTCTTACTGATAGCGTGACGTTGGCCAACCAGAGTGTGGTTCTTAGATCTAATATCCCTCCTTGACAGCTCGCCGTGGGTGATTCCGGTCAGGAGAGATCTCCTATTTCAGGCGCAGGGGACAATATTTCATCCCCAGCCCGAGCTCTGGAACCTTCATGTCTGGCCCCTGAGGGGGACCAACTAAGAGATGCTGGACTTCCAGCTGATGTCGTAGAGACTATTCTAAGTGCTAGGGCTCCCT
>CM070007.1:9837535-9848058 GCA_036247105.1 Cirrhinus mrigala
GGCATGGAGTGAAGTCATTTTTTCTTATAGTTAATACTCACAAAGGCAAATTATGTTTTTAGCACAGTTTCTACTTCTCCTTTTTGTCTTTGGTGCTGAATGCTGCACATCCTTATAAATGAAAACAGTTTGCAGGTGTGCCGTGCAAAGAGCAAGAGGAAAGACTTTATGAATAATTACTTTATTTCAACATGTCCTTGCACTGACTGATACAACAAAAGAGACAAAAGCACAGAGAGATTACAGCTTTTTCTGCTTCGCAAAGTAAGGTGTAAAGTACAATTATCTATCTTAGGTACGTGATGTTGGAATTCGCTTACTTTTTTCCTTTTCTCCTGCATATTAAACGTTATAAAACATTTACTAAATAAGCAGTGGTATTGTTTCATGTTGTACTTATGTAATAAGTGGTAGAACTCTTATACAACCTTTTCCTTGCTATAATAAATGGATTTATTTATTTACTTAAATTTTATTTCAGCAGGAAGTATAATGCATGTGATTCCACATAAAATATGAGTTAAATGTTTTTCAACATTCAAGTTTCTTTTGCTCTATTGATTTTAATCTTATTGAAGAAAAAGATTCTTTAATACATCATTAAGAAAAGAGAACCTACCACTGCGAATACGAATAATGTTTTTCTCAGCTTGCCATCGTGCTTGCTGTTCATACTCATTGTCCAAAGCCTCTTTTGCTTTTTCAAAAGCTTCGCCTTCAAGTTTAGCCCTCAGAGCTTTTATATCATTCTGTTTCTGCTCCTCTAGCTGTTTTAGGATGCGAAATTTTTCCACCTCAATCGCTTTCTCAACAGTGTCAAAGATTTCACTGGTGTAATGTTGCCCGCCATTTTTAGTGACCATTTTGTCAATTTGTTCAAACAACTGAACAACCTGTTGTGGATTCTTTTCTTCGTTATTAAACACATGGAAACCTCCACCGCATGTTTTAATGAAATTGACCAATTTTGGGCTGTTCCGCAGAAATGTGTTAATGTTTTTGCCCTCCAGTCGATCACCATGAGTGAACAGTGCAAAGGTGTGGGTGTAGGACTCCTCGCCAAAAATGTTTTGAATGATCCTAACTGCTTCTACATCTTGATCTGTAAATCTTCCCAGCTGAATCACGACTAAAAAGACATGTGGACCAGGAGCAGAGAACGAAAAGCACTGCTTAATTCTGCTGATCACTTCATCTGCAGTTAGGCTGGTGTCAAACAGACCTGGAGTGTCAATAACTGATACATTTCTTCCATTAACTGTCGCATTAGATTTTTCACATTGTTTAGTCACAGAAGAGGATGAAATCTCGGATTTAGAAACGTTTTTTCCCAGGATGGTGTTTCCTGTTGCACTTCTTCCTGCACCTGTCATTCCAACCAAAAGAATCCGGAGCTCTTCACCTGAATGATTAATAAGAATTACGTTATTTAGCCCTCCTATACATATAAAAGTATGTATTACAAGTATTTTCTGACCTGTATTTGAGAAATAAAAGCACAGTACCTAAATCACTTGAATTGTGGATTTCTTGCTCATATTTCTGCATGAAAGAATATTATACATTGTTTCACATCACATTATATTATTGTTTTCAACATTTAATTGCCTGGATGCACAGTCATGCAGTTATAATACCATAGTTTATTTGAGTAAGTATAACAATTACTTTCAAATATATAAATGTAATTAGAATTTGTAATATTCAAAACTCCAATTAGGTGATGGACTTCTGTTGTAGTATTTATTTAGAAAATAAATGTGATTTAGTAATATTGCATCTCTTTTTATATGTAATCTAACTTGGTCATGGTAATTCCATTAACTGTCATATCTTGTCTACTTTATACCCAAAAACCAACCACACCTAAGATTCATTAAACTCTCTAAAGATGCCATAAACTTTATTTGATTTTCTTTTGATTTAGATAAACATAATGTAGCCCTGAAGCATTGCGCAGCTTTACATTTCCCTTGTTCTCTATGCTGCTGCTGCCAGTTCTCTTTGGACTAAAGCCTTAAGATTCCTTATGAATCCTCATGATTTGAAATCTCACCTAAGATGATCGAATACTACTTTACATTGGAGAATTCCTCAAATGGAATATATCCATGGTTGTATGGTTTCTCAAAGTTCTGTCATGAAATGAATTTCTTATTACGCACCTCATACGCCATGTATACCGCAGCTATGACTACCATTATTAGTACTGTCCTCTTGATGAGCTCTATGACAAACCTTGAGCCCCTTGATACATCTGACTGTTGTTCAATGGCTTCCATGACTATTGAGAAAGTAAGATAAAAACTGTTGTTCTTGCTTTAAAATATTAAAATGAGTAAAAATCAAGCATTGGTGATAAACATAAGCATCACTGCAAGTTGATTGCAACACTTTCAAAAATGATTACAGTATTTCACAAAAAAAAAAGGCCTGTGACAATTCATGCTATTCTATATATATGTACTACTGGTTACACATATTTCCCAATGACACCATCTCTGCTTCTACTTAAGATTTATCTAACTGCACACAAAAGCTTACATCACTGAATGTAATCACTTTCTCTCACCTTTCACTGCGGGATCAAGTCATTTCTTTTTCTAGGCTGTGTTATCTTTTTCTCTGTCCACTTCGTTTCAGTATATGCTCTTCCTATATAAACATTAGAAAATAAACTTGCTAGACTTGTTTGTTTCATGGGTCACATGGTGTTGACTGCCACCAAAGCAAACAATGCAGCACTGCATGCTAAGGTAATTAGCAACATATGTTTTGTTCTTATTAGGGCCCTATTGGAATTGCTCTGTTTATAATCACTTTGTGCCTTCAGACATGCACTTTTTTTCTTTGTCTCTTCAGTTTACTTAAATTTAGTTATAAAAGCGATGACTTAATTTTAATTTCCTGAGATAAATAATGATTAAGTCTACATATCTGCCCTTTTATGGAGCAGCTGTTAGCTGCATCCGCCATGGCGATAGGAAGTCTAGTGCTTCCCTGTTCCACCTTTTTCTTCAACGCGGAAGTAAGCCTATGTAAGCCTATGAGACTTCCGGTTCATTTTCCACTATAGGGAAATAAAGAGAAGAATAACAACATGCAGTAAATGGTAAAACTGTTTGCACTATAAACCAGTGTTCAATAGAAAACTACAAATCCATTCAAAAGTGAATTTAATAACAACAATAATAATCTTTTAGGAAATTATACATGATTACAAGTTTTGGATGAATTGCAAGAGTGGGTGTTATAACAAAATTTATAAAAGTTATAAAATTTAAATAGCCACATTTCAATCACAAGAGACATCTAGAAGCACTGCGTGCTGATTAAGGACCTTGTGAAGTAATCCCAGACGATGCTCTTTGGTTGGGTTTGAAATGACTGTTGCAAAAAAGAAGAATCCAAGGTACATCCTCTGGTCCAAAAAGTTAAAAAGCCTTTATTTACATTCTGGCCATCTCAATACACAATAAAACTAGAACTCTGCACACTGATGCATTTCGGCCTTCAGCCTTCCTCAGAGTGCGTCAGGTATCAAACAAATGCCTGGTGTAGATATAATTAGGATTTGGATTTTTGGCAACATGTAACATTCTCTCTTGCATCAGTCAGTAAAGACAACAGTTCTTGTTTCATTGTCTCTTAAAGGCTGATAAAAATCCTCATTTTTAAGTTGTCGATAGACCTCTTCTATATATAAATTTCTACTCCATATCACAACAGCTAACTGCTGGTTATGCTTAAGTTCTCAAATGCTTCTACGTAGCCTTAAAATCTCAGTCTTAGTGATGTTTAATTTATGAGCACAAGCTTGATCCAAACCGAGTAAACAAACTGTTTATAGATTCTTTCTGTTAAAACTTGCAAATCAAGAGAGATGTAAAAGGTTTTCTATTACAACTAAGTTAGTGAAATATTTTGCACAATTAGAATTTAAAAGTTTTTTTCGATTTAATAAAGTCAAATAGCATGTCTTGTGAAGATGAATAGCCAAAGAATCTGTAGAATAGGTTCTTTAAATAACTGAACAGTTTCTCAAAAAATGAAGGGTCTCTCTCAGCTTCCTCTCTTGCCTGCTGCTCATAATCATCATTTGTCTTTTGTCTTTCTTTTTCAAAGTCTTCTCCTTGAAATTTGCCACTAATATCTGCTATCGCCCTTTGTCTCTGCTTCTCTCTCTCCTTCAGGATACGCTGTTTCTTTTCCTCAATCGCTTTCTCTACCATTTCAAGCATCTCACTGGTGTAGTGTTGACCACCATTTCCAGTGACCATTTTATCAACCTGGTCGAGTAACTGAATGACCTGATCAGGATTTTGTTCTTTATTGTTGAACACATGGTATCTTCCATTGCATGTTTTAATGAAACTGACAAGTTTTTGGTTGTCCCGCACAAATGTGTGAATGGTTTTGTCCTCCAGTTCATCTCCACGAGTGAACAGGACCATGGTGTATCTGGAAGATTCCTCACCAAAAATTGCTTGGATTATTCTTACTGCTTCTGCTTCTTCATCTGTGAATCTGCCCAGCTGAATCACAACTAAGAAGACATGTGGACCAGGAGCAGAGAAAGGAATACAAAGTTTAATTCTGTCAGTGACTTCACCTATAGTTAGGCTGGTGTCAAACAGACCTGGAGAGTCAATGACAGATACTTTTCTGCCATTTATAATTGCATGAAACTTTTCACATTCTGTAGTCACAGAGGAGGAGGATATCTCTGATTTGAAAACCTTTTTCCCCAGGATAGTGTTGCCTGTTGCGCTTTTCCCCACACCTGTTTTTCCAACCAAAAGAATCCGGAGTGGATCGCCTGGATGATGCAAATAATACTTATTAAAAAAATACTTTTTAAAAAAAAAAACAGTGCAATATTTATAGAAAAAACAGTATTTTACCTATAGCACTCGAATCGTGACCTGAAGCACCCTTTTGATAATTTTGTTGCCTAAACATCTAGAAATAAGAGCAACATTTTATCACATTTCTATATTTATCACATATTTTTATGTTATAAAACCAGCAGAGAAAGAAATGTGTATAACATATAACATTTTCACTTAGAGTACTGTGAAATACAGCAGTTGTAGACACAAAAGAACAAAAAAAGCATTTGGCTACTTTTAAGTTACATGCCTATATTGTATTTACGGTTGTACTTTTATTGTGACTTGCTTAACACTTTACAATAAAGTGTCATTTGTTAACATTACTTATGTATTAACAATAACAAACAATGAATAATACATTTATTATTTATTAATCTTTGTTATTGTCAGTTAATAAAAATAAGGTTGTTTATTGTTCATGTTAGTTCACAGTGCATTAACTAATGTCAACAACGTCTGATTTTAATAATGCATTAGTAAATGTTGAAATCAACATTAACTAAGATGAATAAAACCTGTAGAAGCATTAACCATTCTAAGTTCATGTTAACTAATGTAGTTAACTAATATTAACTAATGAACCTTATGGTAAAGGGTTAATGAATTTTTAAACACATACCTGCACCGTTATTGCAGCAGTGACCACAATTATACCAAACAGTATAATGAAGGAAGATGAGAGCCAAGATTTTGTGGTCTTTGCTGGTGTTTCAGGAGAGTTTTCAGTGTCCTCCATAATTTCTGCTGAGAGAGAAAGATCAAAACTGTTGTTTTCCTTCAGGAACTCAAGCTGCGTCGACCACGCTCTAAATCACGTGGGCGAACAGTCTAGAGACTGAAGCGAGACATCACAGGCTGGGTGACGTAGAGACCAGGAAGCTTAAAAGAATGTGCGGTGCGTGTAGGCGGCAGCTTCTGTCTGTCAGTGTAACTGGTGTTGTCTGCGTTGTTTTTGATAGAATGACCAGACGGACAATCAGCTTGCGTTTTCGAATCTTCTTTTACTCTGATAAAACATAAACAGTGTTTATAGATAGTGTCAATTCACCCTTTTTCCTTTTCTGAAAGCTGAAGTGCACTGCAGTTAGCATGTGCTTTGAATGCATTGAAGAGACATCAAAATTAAATCACGGAGTCAAATAAAATGAAAACATGAAAATAATAAAACATACATGAACAATTAAGTTGTAAATATGGTTTAAACAGAAAAACTAACTTTAAAAGTGATATTTAAGGCAAAGATGACATTAGATTATGGAGAGCTTAACAAAAACCCACTTTTCCCATGTGGAAAAAAGGGAAGAGGAGGTGCAAGAGACAGGAAATTAAGATTAACATTGCCATCAGAAATTTAAAGGGAAAGATGCACACGCACAAATAAGCTTATCAGGTACTTCCACAAGTGACGTCACACTGATGCATTTCGGAGTCCGCAGTCTTTTTTTATTTATTTATTTTTATTTTATTTTATTTTTTTAATTCAATCTCTCAACATTTTACAACAGTAGCCAGGTGGTGAAGACAAGAAAAAAGAAACTAAATTACAATGTCACTCACAATCGCCACTTGCACTCTCTGCTACCTGCGACGTCACTTGCAATCCACACAAATCGTGGAGACAAGATGCTGTGGTGGTTAAACGATTAAAACTAATTTAATAGCATAACGTACAGGGTCGTGCAAGTCATCTGTAGGAGATAAAGACAAGACCCGCAAATCCGTGGCCACAGAACAGCAGAATATGAACGCAATGCACAAAGTCTCTGGTTAAGCGTTTTCCTCCCATAGAAAAAAATGAACACCTAATATGGCTTAATGTATATTAAGATGCAATTAAAAGATCAAATTCGATATACAGTTTATTAATATAATGTATATGTAGGCTATATAGTGTTTTCCTTCACAAAACGTGGCATAATGTAGCGATTAAAAAGATAAAGACTAAACTCATATGCTCCTATTCATTAAAACAACTACAGACAAGCAGGTGAGCCCAGAATAAACGCAACGCTGCGTGTACTTGTGTTTTCCCATATAGAATAATCTCTACACAACTTTTAAATCATTGTGTTTTTTTTTTTATATTGATTTCCTACGGGAGGAAAACGTCTATTTAATGCATTGCGTTCTGGGCTCATCTGCTCGCCTATACAGAGTTGGTCCTTTTAATATCACTTATTGCATTTCTTATTGCGCGTACTGGTATATAGTTTGTCAACAATAAGGTTTATACTGAATTTGGTCTTCATCATCTTAGCCCGTTTTCCACATTAAGCGTTTGCTGGGCAAGCATAAAAGCGAAAGTTTGCACATTGTGTTTTATGGCCATATGCCTGCCTTAAAGTACATTAAATTAATAAACTATATTACAGATTTGATCTTTTAATGCCACTTAATGTATCTTAATACATTAAGCCATTGCAAGTGTTAATGGTTTTCTATGGGAGGGAAACGCTTAACTGGAGACTTTGTGCATTGCGTTCATATTCTGCAAGTTCCATACTGGTTACATCAGCAAGCGCTCTGTGTGTGGGTGTGTATGTGTGGGTCACTCTGTTTTTGTGCCAGTTTGCACAGCTTTTATTTGAGAGTGTCATTATGTCCTATAAGCATTCAAACAAATATAAGTAGCGGCATTTAGTGTCCCTCTCTGCACGCACTATTTCGGGTGGGGATACACACAGTCAACTCGTTGTCTGTTTGGGGGCGAAGCATGGGAGTCAGCTCTCGCTACTAGCTACTCAGGGGCAGGGATTCACGCGATTTATGTGAGGTTTGTTCGAGAGCTGAGAACTGGGGGTTGCGACTGAACGCCGGGAAAAGTGTGCTTTCTCCATTACAGAGAACCACTTATCAGGGCGTGGTGTGGGATTTGACCACGATGTAGGCACGTCTCATATCGAGTCGATCCTCGCGGCAGTCAAGGAACAGTAGGCCGGTCACTCACTGTCAGACTGTTCCAAAAACTGTTGGGTCGGATGGCAGCTGCGTCCAATAGAGTACTTTTTGTCTGCTGTACATGAGACCCCTGCAGTGGTGACTCAGGGGAAGGGCGGTGTACAGCTCATCATACGGTGCCTGTCTCTCCTCAGTGCCCTCAGGAGATCGATCTGCCAACCGTGCCACCTACGGTGCTTCAGGGCGCAGCAGTCTCCGACGAGCGCTTCTTTCAGTCACCGCCCGGGAACGTAGCGGTACTGAGAGGCTAGAACAGCTGGTTCAACACAAACATATTCCATCATATTTGTCCGTTTTAAGTCGGACAAAAATTCTAACCAGCATACACTGGTTCAAGTCAGAATTTGATCGAGCTGCGCAGCGCTGTGTTAAGTCGAACATACATATTAGGCTCGTTTGAGATGCGCCTCGCAGTGAAATAAGTGCAGTCAAGACGGACAGTTCTGACCTCTCGAAGTAAATGATAAACATGATATAAAAATGATATAATTTCAGCTCTGTTGTTTTTATATGAAAATCATTATGATGAACAAGACACTCAAAGTGCTTGCTATTTAATTCCATACGAAAGATGCATTTATCATCCATTTTTACTTTAATACAAACGTATTTTAGGTTTTTATAGAAATATGACAATCACATATCTCACGCAGAGATCCTACTGACATAGTGTTTGGGCATATTCATGCATAATTTAAACACATAACCACATGATATTAGATTAAAAAATAAAACATTTTAGAAAAGAAATTGTCTGAACCAATGAGCATTAAGCTGTGTCGTCAGCCAGTCGTTTCCCATCGTGCTTTTGGTCAGCACAGTCGGTGGAGAGCTACACTGTAAAAAATAAAAAACACAATTTGTTGAGTCAGCTTAAAATAATTTGTTACCCTGCTGCCTTAAAATTTTAAGTTCAGTCAACTAAAATATGTTTAGTCAACTTGAAATGTTAAGTTGTACTAAGTAGCAACTTAGATATTTGTGTTTGCTAAACTTAACAGATGGGTAAGTAACCCAGCTGCCTTAACATTTTAAGTTGATTCAATTCAAATATCTAAGTTGTCACTTAGTATAATTTAACATTTCAAGTTAAATAAACTTTTTTTGAGTTGACTGAACTTAAAATTTTAAGGCAGCCAGGTTACAAATTATTTTAAGTTGACTCAACAAATTGTTTTTTACAGTGTACTGCACTTGACTGCTCAATCCGAGACAGCCGACTCACCATCGCAAGAGTTTTTTGGCACACGTCACGCGACATCACAGCAAGACAGATGTAACTCGGACACATTTCTTGTCGGCATGCATCTCGCAATGATCACTTGTGATTGGTTCTGCGCAGATTTTGTTCATCTCAAATGAGCCTATTGGTTCCTTTGTTCAATGTGTCATGTTCTGATTGGTTTTTAGTCACGTGTCTTGCCATTGGTTGGTTTGTGTCATGTGACCTGAATTGTTTGATATAAGTAGCCCTCATGTTGCTCTTGTCTTTTGTTGAGTATTGAACTGTGTAACCTGTTGTCTGTGAGTCCGGTCATGCCAACTCATGTCTGTTCATGCCATGTCATGTCAGTCAAGTCAAGTCTGTTTGAATTAGTGATGGGAGAAAACAAACCTTTTTGAAGCTTCGAATCAATTGAACCAATTGCTTCACAAAATGATTCACTGTTTCGAAGTGCTCGAAATACTAGTGATGCCTGCTGGTCAAAAGTGTGTAAATGCAACAAAAACTCAGGCTAAAACATGCGTAAAAACAGCTTTTAAAAACCTATTGCAAATGTTTTTTTGAAAGTATAGTACATTAAATACAATTAAAAAATAATAAAATACTATTAAATATGAAGTTTCTGTATAATATGTGGTTTTTAAAATATTTTATATGAATTTGCAGGGCTTGTTTGTTTTATGGACAGTTTGTATGTAGAGGCCAGTAAGAGACTATTAACTACTTCTAATCCTTTGAATTACACAGATGTCTTCTTTAAAATGTCTACAAATTGAGGAAATTGATCCGAGATCAGGTAAAAACCATAGACGCTGGTTCAATGGTTCGCCGTGATCTCAATGAACTCACATGATTCACAGGTTTTCCCAACTGTCTTGTCTGGAGGTGTTCACATCATGTCTGCTACTCCAGAACCTGCTCACGTCATGTTTGCCAAGCCAGCCCTGGTGATCAGCAACATGACCAGCATAAACCAGCAAAGGACCTGCATTATCAAAACCAGCTTATCAGAATATATTAAACTCTTATGCAACATTTTACTTGCTATAATAAATGCATTTATTTTACAACAATTGCAGTGTCCATAGAAATTTAGCATGATCAATGTCTAGTGTGACTATGTGAACACATAGTCCCTCTTTGCATTTTTTTTTTTTTTTGGGGGGGGGGGGACCACTGCATGTAAGTTACAAAACAGTAAAAATGTATTTTCTTTGCAGATTATATTACAACATCTTAGAAAATGGACAAAACAGAAAAGCTAAGAAGCTTTTACTGAAAAAAAAGCATACTATATTGAGTGCAGACTCGTAGTGAATTAATCTCACCCTGCATGATGCAATTTCCTATGCTTGTCCTAAAATGTACAAACACAATGCATGAATCCTGTCCTGAACTTATATCTTAGCCATACATTTTGTGGCATGGAGAGAAGTCATTTCTCC
>CM070007.1:9848158-9918158 GCA_036247105.1 Cirrhinus mrigala
ACTAGTAGGAATTGTACCGTTTTTAAAAGCAGGGTATCGCGATACTTAAGTACCGGTACATTGTGCAACACTATTTTGGATATTTTATGGAAGTTTCTATGCTCACCACCTTGTTTCATGTGAGCTACATTTAATTTGGCATCTAATAATTAAAATAATGACTTAATGATATCTAAATGTGTCATTTAGCTGCTTACCTGATGATAACCTGATGAGGTGGTTTAATGCTGCAGGTCGTTGACTTTCTCTGAACTTCATGACATTCTTTTGAAGGATCTACAGCATTTCTGTACATTGATCTTCATGTAATTTGAAACACCATCCTCAGTCAGCAATATGAGGAAAGCTGAGGACGTTACAAACTGCTGAATGAACAGGTACTCAAGTAAGACAAATTACTGATAGTACTTTTGAAGGGAACATTAAAAAAAAAAGTAATCACAACAATCACAATTTATGTCGTTTTCATGTGGTGCTTTTGAACTTTAATATTCTTAAAAGATTAGTTAATCTCTAGAAAAGATTCCTGTTAATTTACTCACCCTCATGTTATCCAAGATGTTCACGTCTTTCTTTCTTCAGTCGAAAAAGAAATGAAGGTTTTTGAGGAAAACATTCCATATAGTGTATCCATATATCCATATTTTTCTCCATATAGTGGACTTCATTGGGGATCGATGGGTTGAAGGTCCAAATTGCAGTTTCAATGTAGCTTCAAAGGACTCTACACGATCCCAGCCTAGCAAAACGATCAGTTATTTTCTATTAACAATACAAATTTATATGCTTTTGAACCACAAATGCTTGTCTTGCGCTAGCGCATCTACCCATTGCGTGATCACGTTGAAAAAGTCACATGTGGTTAACTCATTGTCTGTGTACTTCGGTTCAAAAAGGTAGGGTGGGGTGAAAAACTCCCATCTCAACTTCAAATTTAACTTTTATTTTGTAAAAGGCATTTCATTTTTCTTTGCACGTTCGCTTTGTAAACGCTGGGTCGGTACTTCTGCCTACATCACACAAGATTACGTAACGCGTGAGGTCAACCTAGTGCAAGATGAGCATTTGTGCTTAAAAAGTATATACATTTACAATTTTTTTTTTTTGAAAATGACATTGTTTTGCTAGATAAGACCCTTATTCCTCGTCGGGGATCGTGTAGAGCCCTTTGAAGCTGCATTGAAACTGCGATTTGGACCTTCAATCCGCTGATCCCCATTTAAGTCCACTATATGGAGAAAAATCCTGTAAAACCTTCATTTCTTTCTGACTGAAAGACATGAACATCTTGGATCACAAGGGCGTGAGTAAATTATCAGGAAACTTTCATTCTGAAAGTGAACTAATTTTTTTTTAAATTCGTCTAGTTAGGCATTTTAGGTTAATTTTAAAAAAAGTGCTTTCTGCAAATGTAATAATTAAAATATTTTTGTACGTTCACCCACGTGGTAAAAATGACCGGGTTGTGACAGCAGAAATTTCGAGAACACTTTAAAGCTTTGCAAAACTATCCCACACCCTATTCAGACCCTGTTATTTTGCACATACATTCAGTATTGCTTTATTTTAACATAAATAAATTAGTATGTGACTACCTTGAATCCAATCCGGTCCCGGTTAGTTCTTCTTGGCTAAAGTATCGACGCGCAATCAAGTGATCAGTGTGGCTCACAGCGTCCTCTGCTGGTGAAAATACTTCTTTTGCAGCGTGTTTGAGGGCTGTTTTGAACGTGCTGTGTAACGGAGGCATTTCCAGGTACAGGACAGGATTTACACAAGCAGCATTCACAGGAACAAAGCAAACCTTAAGTCATCGATTTTCAATTAGAGGCTGGTATTTCAGCCATTAGCGACGCAAAAGGTATTTAAATGAGCAGGTTCATCGGTATTTACCAAATTGTCATGTCAGCATGAGCTTGCTTTGTTGTTCGTACGCGCCTGATGAACATGACGGCAAGATCCTATTTAGCTAATCAGATAAACACACAACTGTTTTAGGAACATCATATTTCATCCCAAGCATTGTGTTTGGCTTTAAAGATCAGTCAGTATGAATTTGTTCCACGTGTACAGTGATAAGCATAATAAAACAGCACAAACTCCCACATGCTTTCAAAGTGACATTTGACACAGCTGCAAGTTCCAAGAATCATAATGAAAAATAAAACTTAAAGTGAAATGGCTTTATATACCAACACAAATATAAAACATACAGTACACACTTTCAGAAATAGCTCGGTACAAAAACAAAACAATAACAAAAGAACAACCGCTGGTCATGAGACACAGATATACAGACATGTGATGACAGGCTGCAAACGGTTTACTCAGCATTCAAAGTTACATATTCAGACAGTTCCTGCAAATTGCTCACTCTTCACTTTTGACTGCAGATTTGTACACATTCGATGATATACATGTAAATAATGTATATTTACTATAGTTTACATTTAGTATTTTTAAATTATTTTTTAAATAACGCACTGCATTCTTTCTTAAAACTATAAAATAAAAGAGTATTTCCTTATCAGTAGGCCTTTTTGAAAATATATTAAACTTTCCTGTTCCTACATATATATAATTCCTACATATAATATATATATATATGAACTTACACAAAAACACACATATGTACAGCAGGGTCTAAACACCTGAGATTCTATAATAGAAATGGTAAATGGAAATTTGCATACACATAATTAATATTAATTTTTAACTATTTGGTATTTCAATACCAATTTTTTATTATTATTTTTCTAATTTTTTAAATTACATTTTGAATCCCAGCTTGCAATGTGGACTTTTGAACCCTACTGTATATACAGTATGTTAATAATAATGGTGCTGCATTTCAGGAGTCCACCTTGCCGTACGTCCCTTCAGGTGGCCGGTAGTATTTGGGAAAGGCCATCAGCTGGAGCATGTTGAAAGCGTATTTTCTGCACTTTATATTCTTTTGCACATTCTCAATCCGGCAGCCTTCTCTGATGAGGGGAAAATGAAAAAGAAAGAACAGGAAAGGAATGATAATGATGATAATGATGAGGATGAAATGATAAAAAGAGCAAAAAAGACAATGAAAGGCCTCGGTGATTGTACCTGCATGTTAATATGCAAAACACGAGGAAACATTTTGATTGTACTGAATAAATGACACTTCAATTATGAAAGCACAATGCAACAGATAACTGTGACATTCATGCTGCATTCAGAGCATGTCAAAAAACAAACAAACACGTTCTCACTTCCTTCTGACAAAAAACATGCAGCTGCTAAAATGCTTTCCATTTCAGATCAAAATACCATTCCAAATCTGTATGTGACATTTCCTGTAAGTGTTTCACAGAGAAAATAACATAAGGGTGGAAGACATGAGGGTTCGAACCAGTAAATATTACCAAAGTCTTTAGCAGTATGAGTGAAAGTACTTATTTTGTTAGTTGTGGCACAACATTAAATTCCTATGAAAGCCTGTTCCCGCTGCAGGATAAAAAAAAAAAGTAACTGCGACTTTTTATCTCACAAGTCAAGACTTTTTTTCTTTGAATTCTGGGTTTTTACTTCACAGTTGTAACCTTTTCTCAGAATTGTGAGATATAAACTCAGAATTCAGAGAGAAAAAGTGTGAACTATGAGACATAAACCAAGAATTTGGAGAGCAGAAAGTCTGAATTAACAAATATAAATTTAGAAATCAGAGAAAAGAGTCAGAATTGTGAGATATAACCTCAAAAATCAGAAAAAAGTCTGAATTCATAAATGTAAACTTAGAAATTAGAGAAAAGAGTCTGAATTGCAAGATATAAACTTGGAAATCAGAGAAAAATGTCTGAATTGCGAGATATAAAATCAGTAGTCAGAGGAAAAATGTCTGAATTGCGAGATATAAAATCAGTAGTCAGAGGAAAAATGTCTGAATTGTGAGATATAAACTCAGAAATTAGAGAAAAGAGTCTGAATTGCGAGATATAAACTTGGAAATCCGACTAAAAATGTCTGAATTGCGAGATAAAAAATTTAGAAATCAGAGGAAAAATGTCTGAATTGCGAGATATAAACTTGGAAATCAGAGGAAAAATGTCTGAATTGAGAGATATAAACTCAAAAATGGAAGAAAAGAGTCTGAATTGCGAGATTTAAACTTGGTAATCAGAGAAAAAGAGTCTGAATTGTGAGATATAAACCCGGAAATCCGAAGAAAACTGTCTGATTTGAGAAATACAAACTCAAAAATTAGAAAAAAAAAAGAAAAAATAAGTATGAATTGTGAGATATAAACTCAAACATCAGAGAAAAGAGTCTGAATTGTGAGATAAAAATGTAGAAGTCAATGAAAAGAGTCTGAATTGCAAGATATAAACTCGGAAATCAGAAGAAAAATGTCTGAATTGAGAAATACAAACTCAAAAATTAGAAAAAAAAAAGAAAAAAAAAGTATGAATTGTGAGATATAAACTCAAACATAAGAGAAAAGAGTCTGAATTGTGAGATATAAACTTGGAAATCAGAAGAAAAATGTCTGAATTGAGAAATACAAACTCAAAAATTAGAAAAAAAAAGAAAAAAAAAGTATGAATTGTGAGATATAAACTCAAACATCAGAGAAAAGAGTCTGAATTGCAAGATAAAGATTTAGAAATCAGAGAAAAGAGTCTGAATTGCGAGATATAAACTCAGAAATCAGACAAAAATAGTCAGGATTGTGAAATAAAATTCAGAGGAAAAAAGTCTGAATTGAGAGATATAAACCAAAAAATCAGAAAAGAGTCTTAATCTTGAGATAAAAACTTGGAAACCAGAGGAAAAAAAAATCTGAATTGAGAAATATAAACTAAGAAATTATAAAAAAAAAAGAGTCTAAGTTGCAAGATATAAACTCTGAATTGCAAGATAAAAAGTTTCGTTTTTTAATTCCTTGGCAAAAGCAGGCTTCCATAAATACCTGTAAACAAAGACACTCCCGAATGCAAATCAGAAGTCAAAGTGTTATTTGTGAAGACAGAGAGAACCACTCAAGAAAGCAAGTAAGAAGTTAGACGCAGCTCGGTTATGGCATAATCAGCAGTTTATTGGTATTTCGCAAGCAAAAAAACAAGACTTAAAATGAGCCACACCACCAGGAGGTGGGAGCTGACAAGCAGAAGGGCGATTGGATAGAAGTGGCGGGATGCCGGCTTGTTAATAGCTACGGAGCCCACTTCAGGGTCGTCCCATTGGGAAACCTCTCCCTGGGCCAAGCGACCGCTGAACGGAAAGCAGAGAGAGAGAGAGAAGCAAACAAACACACAAACACATTCAACAAGATGTTAGATAAATAGGTCAGTTTAGACAGAAACTCAAAAAAAAGTTAAATAAGTTAGTCAGGCCTGCTCCCACACACACAAACACAACAAAACCTTAGTAAAATGCACAGCTTTGAAGGTAAATGATAACAGAAATGTATTCATTTGTTTGTTGAAGGAATGGAGGACAAAAATATCAGAAGCAAATGAGTCTCATTACATTCGAATACATTCATGTCTGTAATTTTCCACTGATGCGGACAGAATAGCAAACTTCAACAGCGAAACGATTGCGAAACGTCAAGTAATCAAATCCATATTAAATGTGCTGGGAAAGGCAGATTGGGCAATGCAATAATGATACAAATGTCGGTTGTGTTGTGCACAAAACCAAACACACAGTCCAACAAGTGTAATCTGATTTACAAATAACTCTTTCAAACAAATCAGTCCAAAAGACTCACATATCAGTATCACTTTTATAAGCATTATTGCTGACTTGCTCAACTGCAAAATGAATCACCATTCTCAAACAGGTTTCTTATACAATCCCTCCCAAGTAATAAATTAATCATTAATGGATATGAGTTAACAATGAAACATTCACATCATTTTATATTGTGCTAATATTGAAAACACCTGTCAATTAAAGCAAGCTGTGCGTTTATATTGAATTACGTCGTGCAATCTAAAAGCAAAAATGATTAATAAAAATGTTAACGCTGAATAAAATACATATTCACGGTTTCTACAGGGTTTTATGAGGGTAAGTTTGAGACTTTTTAAGACCTGCTAAGGGAAATTTAAGGGAAAAAACAATCAGCAATATGTTTCCTAAGCATATTTCGAGTTTTACTTTCACTTTTAAATTAGCAGCAATTCAGCATCTAGCAATTGTTTGTTTTTAGTTCGTTTGAGTTTGGTAAAAGCACCGTGCACATTATACTTTCACTCTTAAATTAGTGCCAATTTTGGCATCAAGCACTGAGTTTTCCCTCTTTTCTTCACTTTCCTTTGGTTTTAAGTAGCTTGTAAACAGGATGCTGCTGGCCAAATGGGTGCAGAATTGTATTGTTGTGCCTCCTCTCTCATTATGGAAGTAAAAAAAACCACCTATTTTACAGGATCAAAATAGAACTTTAATAAAATATAAAAGTAAATGAATAAATTGCAATTAAACTGTATTATTTATAAATTACAGTTGTAAATAGACAGTTACCTATGACTATTTCATTAGGCCTAATACAGTTGTCTAAGTGATCTTATTGTCTCAAGCATCCAGAAAACACACAAAAGAAAATTAAGCAGTTTTACTACGATAAAACCATGGTTAATTATGACAAGGGATGTCCACATGTTTTTGTTGCAGAAATTATAGAGGCTGTAGCATTTCTATCACAAGATTAAGTGGCTATTTGAATGAAATGTTTGGTCACTATTAAACAAGGGTTTGATCGTCCTGTAAGTGTAACAACAACAATTATTAGGCCTTTGGCGCCCTTTGCAGGCTTCTGTAATAATATGTAATGTACATAAATTGTTTATTTCGTATTAGCCCACATTATGTATTTTAACAGTGTTATTTAATGAAACCATATGATTATTTTTAATTAACCGACCATTATTGCCTCATTGTTTTTATATCTGTTAATGCATTTTAAGCCATGGAAACTAGTAAGGGCAGGTGCGTTGGTGGTGGTGAAATTATTACCGACATTAAAACACGTTATTAACGTCAACAGCAAAGAAATTCTCAGGATTATAAACGCACCTGAAAGTGATACATGGGCGTCATCTTGGCCTTTTTTCGTTTTCTTTTCTCGGCGCCGGACCGCTTATTATGATTGCAGTCACCCACAAACATTAGGCTACTTGAGGTGAGGGCGGGCGTGTGCGTGGGCGCGAATGCGGGAATGGCGCAATTACATTTTTTAATTAGCGGCATTAACGTAACGTAGCCTAATGAACTTTTATTTACAAAATTAATAATAATACATCATGTTATATGCCTAATATAAAATAATAGGTATACAAAACTGAAAAACAATGTGTATCCAAATAAATAAGAAACGTAGAGCATTTATTAGCAAAACAAATAAGAAAGCTTGGATGCATGGCATACACCTTGCACGCTTAATAATAATAATAATAAAAAATAGTTTCAATAAATAAAAATCAGCAAACACTGTGGAACCAAATAAATATGAAACTTCCACTTTCACCTTAGATAAATGGCAGAAGTCAACAGGCTTTTCAAAATCCAAAATATTTTTTAAAACAGGCGCTTTTGCATTTTGCGTTTTGAAACGCCATAGTCTCGTCTTTTTTTAATTGTATTGTCTGTTCTCTAACTAAACTAAATGATTTTTATTACTATAAAAAAAATAAAAACGACAAGTTCTTCTAAGGGTGACTAACAGATGAAGCAGCACATACCGCCATCTACCGCGTATTGTATAATGAATATTGAGCGACCTAAACCACGGAGCACAGAAATAAATGAAGCACATGAGGAAACAATCCCTCAAAATCAATGCCATGATCACATGAATTCAAGACCTGCTGCTGATTAAAACCTTTTCAAGGCCTTAATTCATAGAAAAGCAATTTAAGACTTGAGACTTTTTTAAGACTCCCAGAAACCCTGTAATATTTCCAGATGCACAGAAAGATTAGTCGAGGCTTCAGAACTCTAAAAGCAACAAACATTGCTATTCTTTTGTAAAGGGATGAAAGGGATGAGTTTTGTTTTTGTTCCAGATTTACACAATATCTCATTGAAATGCCACAGCGAATCCATACCGTTGTGTGAACGTCACACAGGTTGACATGCATCCACATTTATCAGCACACGTGTCAGCTTAGCCTTCTATTTTGGCTTTAAACAATTTCCGCAGACCGGTTCTGCTACGTAAAATCAACGGCCTTCTCATCTGCCATTGTAAAACAAACGAACTCGAAGCCTTCAGGGCATCAACACCCAGCACAACTAATAAGAGAACTGTCCATCAGCGCAGGCACTAACAGGATCTTACATCTTTGCGGTGGTTTTGGACAGAAAAATGGCAAGTAATTGTACTGACTGTATCTGAAAAGTAAGTTTACGCCACATTATAATATTTTAAATGTTTATGAATGATAAGAACTTTTCAGAGTCAAATACGTGCTGGAAACAGTTGAGCTGAACTGAACTAAACTGGTTATTGCACTCTTAAAAAGAAAGGTTCTTTATTGGCATCAATGGTTCTGTGAAGAACCTTGAACATCCATAGAACCTTTCAAATGCAGAAAAGGTTCTTTACAGATGAAAAAGTTTCTTTAGATTTTTAGAATGTTCTTTAAAATGGTTCTTTTGCGAAATGTTCACTGAAAGGTTCTTTTGGGAACCAAAAATGGTTCTTCTATGGCATCACTGCAAAAACACCCTTTTGGAAGCTTTTTTTTTTCAAGAGTTTATATTGGGATAAACAAACTTTGAGACACAGTGCTGTTTGGTTGAGCCAGTTTGTTTACTTTGGAAGCCACAAAGAAACTCAGAAACACTAAAGATCATCTTGCACCATCGTGACTTCTTTTTAATAAACTAGACTTATATTCAAATCTCAGCTAAAGTACTTAATCACTGCTTGAGTACATTTGTCACAATGCAGTTTCGGTTCTTAGCAGATAAATCAAACCATTTAGCAAATGATTCATTTTTTGGCACTGAGTAAAGTAGCAGATGGAGGAACAACTGAAATGTAAAGTCAGTGAATGAGAAATTAGTCTAATGTTCCAAAGCTCAAATCAATTCTTGGTGTTTAATGAGTAGTGTCAGAAATAACTGCTTTTATTTATTGAGTTCAAAGTGTGCGAAATATGTATATACATTATATAAATAGAAGAAAATGTAGTACTCATGAGTGACATTTCCTAAACATTTCATTTTTCATTTTGCGGTGGATTTCTGTCCGGAACAGCAGCAGCAGCAGCAGCGTTTGCTCTGTTTGAAACCAATTAGGGCTAAAACACAAGTATGTGAATATGTAAGTGCATGTCAGACTCGATTCACAAATCTATTCCAATGGACTTTACTGACACCGAACATTGAAAATGTTGTGTAAAATACTGAGCTATTTGTTTAAACAACATTTTTCAATAAGAACATTTCACAGTTTTTTTCCCCCACTGAGCTTGTTGCAGTGAATTGTGGTATTGCCCTTTAAAACATACATAAGATACTGAGCTATTTTTAAGCAGCATTTTATAGTCAAAATTCCTCAGAATTGAATGAATTGCATTTATGACTAAGTATATTTAACAGTTTTTTTCAGTAATGCATTCAGTAATGTGTTTTTTTCAAACAAAATTGTTTATATTTTTTCAGAATTTTTTTGGGCTTGTTGCAGTGCATTCTGGCACTGCATTCTCTTTAAACACAAGGCATTATTGTGTAAAATATTGTGCTTTTTTAGCAATATATAAAAAATTACTGTTTAGTATTAAATCAATTACATTCATAATTAAGAACATTTTACTGATTTTATTTATTGAGCTTGTTGCAATCCATTCTGGAATGAAATACTGTATTTTTTAGCAATATTTTAAACAACATTTTTCAATAAGAACATTTCACAGTTTTGTTTTGTTTTTTATTGTTTTTTTTTCACTAAGCTTGTTGCAGTGAATTATGGTACTGCCTTTAAAAACACAAATTGTTCAGTACAATTATTATTATTATATATTTTTTTCTGATTTTTTTTAACTTGTTCCAATGCATTCCGGCACTGCATTCTCTTTAAACACAAGGCAATATTTTACAGAATTATTGTGTAAAATATTGTGCTTTTTTAGCAATATTAAAACAAACAAACAACCCCCCCCCCCCTTGTTGCAATCCATTCTGGAATGAATACTGTATTTTTAGAGGTATTTTAAACAACATTTTTCAATAAGAACATTTCACAGTTTTTTTTTTTTTTCACTGAGCTTGTTGCAGTGAATTCTGGTATTGCCTTTAAAAACATAAAATTTTAAGCAACATTTTATAGACAATTTATATGCTCAGTATTGCATTACATTTACGACTAAGAATATTTCACAGATTTTTTTTTTTTTTTCAGTGAGCTTGTTGCAGTGCATTCTGGAATTGTCTTTACCATGTTAATGTTAAATGTACAATTATTTTATATAAAATACTGTTTTTTTAGCATGTTAAACAAAATTGTTTAGTATTGAATGAATTACATTTATAATTAGTATTTTTTCAGATATTTTTAGCTTGTTGCAATGTGTTCTGGTTTTTCATTCACTTTAAACACAAGGCATACACAAATATTGTGTAAAATACTGGGCTATTTTTAGCAATATTTTTTAAAATGACTGTTCAGTATTAAATTAATTACATTTCATGAAGAACATTCCGCTATTTTTTAAAATAGAGCTTGTTGCAATGCATTCTGGTATTGCATTCACTTTAAACACAAGGCAAATGTTGTGTATAATATTGTGCTTTGTTAGCAATATTTTTTAAAAATGACTTGAAAAAATTACTATTTATAATTAATACACTTTTGCAATGCATTTTGTTTTAACAAACAGCATGCACAAATTTTGTATAAAAATATTTTTTAGCAATATTTTTAAAATCAGAATTAAATTACATTTCAATTACATTTAAAACCTGGCCAAATAAAAGCATCTCATTAGACAGCATTAGCATAGCGAGTGCGTTTTGTAACAGTTCTGCGTTTTGGATTGGAATCTTGGTTTGAGAACGATCGGGATATAATTGCTATGATATGTGTGCAATGACATTGAAATGAAATGACATTTTTTTGGGGTGTTTCCTACAGCATCTGCAGTGTGGGCTGTAAATCTGTGCGGTTGACAGTAAAAGTTTCCAGCCGTTCCACATGACCACTTCTTGCTGCCTCTACGTACAGATTCTGAATGCTTTGTTGTGCTGAATGCTTCCTTCTGCCTCTATTTCACAGTGACATCTCAACACAGGCTATATGTGAGAATCATCAGATATCAACACAGATGTTGAACTCTTCAGTACTGGGCCTCTCTCTTAGGGCATGAACAGGAAGCAATATTTTACATATTTCACATAGTTCAGCTGTATCAGTTAATCCAGTTTAAATGCATGTTTAATCGATTACAGCCAAAGAAAAAGGGTCTCATCTAGTAAAACGTTTGGTTACAGTGCCCTCCACTAATATTGGCACCCTTAGTAAATATGAGCAAAGGTGGCTGTGAAAATAAATCTGCATTGTTTATCCTTTTAATCTTTCATTCAAAAAATTCACAAAATTCTAACCTATCATTGAAGTAAAATAATGGAAAGGAGGGGGAAAAGCTCATTATGAAATAAATGTTTTTCTCTAGTTCATGCTGACCACAATTATTGGCACCCAATTACTGCAATGTCC
The DNA here is from genome assembly GCA_036247105.1 of Cirrhinus mrigala. Taxonomy (NCBI): domain Eukaryota; kingdom Metazoa; phylum Chordata; class Actinopteri; order Cypriniformes; family Cyprinidae; genus Cirrhinus; species Cirrhinus mrigala. Next base: position 9,859,857 of record CM070007.1, read on the forward strand.
ATTATTCAAGATAACAGCTTTGAGTTTTCTCCTTTAATGCTTGAAGAGTTTGGAGAACACCTGACAAGCGATCAGAGACCATTCCCTCATACAGAATCTCTTCAGATCCTTCAGTTTACCAGCTCCATGCTGGTGCTTCTTCTCTTCAGTTCACCTCACGCATTTTCTACAGGGTTCAGGTCAGGCAACTGGGACGGCCATGGCAGAAGCTTCATTTTATGCTCAGTGACACATTTTTGTGTTGATTTTGATGTTTGATTTAGATCATTGTCCTGATGGAAGATCCAACCACAGCTCATTATAGAACTTCTAACAGATGCAGTCAGATTTAGATATTTTATCTGTTGGTATTTGCTAGAATCCATGATGCCATGTATCTGAACAAGATGTCCAGGACCTCTGACAGGAAAATAAGCCCACAACATGAGAGATCCAGCAGTATATTTAACCGTGGACATTGGGTACTTTTTGTACCAAACCCATCTGGTGGTTTTGCTCCCAGAAAGCTCTTTTTTAGTTTCATCTGACCACAGAAGCCAGTCCCATTTGAAATTCAAGTCGTGTCTGACAATTGAATATGCTGGAGTTTGTTTCTGGATGAGCAAGGAGGATTTTTCTTAAAACCCTCCTGAACAACATGTGGTGATGTTGGGGCTGTTTGAATTTTTTTTTAGTCTTTTGACCCCAAGACTCAACTAATCTCTGCATTTCTCCTGCTGTGATACTTGGAGAGTCTTTGGACACTTAAACTGTCCTCCTCACCATACATTAGGACGATATAGACACACGTCCTTTTCCAGGCAGATTTGTAACATCTTTAGTTGATTGGAATTCTTAATTATTGTCCTAATGATGGAAATTGGGATTTTCAATGCTTTAGCTCTTTTCTTACAGCCACTTTCTATTTTGTGAAGCTCAACAATCTCGTTCTGCACATCAGAACTATATTATTTGGTTTTATTCCTTGTGATGGATGGTTAAGGGAATTTGGCCTTTGTGCTCCTCATATTTATAATCCTGTGAAACAGGAAGCCATGGCTGGACAATATCATACTCCTAGTCATTCTAGTGTGCTAAATAAATGCAAATATGAATGGGAATATACTTCAGAGATATTTTACTCATTATAATTTCTCAGGGTTTCAATAATTGTGCCCACCATGCATTGGAGAAAAACATTTATTTCAAAATGTAAGTTTCCCCCCACTTTTAATTGGTTTACTTCAATGAAAGGTTAGCATTTTGTGAATTTTTTGAATGTAAGATCAAAAAGATAAACAAAGCAGATTTATTTTCATAGCCGTCTTTGCTCATATTTACCAAGGGTGCCAATATTAGTGGAGGGCACTGTATATTCTAAAGAAAATAAAAAAATTGATACTTTTTAACCTCAAATGCTTGTCTTGATAAGCTTTGTGTGAACTGGTCTGGGTCAATACAGTTAGGGTATGTAGAAAAATGCCCGTATCATTTTCTTCTTCAGTGTCAAAATCGTCCTACATCGATGTTTTACTTTTTTTGGTAAAGGGCATTTGATCTTCTTTCCATGTTCACTTTGTAAACACTGGGATGTAGGACTTTTAAAGTTGGAGGAGAAAATGAGATGGGAGTTTTTCCACATACCCTAACTGTAATGAACTGGAATACACAGAGTACACACAGAGCTAGACAAGATGAGCATTTGAGGTTAAAAAGTATATAAATTGTAATTTATTTAGAAAATAACTATTGTTTCACTAGATAAGACCCTTCTTCCTCGGCTGGGATCATTTAGAGCCATTTGAAGCTGCATTTAAACTTAAAGTTCAAACTCGGGGGCACCATTGAAGTCCTCTATATGGAGAGAAATCCTGAAATGTTTTCCACAAAAAACATCATTTCTTTACGACTGAAGACAGAAAGACATGAACATCTAGGATGACAAGGAGGTGAGTAAACTATCAGTACATTTTTTGTTCTGGAAGTGAACTACTCCTTTAAAGGTCAGGTGTAATGTTAAAGAAACAGCTCACTCAAAAATGACAATTTGCTGAAAATGTATTGACCCGCAGGTCATCTAAGATGTACATCAGTTTGTTTCTTCATCAGAACAGATTTGGAGAAATGGAGCATTACATCACTTGCTCAGCAAGTAATGAGCAAGCTCTGCAGTGAATGGGTGCCATCAGAATGAGAGTCCAAACAGCTGATAAAAACATCACAATAATCCACAATAGTGATGCGCGGATGGCGGTTAGATCCGCGGGTGCTGCGGATAATCCGCGGGTCGGGTGGGTCGGGTAATAAAAAATTGCATTTTGATTATTTGAGGGTGGGTCGCGGGTGGATGAGATAAATCAATAATGACGCAAATATTAACTATTTTCTAACATATGAACCTGTTTTAAATACTTAAGTAGGGTAATATGCAGTACTGTAGTGCAGAACCTGCGTATACCCATTTCTTTATCAGTCGGCTTTGCTTATACCCACTTCTAAAGCCCCTCTGATGCGCATCATTCAGTAGTGTCCTGCATTAGCCAAAATCATGACAGGCCACCATTTCTAACTAAATCGTTTGAGCTCATCCGCGCATCTCTAATCCACAAGTAACCCACACCACTCCAGTCCATCACTTAACATCTTGACAAGTGAAAAGCTGCATGTTTGTAAGAAACAAATCCATCATTAAAGCCTTTTAACTTTAAACCATTGCTTCAAATATGTTTCCACAATCCATAATAACGCTTCCTCCAGTGAAAAAGTTCATTTCCTGTAGTTCTCTCACATCAAAATCAATTTGTTTAGATGTGTTTTGGACTGTTTTTACCTGTAAACAGTGCTTAATCTATGCACATTTCTCTCCTGATTCAGATGAGATGACTTTTGGATAGAGGACTCGTATTTTAGCCAGAAACAATGGTTTGAAGTTATAAATATCCAAATAATAGATTTGATTCTTACAAACATGCAGCTTTTCGCTTCACAAGATTAATAGTTAATAGATGGACTGGAGTGGTGTGGATTGCTTGTGCATTGTGGCTGTTTGGACTCTCATTCTGACGGCACCCATTCACCGGTGAACAAGTGATGTAACGCTACATTTTACCAAATCTGATTAAGAAACAAACTCCGCTACATCTTGGATGGCCTGAGGGCGAGCACATTTTCATTTTCATTTAATTTTCATTCCTTAAATGCATGCTTTATGAGGAGAGCAGATCTGCCCAGAAATGGCTGCCGCTTACCTCCGCATGCAGTCCAGAGCTCGCACAAAGTAATCTTTATTGAGCTGGTGCTCGTCCCTTAGCAGAGAGCACTGCTCCAGTGTCACTGACATGGACGTCCTGTCTTTGGCACTTTTACAGCTGGTGAAGCGGATACCATTCATCCGTCGACAGATCTGAGGAGACATGTGACAGGTAGCACTGTTTTTACTTTCGCTTGCATAATGTTAATGCACTGACCACTGATTCATATCTTCACGGAGCAAAATTCACAGAGATTTCGTTTTTTGTTTTTTTTTCCAAGTGCCCAGCAATTACTCTCACAGATCTCATGAAGTGTAAGATTAAAATCTCTTACTTGACATTCTGATCCTAACAGAACATTGCTTTGATTGTTCTTTCAACACATATGCCAAGCAGCTTAATGTTTCACAACTGTGGTTACGAAATAAACCGCACACACTTCCTGCACGGACTTTATGACCTCAAAACTCAGCCTCACCATTCCTGCAAGCCACAGGATCTCCACGTTCTTTCTCTTCTTGGTTACTACATTCTGGCCGAGGGTGTCGAGCAGTTCCTTAAGGTCGGTCTGCGTCTGAAAACACGGCAGGCCTTTGGAAAGAAGAGACAAAAGGAGCAGACACTTGAGATGTCACGCATCAGCGGGTTTAAAGATGGCTTGTTTGTCCCTGCATCGACAAGCGCTAAAGATGAGATCGAAAAGTCTGGTAAACAGATAAACAGAGAGATGGAAAGAAGACAAGATGTGACACGCTGCGATGCAGCTTGGCATTCGTCTGCTGGGAGGATTCATCATCCGGAGCCGTCACGCTCCATAGACGTGATTGACATATCAGAGAACAATAAATTCCTGCACTCAAATCCGTCAAACATGAGACAACGTACTCTACACAAACACCGCAGTAGTGCCGCATGGCTGTGGATGTGTTGCATGAATGCCCATTTTCAGGAGCTGGTTTAAAAAAACAAAATCAGTAGACTTTACGATCTTTTTTGTTGATTTTTTGTTGTTGTTTGTTTGTTTTCTTTTGTTTTGATTTTAAGAAAAAAGAGTCTATACTAAATAAAATCTACACTAAGATTTTTTTAAAGGGGTCCTGTTATGCTTTTTCACTTTTTGAATTTTGGTCAGTGTGTGGTGTGCATAAGATGCATCCGATGTTTGGGCATAAAAAAGATCTACAAAGTTACAAATCTCAATGTCCACTCCAAAGGGAGGTATTTCTTTTTTTACAGTTTTTTTGAAGAACTACAACGAACGGCTTGTTTGGACTACAGCGTTGTTTTCCGAGTGTTGCAATCTCACAAAGCTCATTAAAATATCACTAAACTAAATCCTGTCTACGGAAATTTGAATGGTTGGGGGGTGGGTATGGACAAGGTGGGGGATTAGCCTAACTTAAGCAATGCAGCGTGGAGTGATGATGTTCTTTGCTCGTTTTCTGTAGCTCCTTAATAAATAAGGAAATGAAAGCATTATAATTAGTAACTTACAATGTTTTTATTCAATTGTTGTCATGTTAAATTCAAACTATTACGTCATATTAAAAATATTATGCTGCTTTTAGCCTTATGCTGGAGCTGGTTTCGGGCAATTAAACTAAGTATGTAAATAATTAAATAAATCTCGGCGATCTCGCTGATGATAGGACCCAAGACTACAGTAGCATCAACTATACCTTAATATATCCTTAACTATAATGAAGCAGATGGAACTTGCTGCTTTGGCAAGGGGTGTGACAGTACTGAAACACCATCTAAGCTGTTCACCAATCGCAACGCAGTGGGACAGCTAACCAATCACAACACATTTTCGGAGAGCGAGCCTTCATCAAACCCAGAACTAATCAAGCCATTTGTGCCAGGCTGGGGAGACAGGTATTGTAATGATGTAAATTATGTGAAAAATAATGCGAACCACCAAGCATAAGAGCATGTTGTAGTACACCCCAAAATAAAATCAAGACTTTGTAAAAGAGCATAATAGGACCTCTTTAATGTTTTTATAAGTTCACTAAGGCTGCATTTATTTGATCAAAATACAGTAAAACCAGTAATATTGTGAGATATTACAATTTAAAATAAGCATGTTCTATTTGAATATAAAATGTAACATTTAAAATAATTTAAATATAATTTAGAATACTTTTTGGCCCAGGAATAGAACATTCAAAAGAACAGCATTCATTTGAAATAATTTAATTTGAAATAATTTATTTTGTTTCATTTTGACTAGTTTTTTTTTGATAAAATACCCTTGAAATTACCTTTTTTAAATCTATTTATTGGATTTTTACTCTTACAATGGTTATTTTGGGCTAAAACTAGTGCTGTCAACTGATTAACTAATTAATCACACATTTTCGTGATTAAATCCCACCTAACATTAACGTTTTCAAATGTACTTTTATACTGCAATAATTTCACATTCAATCTTCAAATTAATGTAGAAACAACATAAAGACAATATATTTTTAATATTTGTTAAATTTTTTTTTTAATCACTGAAGGTGAGTATCACTGATACCAAATACCTGATGTCTCTAGGAAATTGTTCATTCTTCCTAATATTAAACCACTGACTGTAGCCATTCAACATTACAGTATAATTGAGAGCTAACAATTTTAACATTTATTAGACTTTAAAAAATAACAACTTCTAATTTAAGTGAACTTAAAACAGTCTTCACATAAAGTTGTTCATCTGTGCCTTTCTGCAAGTAGGAAATATACAGAAAATTGAATAAAGTTATCAAATATTAAACACTAAATTAAAAATAGATGCATCCTTAAAGCTACAAAGGTTATTGGTTTCTTCTTTTTACATTTGTTTGGCTGCTATTACTTTAAGAGCTGCCGCTGCTGAACGTGTCGCGGATCTGACACGGTTCATCCTCAAAATGAAAAGAAACAAGAGATTAGTTGAGAAATGAAGAAATTCGTAAGAATGTTGCATAAAGAAATTCTTTTTGTTGGGCAACTTTAATAGCGATATCAACAATTTCTGCAGTACACAACACCGAGTTCATAGCTAGTTTCTAAATAAAGTGATTCCAATGTTTGGATTGAAGTATCTGCTAAATGACTAAATGCTATATAAATAGCTCAGTTTCTTAAATGTTGAACTTACATTCAGATGGCACCGTGTTGGTTAAGGATTTATAGTAACCTTCTAGAATCTCGAAGTTCTTCTGGTTTATTCTCTCCTGTAAAGATATGTCACCGAATCTGCGAGGGAGACACAAAGAGAGCACAAGCATCATGTTCCAGCTCAGACATGCTTCACTGAGCATTCACGCTTGCAGGGATTGTGTTTCACTTCTATCCGTCGGTGCTTGTACCTCTCAGCGATGGTTTGTTGCTCGTTTATGCCCACGTTGAAGAGCACGGGGAGCACGCGTAGCGGCTTGCCCTCACGCAGCTCATCCGGGAGCGATTGGAAGGCATGATGTGGGAGAGGCACCTCGACAGTGTAACGGTCTCTGGGACAAAAAGAGGTTACATTTCCAAACTCTGTCAATACCAGCATGCAGCTGCTCAACGTACATGTTTCCACAGCTTCCTTCACAGACATTTTTTTCATTGGAACACATTTTATAAAGTACATATGAGACCCTGGACCACAAAACCAGTCATAAGTAGCACAGGTATATTTGTAGCAATAGCCAACAATACACTGTATGGGTCAAAATTATTGTTTTTTTTTTATGCCAAAAATCATTAGGATATTAAGTAAAGATCATGCTCCATGAAGATATTTTGTAAATTTCCTACCTTAAATACATCAAAACGTAATTTTTGATTAGTAATATGCATTGCTAAGAACTTCATTTGGACAGTTTTAAAGGCGCTTTTCTAAAGATTTCGATTTTTTTGCACCCTCAGATCCCAGAATTTCAAATAGTAAAACCATACATCAGTGGAAAAATCAGATGATGTATAAATCTCAGTTTGACTGGTTTTGTGGTCCAGTGTCACATATATATTTACACAGTACACTAGCACTAAGATTTTGTAGTATTTTTGAAAGTTCTGCTCACCAAAGCTGCATTTAGTTAGTATCAAAAATACAGTAAAAACAGTCAAAATGATGAAATATTATTACAATTTAAAATAGCTGTTTTCTATTGTAATATATTTTAAAATATAATCTATTCCTGTGATCAAATCTGAATTTTGAAACTGCTTCCTTTATTTTGTGGAAACCGTGACACATTTTAGAATATTATAAATGTTCTTAATGTCAGTTTTGATCAAGTCAATGCATCCTTGCAGAATAAAAGTATTACTTAAAAGAAAATTCTTTCTACAATAACATACTAACAATTAAATTCTCTATATAAATTGTTTTAATAAAATATTCTATTTTAATATTATAAAAATGTTATTTAACACAAAATAAAAAATGTTATAAAATAATTTAAAAATGCAATAAAAATGTAAAAATTATATAAAAGAGTTTTAATTTAATATTTTACATCTGTACTTAACTGGAAAATATGAGTGCCTTGAAATTTTATTTAAAAAAAAAAATAATTCTGGCATTTCTCTCTTTTTTATATTGGACAGGAGACACTTGACACAATCAGAAGGCACTACAGTTAGTACTTGAACTCAGGCTGTTGGATGTTCATCCATCAATTTCGACTTCACAGTTTTCCAATTCTCTGGTATTGCCAAGTTTTTCTTATCTTTGGAACTCAATGCACACTGGCAGACACACGCAAATAACCTGTGTGTGTGTGTGAGGGGTCTCTCTCACCGTCTACCGCTGACAGTGGGCTGGAGGTTGACTGCTTCCTCAGATGTCGCCTCTGTGATCCTGAAGGTCACTCTGTGCAGGTCACCGATCCCCACCTCCATGTCCTCCAGCATCCCTATTTCCTCACCTGAGTGACAAACATCTGTGTTACTACAGTATATACAAGCTATCTACATGAGGAAATACAATAGACTTCTTTTGATTAGAAATAAAGATGCAATTCTGATGTAAAGATGCAAAAACCCAAAAAACCCAAATGTATATTGTATAAATTAGGGCTGCCCCCTAATAGTCCACTAACCGTTAATTGACGAGAAGAGGCTTAGTCACAGAAAAAAAAATTCCACAGGAAGTGGCAAAGTCACGCAGTCCGTGACGGACAGATTGTTAACGGCTGGTTTATGTGGTAATATAGTACATCCAAACGCTCATCTATAATTCATCAACCTCAAATATGGCTTTTCATCTTAAAGATGCAAGTAGTTGCAACTTTACATGGACGCTCAATCTAATGTTAACCTAAAAAAATGTGCGCTATTTAAGTGTCTGTGCGGAGTGTGGAAGCTGAATAGTAGCGCGCTCACTGCATGACAGATGGATGTGCTGGTGGTCACTTGCTCTTAAAATACTCCGTCATTTTTGCTCATACAGATAAAAGTAATAAATCTTTCAAATCTGTAAAGACTCTATGTTTATTTGTGTGCACTTAAAATAACACCGAAACATGCTTTTGTAAAATAATGAAAGCAAACAGGATGCACTTTCTGCTGTCTGTCTCTGTGAACTCAAGTTCACAGAGACACTTCGAAAAGTGTCACTTCGAAACTCCGTGTATGCTAGTGTTGTCACGATACCGCAAATTTGACTTTGATACGATACCTGACTAAAATATCATGATACTACTACTGAACTGATACTATGAAAAAAACAGAACAACAGGAAAACAGGAAATTGAATAACAGATGATCCAAATGGAGATCATAGTTATTTTATCTATTAAAACAAACCATTTCATTCCCCCTTTAAAAAAAAAAAAAAAAAAAAAAAAATAATAATAATCACATGCCAGTGCCACTACACAGGATTATGGTAAACAACTACCGAGCATACAGAAGCCTTTGTTATTAATAATAAGAACCTATATGCAAGTAACAAAATAAAGGACAACTAGAAAAAAAAACAAAGGCACAAATAAAATAAAGAGTGCCTTATTAAATCTGGTTTATTTTTTCCTAAATTCCATTTTAATTTTTCTAGACTCCATATTGGTTACATTATAAAAAAAAAAAAAAAAAAAAAAAAAAAAAAAAACATTATCAAAAAGCATGTCTAATTAATTGAAATGTTTTTAAGGCCCTATGAAATACGTTTTATTATTTTTCTCGAATTCAATTTTGTTTGTGAACCTGTTTTCCATTAATTTTCTGGATTCTATTTTAATCGTTTCATTACATTTTAATAATCAAAAGCATGCCTAATGAATTTATAAAAGATAATTAGATTTGATAAAGAATTAATTTATTATAGGTTATTTATTTATTTTTTTTCAGAAATACTGTGTTGTGTTTTTACAATTTTCTGGTAAATAAATTCTGGTAAATATTTTTTCTGGTAAAAATCCCTTAAACATTGTTTTAATAATATTTTTATTATAGTAGTAGTAGTACTATCTATACATTAAGTAATATATTAACATATTTCTGACTGTCAAGTTAAACCGAACTTTTATTTTGACGGATTGCTGTGAAGAACTTTAGGGTCTTCATTATATGACGATAGTTTTCCGCAAAATAAACGGTAAAATGCTCATGAAGTGACTCTCAGAGCAGTTCTAGATATTATGTTCATGTGTTCATGTACTCATATATCATGTACCCAGAGACTGAAAACACCACGAGCGTCACACATATGTGTGTAACGTTGATAAACAAAACTGCGCGTCTGCGCCATTCACTAACACAGACATGCAGAAATACGGCTATTATTTTTAAAATACAATCTTAAAGTACCGGTACTAGTAAAATGCGGAATCGTAGCGTTTTTAAAAGCAGGGTATCGTGATACTTTTTAAGTACCCGTATATCGTGCAACACTAGTGTATACTTGCCTTACAGACATGAAAAATGTATCTATAGAGAGCAAAATGTCCACTTTTAAATGAACCAATTAAAATGGAAAACAATTATTTTTAGATTATGTATCCATATGAAGCATGCATATATGTTTTTAGAAATACATATATTGTTGTACAGAGGATGGATTGGTTTAGTGGTCAGTATCATTTATGAAAAAATAAACACTGCAGGTCATCTTTACGTTGTCTATATTCTCTAGGATGTATATCAGTGTGGTAAACTAGTGTTCAGCATAGTTTAGCACAAGTCTTGGGTGAAATGACTAACTTTCAAAAAGGACAAACCAGGAGAACCCATTTAGCAGAAGCGTCTGTAAACTTAAAAGCCCAGATGTTTGGTGTTTTTGGACAGTCTTTAAATGACATGATTACACTTGCAAAGCATGGCAAGAGTGATAGTGGGCGAAAACCGAAAGTGAATGATAGGAACCATGCCCCTATATATCAATACTTTTTAGTACTGAATGGAGATTGCAACATTGACCATTCAATAAAAACAGAACAAAACTGAAGCAAAGTATATATTAAAATAATAAATGAAAACATTTTTTAAAAATCATTTTAACTTGATGTACTAAAATAAGTATAACTGAATTAAAAATGAATAAAAACTACACAGGGATAAAAAAGAATTATAAAACAAAATTACTAAAACTTTTTTAAATGAAAATGGAAAAAATAAAGATAAAAACTAACTAATTCAAAATGTTAATAAAAAAGTTGCACCACCTAACTTCAACATTCAACATTCATAACTACCAACAAACCATTTTTAACCAGGAATGTTGATCCTGGAACTTGCTGTACTTCACTCTTTAAGGCACACGTATTTTATCATAACCAACATAACTCTCTAAACACTGAAGTTACATGAGTACACAGTTGACACAGTAATCTCACCACCGGCACTGCCTCAATGGATTAACTTTATCTGACAATCACAGTTACTCATGAGTCATTCAAACAATTCATCAAACAAAAACAACTGCCTCCAGCTCTTCACGCGGCAAGAGCGGTGAACTAAGGTCAAAATCTGTACTGTGGTGCATATTCATGCACTTGACTGTAATCTGCAATCTAAGGCACGCGTAACTGCTGAAAGTGTGTTTATTACAAAGTTTGGTTGTTGCGGGAAACAGCCATTAGAATAAGCATACAGCAACCACAAACAGAGAACTACTGCAATGAGCCACTTGAGACTGAATTACAGTCATTTTACCCCATGTACGGCATGCCAAGTAGTAGTAAAAACAGCAATTCACAAACACACTGTCCTGAGTGACCTGAGTTTTTATAACAGCTGTATAATAATATTGGGATGCACTGATATTACAATTCTGGCTGATAATTACCTTCATGTTATGACCAATAACAAATACATGGTAACATTAAAGTACTTTGTACTTTTAAAAACAAATCAGTAACAACGAACATGAAGCATTTTAAATGCTTCTGTAAAATTCAGGATGAAAAATGAATATTCTAAAGATACACATTTAAGTGTTATTAAATTAAGTGAGCATTAGATGTCTTAAATCTAAATATATTTATAAAAATGACCCCGTTCAAAAGTTTACATACACTTGATTCTTAATACTGTGTTTTTACCTGAATGATCCACAGCTGTTTGTTTTGTTTAGTGATAGTTGTTTATGAGTCCCTTGTTTGTCCTGAACAGTTAAACTGCCTGCTGTTCTTCAGAAAAATCCTTCAAGTCCCACAAATTCTTTAGTTTTTCAGCATTTGTGTGTATTTGAACCCTTTCCAACAATGACTGTATGATTTTGAGATCCATCTTTTCACACTCATATTCACACTCATATGAGACTCATATGCAACTATTACAGAAGGGTCAAACGCTCACTGATGCTCCAGAAGGAAAAAAAAACATGCATTAAGAACAGGGGGTGAAAACTTTTGAACAGAATGAAGATGTGTACATTTTTCTTATTTTGCCTAAATATCATATTTTTTTTCATTTACTACTGCCCTTCAGAAGCTACAGAAGATACCTACATGTTTCCCAGAAGACAAAATAAGTCAAATTTACCCTGATCTTCATATTCAAAAAGTTTTCACCCCCCAGCTGTTAATGCACTGTGTTTACTTCTGGAGCATCAGTGAGCGTTTGAACCTTCTGTAATAGTTGCAATGAGTCCCTCAGTTGTCCTCAGTGTGAAAAGATGGATCTCAAAATCATACAGTCATTGTTGGAAAGGGTTCAAATACACAAAAATGTTGAAAAAAACCAAAGAATTTGTGGGACTTGAAAGATCTTTTATTTTGGTGAAATAATTAACATGCTGCAGATACTGCAAGGTGTATGTAAACTTTTAACTGTGACTGAAACCAAAATAATTGCAATAAATAGGATATATTTATTATTAAAGGTCCACTGAAGTGCCTTGAAACACACAGAGTTAATCTATGTGTTGACTCAATTTCAACTGAAACACAGGGCACGTATGGAGCAGTTCCGCCCCTCTTCTTAAATAGCCAATAGCATTTTGTTTATATCACAGCGAGACGCTGTGGCGGTTCGTGTGACAGTAATGCAAAACCAAACTTCATTCTCCCTAATGAAAAGCATATTTACACTGTCTGAATCATTCCCTATCCCCTATATAGTGCAATATATGCCATTCACTACATAGAAAACAATAATTCTGTGAACAAGTGACTAGAGAGCTAGAGATTACAGTTTATAAAGTTTTAAATATGGATACTGTCTTACACAAACACATCGATTCACTTCAGAAGGCCTTTATTAACCCAGCGGAGCTGTGTGATGTACTTTTTATGATGAGTGGATGCACTTTATTGGACTTCAAAATCTCAACGCCCATTCACTGCCATTAAAAAATTTGGAAGAGCCAGGACATTTTTTAATGTAACTCCGATTGTATTCATCTGAAAGAAGAAAGTCATACACACCTAGGATGGCTTGAGGGTGGCATGATTTTCATTTTTTGGTGATCTGTCCCTTTAACATTAGGCTTATGTTATCCAAGCAACTTAAAAAAGTGGCATTGCACATGAAATGTGCGGTCATATGTGCATGTCTATCTTTAATCCTTTGTTGCATTCAGCAGGTTATTTTGGTGTGATTGCACATCTGATGGAGGATACTCACTGTAAGTACTCAGCAGGCTCTCAAACTGGGCCACCAACCCGATGGCGTGCAGCTGTCTGAGAAAGCCCTTGTCCTCCAAACCCGCGTATAATCGCATGACAAATCCACATGCCAGTGCAGCCAGCTGCGAATATAACAACATATGTCTTCACAAATTTTCACAAAGCTTAAACTTCCTAACTAATGATAACAATGCTGAGAGATTGATTTAAACACTGTACTTTTTGGTCTAGTTTTCCATCAAAGTGAGAACACAAAATTCTTCTTTCAACACACACTGCAATAAACTGAAGGCCAGATGGTGTATGAGGAGCGTTTAGTCACTCACTGCCTGACTAAAAACGGCGTCCCGTCTCTGCTGTAGCTGCAGGCCCTGTGCCGTGCTGCACGCCGCTTCCTGGAGCAGGACGAAGCTCACAGAGCGCCTGGCTCTCTCTGCCACTTCTGACACACACTCCTTCAACGACTGAACCAGGACGCCAAGCTGATCCCGCCAAACCGCTGATGTCAGGGGAGGATCTGGGGAAAAACATGGAAACTGTAACCTGGCTTTCTGTTGACTTGCTTTCAAAACAGTTTCTCACCAGTACACCAGATGGTCACTATCAGGGCTGTAGTACTCGAGTCCGGTCTCGAGACCGTTTTTTTAATGGTCTCGGACTTGTCTCGGACTCGCTGGTATTCGGACTCGGACTTGTCTCGGTCTCGGCCACTGGTCTTGCCAAATATGGCTTTTGGTCTGGATCGAGTCCAGGTGTCTTTATTATGTTCCCAGTAAGCACACATTTTAAACTTTTTTTCATTTTAATTTTTTCATTTCACCCGCCCGAATTTAATTAAAATATTATTTTTCGTCACGTCATCTGCCCGAACGACCCATCACTACCAATAACCAATCACAAAAACAAAAAAACAAAACAAAAAAAGTAATAACCAATCACACACTAGATTATATTTGCGCAGCACGCTCTGCATCTGCGTGCCCTGCTAACGTTAATTTCCACTGATTCACACACACTCTAACAAACGAAAATGTCCGCCAATTTTGCCATTATCAAGTTTGCTTATAGAAATCACCAGGAATTTATCAGCGCTGCACTTAAAAAGAAACACAGGGCAGACTGCAAATTCTGCAAAGCAACAATTTCGGAAACCTGTGGGACAACGTCAAACTTCGTCAGACACCTGCAGAGGAATCATACATCGCGGTAAGTTAACTGCAGAGCTGGAGTTGCTAAGCCTTGACTATGTGTTAATGTTAACATTAGCTAACATAGCAGAAGATAAAGGTAATGTTCTTGGACATAAATTTATAATAATTTACGTCTGGTATTACTGGTTTCATGAGGTAAAAAAAATGTTAATGTTAACTAGCGCAAACTAAGATTCACGTTTAACTAGCATTAGGAGACACAAGCATGTCCTGCACGTCTCTGAAATAAATGAAAATGGAACGGAGAAAAGTATATAGCCTATATTTATTACATGGCTTGGTTGAATTCTAATGTAGAATGCGGTCTGTTATCGAGAAATAGCAGACCACATTCTACATTAGAATTCAACCAATTGAATGTAAGTATAACACACCATTGCCATGAAAAACAGAGCGTTGCTATGGACGCAGGATTCTAACCGAGACGGAACTGACTATTTTCTTTAGCGGAAGAAGCAATACAGTCGTTTTTTAATCAAATTTATTTATGCTTAAATGCTCAGTACTAGTACCTAGCATTGGTAATAGTAGTGGGTTGGTGTTTGTATATCAGTTCTAACACTGCTATTATGAGGTATCACCATATGTCATCATTCTGTTTTCTTTAGATTAATAGATTATATGATATAAAGGGGAATGTCTATACTTAAAAATCATGGGTGTTGTGACACTGTTTTTGCTTTTAGATCAACAAATAATAACCCAAAATGATTGTCTTGATGATGTCATGCATAAGACTTTTTTTCCTGTCCTGGACTCGGTCTTGACTCGGACTCGAACTTTTTTGGACTCGGTCTTGTCTTGGACTCGAACCTCTTTGGACTCGGTCTTGACTTGGACTCGACTAGTCCTGGTCTTGGACTTGTCTTGGACTCGACAAAGGTGGTCTTGACTACAGCCCTAGTCACTATTAATGAGAATGAAAATGGATTGCAAAATAGCTACTTAGTGTTTCAGGGATGACTTTTTTTCTGCTCATTTCTTGCAAGCCAACGGAAAAATCTTTTGGGATATTGGAACCAGGGTGATGCAAACTTTAGGATTAGCCTACCAAAATAAATCATCACAATCAAGTTTTTAAACATTAAAAACTTAAGTGAGCCTTAGATGTCTTAAATCTACACATACAGCTGAGGTAAAAGTTTACACATACCTTGCAGAATCTGCAAAATGTTAATTATTTAACCAAAATATAAGAGATCATACAAAATGCTACACGTTATATTTTATTTAGTATTAACCTGAACAAGATATTACACATAAAAGACATTTACATATAATCCACAAGAGAAAATAATAGTTGAATATAAAAAAATGACCCCGTTCAAAAGTTTACATACGTGTGATTCTTAATACTGTGTTGTTACCTGAACGATCCACAGCTGTGCTTTTTTGTTCTGTGATAGTTGTTCATGAGTCCCTTGTTTATCCTTAATAACAATTAAACTGCCTGCTGTTGTTCAGAAAAATCCTTCAAGTCCCACAAATTCATTGGTTTTTCAGCATTTTTGTGTATTTAAACCCTATCAGACAATGACTGTATGATTTTGAGATCCATCTTTTCACACTGAGGGACTCATATCAGCTATTACAGAAGGTTAAAGTGCTCACTGATGCTTCAGAAGGAAAAACAATGCATTGAATTTGAAGATCAGGGTAAATATAACTTATTTTGTCTTCTGGGAAACATGTAAGTATCTTCTGTAGCTTCTAAAGGGCAGTACTAAATTAAAACAATATGATAGTTAGGCATCTTCATTAGGCTCTCAGTGCATTGTGTTTTCTTCTGAAGCATTAGTGAGTGTTTGAACCTTCTGTGATAATTGCATACGAGTCCCTCAGTTGTCTTCAGTATGAAAAGATGGATCTCAAAATCATCAAAAATCATCAAAGTCATTTTTGGAAAGGGTTCAAATCTACAAAAATGCTGAAAAACTAAAGGATTTTTCTGAAGAACAGCGGACAAACAAGGCACAGCTGGCACAAACCATGTTTACACTTGCTGTGATTAGAGATTTGGGAGCCCTCATCAAGTTGTCCCTGTGGTATTTTACTACCCTGAAGTAACCAGAACTATTCATTTTCCATGTTATGGTCTAATTTTGGTCAGTTCGCACCACTCCCTTGCAATTGTGTAGTGCCTAAACATGCTACTAGCTCTAAGTAAACCTTTGTGCGGTTCTGTTCATGATTTTTTGAAGATTATGGCATGTCACAACCGGTCCATGTTGACATTTGACTAATCTGACTCGTTTGCTCCAAGTGAAAAAAACAAAAAAATCATAGGAAGCATTTCCATTTCCTTTTGATGAGCATTAATAAGCCTGTTTATTTATGCACGCATGACTGGTTAGTTGCATTATATTATTTGGCAATGGCAATGGCAGAGTTTGTTTATGAGTGCTGTATGAAGGAATTCAAAACCATATAGCTCTCTCCTACATGTATAATGCAGCTCACCTGCTGGTAAAATTACAATGCGATTAAAATGCACTCAGAAGAAAGTGGGTCAGGCATTTGTATTGGCTGTGTTTAATGCTTGAGGCATGCATGGGTCAATTTGTTATCTAAATTACAGACTAAGACTACTACAAATCTTATCAAAGTCCTAAGAGCCGTGAGACAGAATTAAACATAAGTTAGCAGATATGATCTTTTGGGGAACTGGAGGGCAAGTCTTGTATTTCTTGTCTAAACATGGTCTTGATAAACATCAATGCTTTTGCTCCATTAACAAAAATTGCTCCAAAAAACCCCACAGTGTCTCCAAGCAATACACAGCAGTGATTCATTTCATCAAAGAATCAGTGTTTTCGAATGATCTCTTGAACAAAAGATTCAATGTTTTCCTCATCACTTTTACATTTACAATTACATGCATTGTTCTAGAAAGAATTACATTTTTTTGACAAACTTTGTTTTTGAATGAATTAATGTGTTTGAAAAAATTGGTTAAACCTAATGATTCAATTACTTTTTTTGGTAAAGACAGTCACATGCTTTGCTCCTGAATGAATTAACGCTTTTGAATGAATTGGTTGAAGAAAGGATTCAATGATTCATTCGTACATCCATTCACTAGTTTTGCTCCTAACTGAATCAGTGTTCAGTGTTCAGTGAATCAGTGTAAATTAACTGGATGAATGAACAACTCAATTTCCCCTTAAAACTTAAAAAGGCAGTCACCTAATTTGTTGCTGAATGAATTAATATTTGTGAATGAATCGGCTGAACAAATGATACAATGATTCACTCACATAATAGCAGCCACTTGTTTCATTGCTTTCAGTGACTCAATGAAGACGTCGAAGACTCACTGAAAGAAATAATTCAGTGACTCTCTCGTAAAAACAGTCAATTTTGTTGCTGAATAAACGAATGTTTGTGAACAAACCCGTTGAGCAAATGATTCAATGACTTACTCATAAAGAGAGTCACATGCTTAGTTCCTAACTGAATCAACGTTTAAATGAATCATTGAACGAACAATTCAACTTCCCCTTAAAAAGACAGTCACTTAATTTGTTGCTGAATGAATTAATGTTTGAGAACGAACTGGTTGAACAAATGATACAATGACTCACTCATTTCTGACTGAATCAAAGTTTTTGGATGAATCAGTCGAATGAACAATTCAATGACTCATTTAAACAATTCAGTGACTCTCTCATAAAAGCAGTCACTTAATTTGTTGCTGAATGAATTAATATTTTAGAACAAACTGGTTGAACAAATGATACAATGACTCATGCATAACAGCAGCCACTTGTTTCATTCCTGACTGAATCAGTGATTTTAAACAAATTGCTTGAATGACAAATTCTCTTAATGACAGCCACTTCATTCTTAAATACATTTTTTAAACAAATTGGTTGAAAAATGAAAGTGACTAACTCATAAAGACAGTCACTTGCTTCATTTCTAACCGGCTGAGCACATGATTTAATAACTCACTCATAAAGAGAGTCACATGCTTAGTTCCCGACTGAATCAGCGTTTCTAAATGAATCGTTGGACGAACAATTCAAGTTCCCTTAAAAAGACAGTCACTTAATTTGTTGCTGAATTAATTAATGTTTATGAATGAACTGGTTGAACAAATGATACAGTGACTTCCTCATATCACTCATAACAATAATTTCTGACTGAATCGAAGTTTTTGGATGAATCAATGGACGAACGATTCAGTGGCTTACTTAAACAAATAATTTAGCAACTCTCTCATAAAGGATTAAGTTCCCTTGCTGAATGAATTAATGTTTGTGAGCGAACTGGTTGAGAAAATGATTCAGTAATTCACTTGTAAAAGCAGCCACTTCATTCGTGAATTCATGAGAGTGTTTAATCGAACCAGTTGATAATTTGATTTAATGATTTAATATTTAGATTTTTTTTTTAGGTTTTTTTTTTTTTAAACCACATCACTAATCACAGAAATTATACTTCATTCATTATCCATTTATATTACTTTATACTTTTAAGTAAAATTGCATAATTTTACTAATCACTGTTAAAATATTTAATACAGCCTGTTAACATGTTCAGGCACCTGACATTTTCCTCATAAAAATCAATTCTAAATGTCAAACAAAACTGCCCTGTTGAAATTTCACAGGCACTAGCTTGTTATTCTTGCAACTTGTCATTCTTGCAAGTGCACGAGAAGATCATTCCAATCTTTAATCTACACTCTGGATCTACCTTTCTCCTTTCATGTGCCTCTGTTTTGCAACAAGCTCTGCGTTTGAATGTGTTTTGCATTAGTCATCAGATTTTCGGCAGTATTATCCTCATTTGCAAGTGACTTTTTTCAATGACCCCATTTTACAAAAAAACATTCAAGTGCAATAGTTTGGTTTCCACCCAGGGTGTATTCACACAATGACTGGAATTGTCCTCTTTATTAAATTCATTATTTTTTTGTGCATGACACGAGACATCAACCTAAAACCGGTTTGACATCATTTCATCATGCCTTTGAATGACGGCTGATTTAATGTGTTATGTGAAGTATTTGCACAAGCACAATAACGTTTTACACAATACACTGCATATAATGCTGACATTGTTGCACAAAATGTAAATGAAAGATGCAATCTTGTGTGAGAAAACATTAGCTGACATTTGCATTCTTCTTAACGAATGATTGAGTGCTTTTGCTACTTGAAAGTTATGAAACTGCTGCAATGAAAATATATGAACAAAGCGCACTGCATTTATGAAATCAGTCATAAAGAAACTAAATGCTTTAACATGACCTAAAGGCTTAGCCTGTTTGCTATGAATTCCAACTTTTATGTAAAGTGTAATATGAGCATAAAAAAACATCATTGCCTTTTAGTAAATTCATTATATTGTGAACTGCAACAGGCAGACTCAACATGTAGTTTTACATAATGTCCAAGCGGTGGCAGCACTGGCTGCATTAAAAACTCTGCGGTTTTATGCACTTGTACTGCTTGTCATCAGCTGTACAGTTTCTTCACACTTTAATAGCACTGAGTGTCAGAAGTTTCCTTTAACTATTCCTGTCTGACAGAAGATCCGTGGATGGTGCTAATATTCATCTCTCAACTGACAGATCTGACATGCACTCGAAAAAAAGGCGTGGGTTGTTTTTAAACCATGAAAAAAGTACAACCAGTGTGCATGTAGTGAAAAATTCTCAGAGAAAACATCTCGAGTGGATAATTTGCATCAGAAACTTTTCTTGTTGTCGTTTTTGAAATATTATTATTAAAACTATGAGGAACAAAATTACGATATATCTTCATATTTTTCTGCACAAAATAACAAAATTAGGTTAAACCTGAAGCCTTTATGTGTAATGCATATAGAGGAATTCATACTGTTCATTGTAATGCTATATATATATATATCCATGAATAATTCCAACCAACATTAAAATGCATTATTAAATTCATTATTAGATTCCTTGTTACATCTGATTGTTTGTCTTGTGTTTTAAGGCATTTTATTTTTTTTAAGGTGTACCTATTCAAATATACACTGTGGTGCATGCAAGGCATAATTAATGCATTAAAATACTTAAATAAAGGCTTCAAATAAAGCGTTCAAAAGTTCAAATGATAATTCAAATGCAATTTTAAAACCTCATTATGTAGAGCAAAAAAAGTCATTTTCATAAGCAATCCAGAGCAACATTATAATTAATTTAATTAAAAGCATGGTACTGAAATGATACGAATGATACTTGTTTATTTTCCCACTGTTTATGCTTCTCCATAAAAGCTAATTGATCATTCAAGCAGCTGTTTGGAATATCTGATGTATTATTTTAGCATTTAAGCATTTGCTGGTTCACTGCAGCTGCAGTCATGAGTTTTGATCGTTTGAGCATTTCTGATCGGTGTAGTTTGAGTTTGTCATTGGTCAGGGACGTACCGGGACTGTGTGAGGTGATGACGTCAGCCAGCGTGTGGCTGGGTGCTGATTCCTGGTTGTTGTTGTCTTGTTCCTGTAGTTTATCCACCAGAGCGATGATGCAATTCAAACTCTTTGCCACGCTGGCCCAGACCCTGTCCTAGAAGAGCCAAAGCAAACATTAATGAACTGACATTTACATCAGATAAACCTGACATGTAGTGTAAATATGAGTTTATTTGCTAAATGGACACAGCTGTGATCAGCAATGGCCGTGTCATTTTTGTATTCAGTACAAACAGGGAACAATAATAATTTATGAGATTTTGATCTCATTTAACGTGCCTGTCACTCCCAAAACTCTGCACTGTGTATGTGGTCTAGAAAGCAGGCTTAAAAATATAGTAATAATATAGTAATATAGCATAATAGCATATGCATAATATAAACATATCTACAGGTGAATCTGCAAAATGTTACCAAAACATGAGGGATCATACAAAATGCATGTTGTTTTTTTTTTATTTAGTACTGACCTATAAAAGACATATACATCTAGTCCACAAGAGAAAATAGTTGAATTTCTAAAAATGGCCCTGTTCAAAAGTTTACATACGCTTGATTCTTAATACTGTGTTGTTACCTGAATGATCCACAGCTGTTTGTTTTGTTTAGTGATAGTTGTTCATGAGTCCCTTGTTTGTCCTGAACAGTTAAACTGTCAGCTGTTCTTCAGAAAAATCCTTCAGGTCCCACAAATTCTTTGGTGTTTCAGCATTTTTGTGTATTTGAACCCTTTCCAACAATGACTGTATGATTTTGAGATCCATCTTTTCACACTGAGGACAACTGAGGGACTCATATGCAACTATTACAGAAGGTTGAAACGCTCATTGATGCTTCAGAAGGAAAAACGACGCATTAGGGACCAGTGTTGGGGAAAGTTACTTTTAAAAGTAATGCATTACAATATTGAGTTACTCCCTAAAAAAGTAACTAATTACGTTAGTTACTTTTTATGGAAAGTAATGCATTATGTTACTTTTGCGTTACTTTTTAAATCTGGGCGGGGCTTGCTTGTTTGTTAATATAAAAAGCTCTGTTTTTGGCAAATGTAAAAGCCTTTTCACACCAAAAGCCTCAGGCTTTGACAAAAGTAAATTCACATCTGTACAGTAGACCACAGAAGAAAAAAAATGTCAACTCTACAGCAATAAAAAAAAAGGAGAACAAATGTTAAATTATATTGAGTAATTTTTGCTTATTAGTATAGTTGAATTGGATCATCGAAGGTCGGCAGCAAAAACATCAGATATTTGTATTATTTAACATATTTAATTATTGCAGGTTTGCGTCATATTCCGAGTTGAATTTCACTGTTTTTATTCATTTTGAGGAATACTGAATCTGTTTTTTGTCAGTGAGCTGTATTAATGCATGTTCACATTTATTCTAGAACTAACATCTTACTCCCAATTTCTCTCAACATGGGGACAGGAGAGCTTTTAATCAATAAATGGGGGGAAAAGTAACTGGAGTTACTTATTTGAAAAAAGTAACTCAGATATTTTCTTGTCAATTAAAAAGTAATGCGTTATTTTACTAGTCACTTGGAAAAAGCAATAATATTACGTAACTCACGTTACTTGTAATGAGTTACCCCCAACACTGTTAAGGACTATATGTAAACATCTTTTATGTGAAATATCTTATTCAGGTCAGTACTAACTAAAAAAAGAAAATGCATTTTGTATGATCCCTCTTATTTTGGTAAAATAATTAACATTTTGCAGATTTTGCAAGGTGTATGTAAACTTTTGACCTTAACTGTAGATGTAAAAAGTATAATATATAAAAAATAGTAGAAAAATGTACTTAATTTTATTGTATTAAAAAAAATAAGAAACATAATTTTAAAAAATATAAACCATAAATGTGGGACAGGTAAATTGTAAAAAAACAATTTACCTGTCCCACCTGTAAAACAATTTTTACATTTTTAAAATATATTTTTTTTATTAATCTAACATATTTAATATAAATATGTAAAATAGTAAAATATACATATACACAATATTCACAAACACATGTATGTAAAAAAACTCTCAAATTAGCTTTGAAGGGTTACTATATTTTTTTAGGATCATCTAGATGTAGTTTCTGTAGCTGTAGCTTGACTCTTTTCCACAAGTTTCTTCCACACTCAAAAGATGACATGTTTCCATCCTCCTGTTTTTGGCTTCTGGGGCCTTATTACAGAAACTTCCTATCTTAAATCTTAAATTAACATCTAGACGAGTTCAACAGAACGTATACAGTTCCTAATTGAAATTCGGCACGGTTACTAAGGATGTTTCTGTAATACGGCTCCTGATCTCATTAAAACCACTGCAGAAAGCGACGCACACACACACACACACACACACACACACAAGCGTACCGCAGACCACAACCACTCCAACTGTCAGATACAGTTCATCTTCAGCTCAGGTTTAAAATGCTGCTGTTAGTCACCACAAAAAAACTTTTTTTGCTCAGAAATATCATCTAGAGCACCAAAAGATAAAATGGTCTTACAGCCAAAAGAGGAAAACAAATGCATACGTTTGAGACTTTAAAAGTAAAATATCCTCAAAATAGAGTGTGTGTTTGCTCTTTCTGTTTTATTGTACCTTTTTATGGAGAGAGAACCAATAAAACTACTTCTCATAATATTTAATTAAGCATTTACAGGTTACTCCTACTACATTTATGCAAATTGGGTGACAGAAATAAAACAATATGAACATAAAACATCCTGACAGGAAAAATGACAGCATACTTCTGCTATGAATATTAGGAAAATGCATCATCTTAATGTAGAGCAAACTTCACGCACGTTTTTTCCTTCGCTCCTGTGAGCGGCGCTCAAGGGCACGCAAGTTATTTTGTTATTGATTAGAGATGCTTGTCTTATCTTGGCCTCTAATCCTCTCCTGTTATGACACACACACACACTCTTGAAGGCAATTACAAGAGGCAGACTCCACATCTTAACATCCACGTTTCACAGCACCACTGACTAAACAAACACAACACACTCTATATGTGATTTGAGTTTGTGCCCATCCTTCAGTTGGTGTGGGAAAGCTTTCCACTAACATAACGGTGCTGATGTCACTGGCTCGGCTGCTAACCTGATCCCTGTCTCGCCTCTGGTCCTGTGGAATAACTGAACCTCTCAAGATCCTATCAAATAAGTCCAAGCGCAAGCACTGTCAGACTCTGAAGAGCTGCAGACGCAAGCAGCACATGCACAGAGTATGGAAGCCTGTTTCCGCCACTGAATAAAAAATGTAAAAAGATAATTGTGCATTTTTATCTTCTAATTCTGATTTCACAGCAAACAACGGTGATTTTGTATCTCACAATTCAGAAAAAAGCAGGCAGAATTACAAGATATAAACTCGCAAATGTGAGAAAAATGTGTTTATATCCTTCAATTCTGACTATATAACTCACAGTTTTGAGTTTATATCTCGCAATTCTTACTGCTTTTCTCAGAATTCCGAGATATAAACTCATAACTGTGAGTTAGCATAAACTTGCAACTGAGAGAAGAAAGTCCAAACTGTGAGAAAAAAGTCACAATTAACCATTTTGGTCGCATATGCTCCCAAAATTTAATCTGCGCGACCTCAAAATATATTTGGAAGCATTTGTGCGAGAAATTGTTGTGGTGCGACTTGTTTTCATTCCTTTACAAAACTTTCGCTACAGCCTAACTACTGCCCAGACTCCTGTGAGCTAATACAGTGTCAGAATCGTCGTTCTCTTCAACATTACATAACTAATTAAACTTGATCTTTACATTCTTAACTTTAATGCAGATTTTAGATATTAGCCGTCAATCACTCCCTGTCACTGGCACTGCGCTCCGCTGAAATTCGGAACCGGCCGTTTCTTTTCTCTCTCTCAACCAACCTCTGTTCCAGATTTGCACAAACCACATTGAAATTAGGGGTGTGTGATATGACGATTTTTGATTGTGGACAATTAAAATGTCTCCACAATCTGCTTTTGAAGAAATATACTATATTTCGTGCTACAGCGCACATTCTGTCAGACGCAATTCTAGCGCCTCCGTCTCAATATACTGTACAACGTGGCATACATTCACATCAAATGTTAACTCGGCTTCAGAGTTCCACTTAAGCAGGAGTGTAACTTGCACTGGGGACACTTTTCAAATTCCGTTTGTGTCTAGCAGTACACATTTCATGTGAATTAAGTTGCTAGTTGCAATTGTTCAATAATATTTGTTCATTTATTTGTTCATTGTTATTAGTTTGTACCTACTGTAAGGCCTCAGAGAAGAGAACAACTCAGAGTCTTCCGTGAGCCATTTGGGATGACCATATATTTTGGGAGCCAGTGCGTCTCGACCAGTTCCTGCCCTACGCTGACGTCCCACCCCGGGGGTGAACCATCGATAAACTAATCAATAAACACGAAAAGACAGATTTACACTGACAAGTCCAGCCTGCAGGGCTCACAGGATCCATCCCGCATGACTCTCATGACCCTTTGGACATCCCGTGTCCCCCTCCTCTCACATTCCTCAGCTTGAAACACCCTGACGGCGTGAACAGCCTGAGCCGCTCGCAACGAGAGAAACACTTTGCCAGAGCTCACCTGAGCTCCGAGAGCATCATCTGGGTAACCAAGCAACCAACCGAAGCTTCATCCAGACTCTCCAACTATCCAATCATCACCGAAGGCTTCCCAGAGACGTCATCCAAAGAACCAGGCAACCAACCAGAGGTGGCGCGATCCCCTCCGCTCAGACGAGCCCACAGAGGAAAATCCGTTTCGGCCAGAACGCAAGTAAAACAAGGTCTCCTTAATCTCTTGCTGAACTGGTGCTGAAATTCCTTAAGCAGCTAAAAGATAAATCTCTGCTTTTATGGTTTTCTCTGGTTACAATTCAAGAACTAGTAGCAGATACTAGTAGTTTGGGGATTCCCTTCAAACTCCATAGATTCTCATTCCTTGAACCGTATGCATATGCATGTGTGTGTGTGTGTTTATGTGTGTGTCAGTTTAGTAGTTTAGTTCATGTATCTTAGAGTAGTTCAATAAATTCTTGTTTCATTCGATGTGTGTGTGTGTTTATGTGTGTGTCAGTTTAGTAGTTTAGTTCATGTATCTTAGAGTAGTTCAATAAATTCTTGTTTCATTGAAAAGAACATTGTCTTGTTTTTCTGTTCACAAAGATACTGCCTGTGCCCTAGATTTTGCTACCTAGCTCACAACGAACGAATATTTTGTTTATATTATAATCCGATGGCCACGGGGATAATATAAACACCCAGAGTTGGTAAAATATCCTAAGTGAATGTTCGGTGGACGAACAGTTGATAAAAGTGTAATTGCTAACTTTGAATCAGTAAATCAAGTTGATTCTGAATCCTTTGGATTCGATTCCCAATTGAATCACTTGAATTTGACTAAAACCCTACACTACACTTGTTGATCAGTTAAAAATATGTAGAAAAATGGAAAAGGTACTGGTAATTTTTAAATTCAGGTAAAAAACCTGTGAAAAAATCAATACAGAAAATTCCTTCAAATAAACACAGCACATTGTGCCCTATTTTACACTTTTCTAAAAATGCAGCATACTATCTAACTTCCAATACACTGCTTATAACAAATGCATAAATAATGTTTTAATGTTTCAAAAACTGAATATTGATATTTAAAATGAATGGGTCATTGAGTCATTCTTTGAACTTATTCTTCAAACGGCTGAATATTAAGTGCCTTACATTTTAGACACAGCAGTTCTTGTTTTTGCTGTATTTTGCTAATGAAAGTAGTTCCAAACGAAGCCATTTGAAGAATCAGTTTACAGAATGACTCAATGACTCACTCATGCAGTGCTTTCCTGCCACCTACTGGTGATTTAGGTTTATACTTAAAGTATATTTTCCTCCCCCCCCCCTAAATATCAATAATACATTTTTTAAACATCAAAACAATAATTATGCATTTGTAACTGCAAGTTAAATGCATTCATGGCTGTGTAAATGCATCTAAATGCTGATTCTGTGCCACCTCTGCATTGCAAACAAATTTGGTGGATCCTGATTTAATTTGATTGGTAACAGCCCTATGTCTTACTATTTGAATTTGTATATTTGAATATAAAAAATATCAATAGATTTGGGAGTCAGCTGTCCACAGCAGTCCCAAACCTGCCGAAGTAGCAGCACAATAGGACACAAAGCAAAATATTGTCTAATTATCATTCTAGACAAAATGCCAGGAAATATCGGGATATCATTTTTCGTTGTCATTATCGCACACCCCTAGTTAACACATTTTTAGCTTTACACCACACTTGCATGCAGTAGGAGGATATCAAACATGTTTTGACATTTTGAGCCAATTTTAGAGTGCATTCTGGTTTCATTTTTCAAGCATCTCAAATGTTAAGGTTATAACTGAATCCGTCTGAAAAAAAAAAAAAAAAAAAGGTTTTATTACAGTTATTAAAAAAATTAAAAAATAATTTGTTTATAATATCTGCACTGGAGGGTATGGAAGCCTATTTTTGCCACCGAATAAAAATAAAAAAAAGGTTATTGCAACTTCTTATCTCACAATTATGACTTTTTTTTCTCAGAACTGCGTGATATAAACTTGCAATTGCATGTTATAAAGTTAGAACTGCAAGATATAAACTTACATTTGCAAGAGTAAGTCAGAATTGCATGATATGTGACCCTGGACCACAAAACCAGTTTTAAGTAGCACGGGTATATTTGTAGCAATAGCCAGCAATTCATTGTATGGGTCAAAATTATCGATTTTTCTTTTATGCCAAAAATCATTGGGATATTAAGTGAAGATCATGTTCCATGAAGATATTTTGTAAATTTTCTGCTGTAAATATATCAAAACTTCATTTTTGATTAGTAATATGCATTGCTAAGAACTTCATCTGGACAACTTCAAAGGTGATTTTCTCAATATTTGATTTTGCACCCTCAGATTCCAGATTTTTAAATAGTTGTATCTCGGCCAAATATTGTCATATCCTAACAAATAATGGAAACAATGGAAAGCTTATTTATTCAGCTTTCAGATGATGTATAAATCTCAATTTCAAAAAATGGACCCTTATGACTCGTTTTGTGGCCCAAGGTCACATATATATTTTATTGGTCTGACTTTTTCATGCAATTCTGACTTTTTCTCAGAATTTTTAGATATAAACTTGCAATTGCATGATCTAAAGTTATTTAGCATTTAAAGTTTATAAAGAATTGCGAATATAATTGAGAATATAAACTTGCAATTCTGAGAAAAAAAGTCAGAATTGTGAGTTTATATCATGCAATTCTGACTTTATTTCTCAGAATTGCATGATATAAACTCACAATTGCAAGAAAAAGTCAGAAATGCGTGATATGTAGTTTATTAGTCTGACTTTTTCTCAGAATTTTGATACAAACTCACAACTGCATATTATGAAGTTAAAACTGCAAGATATAAACTCACAATTCTGAGAAAAAATTCAGAACTGTGAGTTTATATCATACAATTTATTTCTCAAAACTGCAACTTTATTTCTCAGAATTGTGAGATATAAACTCGGCAAGATGGCAAGAAAAAGTCGGAAATGCATAATATGTAGTTTCATTAGTCTGATTTTTTCTACAATTCTAATTTTCTTTTTCACAATTTTGAGACATAAACTTGCAATTGCATGTGATAAATTTAGATAAACTTGCAATTCTGAGAAAAAAAGTCAAAATTGTGAGATGTAAACTCGCAATTGTGAGAAAACAAGTCGCAATTACCTTTTGTTTTTATTTTTTATTCAGTGACAGAAATGGGCTTCCATTGACTTATTTCCAAAAAAAAAGAAAAGAAAAAAGTAATCGTTTATGTAATCAGATTACTTTTTTCAAGTAACTAGTAAAGTAACATTACTTTGAAAGCATGATTTATTTATTTTTTTCAAACAAGTAAAGCAAATAACTTTTTTTCCACTTATTCACTGACACATTTCCTGTCCCTGTGTTGAGAGAAATCGGGGGTAAGTGTAGAGGCACTTCCTTCAGAATGAGTCTTATTTTTTTCACTTTTAGTGTACAGTTACCAAAAATACAACTTTGGGGTTTTTTGTTATTAAAAATAAGCAAGCCAAGCTTGGGTGACAAAAAGTAACACGAAAGTGTACTTTCCATAATGTAATGCATTACTTTTCATAAAAAGTCATTAAGTAACATAAATAGTTACTTTTATTTACAGAGTAATGCAGTATTGTAGAGCATTACTTTTAAAAACAACTTGTTGAAAAACATCAGCATATTGGATATCGGGAAAAACCCAATATCGAGAAGTGAAAGCACTTGCCCATTCCTCCTCGTCGTACTCTTTGTGGTGCGGGATGGAGTCGGAGCGGATGGGAGACGCTCGGCTTTCTCTCTGCGGCGCCTTAGATCCGTCCACATTGTTGCAGACGTCGTGCGGCTCCTCTGCGGCGCCGGGGTGCGGCTCGGCCGGGCTGGACGGTGCGGAGCTCTGACTCTTGCTGACGTAACCGGGACGGGCGGCGTGCAGCGCCAGGAGAGCGCTCTTCACTAACTCATCCTTCAGAGCGTGAACAAACTGCTTCGTCTGCAGAGACAGAGAGAAGAGCGGGTTTGATAAGCCAGCGTTTAATAAGCAACATTTCATTAAACTGCAGCGCAGCATAAGAGTGTGTGACGAAGATTAAAAGGACGGGACGAGACGCGCATCAGAAAACTAATAAGCAGACAAGAGCCAACAGCGATGGCACCGTCGATAGAGACGCGGAAGAAAGAGCAGGAAGAATTAGAGAGACACAAAAGGCACGACGCTTCTGCTGAAACAACAACAACAACATATGATTCAATTAATCTTCGGAGTCATGCGAATATTGAAAAGACTGCTTGAAAAACAGAAAGAGCAGGATGGTCTCATTCATATTCGTAGGTGTTTGTACACATGTATATTTTTGTACGCTTGGAGAAGGCGTAGGCTCAAAGTAGGCGACGTCCAAAAGTCTGATTTCACACATTGTGAGTCTTATGAATAAATCATGATCAACTTAATCTGAAAAATGACTTTTAATGTCAAATTTATTTATAAATGAAATCAAGATGAGACTAATAAAAGTGAAAGTCCTTAGCACTATTTGTGACTGAATTTAATGATCAAAGCTTAAGAAATATGATGCTAGTTAGTAATACAAATGTATAATATTTGACAGCAAAAACTTTACAATTAGTTTATAATTAATATTTAATTATATTATTTAAATTATATATATATATATATATATATATATAAATAAAATGAACAATTAATGTCATTTAATATAATAACTTAATAATAATGATAACTTAATTTTATATATTAGTTTTAACTTAATAATAATAATAATAATAATAATAATTATTATTATTATTATTATACAAAATGTGTTTTATAATTTTTCAATATTTATTATAATTAATATTTTATATTTTATAATATATTATTTTATATTTGCACATGCAGTTTTAATAACTTCATATGTGACAAATATCTTTGTCACATATCAAGTATGAAAATATGAAACTTAAAATTAACAGTCAAACAATGTAAAATATTTAATTGCAAAATTATAAATAAAATAATAATTTGGTTAACATGATAGCTCTATAAATAAATAAATAAATAAATAAATAAATAAATATGCACACAACATTTTCTATATTATATATTATATTATTTATAAATGCTAGTTGGTAATAATTGTGTATAAAAATTGACAGCAAAAGCTACTTGACACATCCATCTAAAACTATTTTAAATGTTCTAATTAATTTACAATTAAAATGTAATTATATATTAATTGTAATAACTTAACAATAATAATAATAATAATAATAATAATAAGTATTACTATTATTATTATTATACAGCAAAGTTTATTTTATAATTATTTATTATTTATTTTATAATTGTGCATGCAGTTTTAATAACTTCATATGTGATAAATATCTTTGTCATTAACTTAAAATTAACAATCAAACAATGTGAAAATATTTAATTGCAAAATGATAAATAAAATAAAATAAAATAAAATAAATACTGCTGTTTGGTTAACATGATCGCTCTATAAATAAACAAATAAATAAATAATTCTAAAATAGTTTGAATCAATAAACTGCTGTTTGATCAAAATGACAGGTCTAAAAAAAACAAACATAAAATCTATTTAATACTGTTCTTCTGACTCCATTGGCATTACCTGGGTATGTATAGCTGTGGCAGTGCTTAATAAAATAGAAAAGAAACTTTCACAGCCCAGTTAGGCCTTGCTTATCTTTCCAATGTAATTTGCCCTACGTCCCCAGTTAGCTTTACTCCTCGTGTCCTCGTATTTTAGGGCCAATTGAACAGACGCTGCTGTTACTTTAATATCAGCGGACGGGACGTTTGCAGTTCACCAAATCAGCGCCGCTATGACCTTTTCTCGTTGTTTTAGATATGATAATCACATCCCACGATTCATCAAAATTCCCCAGCAGTGAACTTCTCCACGTCTCTTCTGTTTGGATACTCACCTGTCTGAAATGGCAGTATTTTTTAATGCAGCTTTAGGAGCTATTTTTACACTTGATGGCATTTTAACAAGGCCGGTCGGCTACGAGTTCTTCTCACGCTGAGTTCCTGGCAGCGAGGTGGCATTCCTGCGGGACAATTTCTCATTGTCAGCGTGTGAGTGATAGCTCATCACGCGTCAGGATCTCAATGTTCTGTGTCATTACCAAAACACACATTCCTGAGAGCAGGAAATGGATCCAGTCGTTCATTCTCAGACGTGCGCTACTGCGACAGCACACTCCAACACTTAGAGCTCTTCTGACATTTATCCAGGGCTTCAGACCTGTACCCAGACTTTCTCTGCTGCTTCCAAAAGTCGCTCCGCTTACCGCCACACGTGCAGAAAATACACATTAAAATCCCAATGGCAACTTGTGTTACTTTTACTTTATTTTCATTTATAATTTCAAATTTCAACTAAAATAAAATAAAATATGCTGTTCTATCCAATTATCAAAGCTTAACAAATATGATGCTAGTTAGTAATAGAAGTGTATAATAATTGACAGCAAAGGCATAATGGGTAGTTGATGTCCATTTCTGTTTTAAATTTTATTTTATATATATATAATTTTGAATTTCTTAAAAAAAAAAAAAAAAAAAAAAAAAAAAATATATATATATAATATATATATATATATATATATATATATATATATATATATATATATATAAATAGTATATTATAATATTAATATTATATAATTCTATATAATGATTATTATTATTAAAATTAATATTATTGTTAATGTTATTATATAACAAATTTTATTTTATAATTATTTATTATTTTTTACATAGCAAATTTTATTTTATAATTGTGCAAGCTTTAATAACTTCATATGTGAAAAAAAAACTCATTGCTTTAAAAGATCAGACATTTTGCAACTATTTAATTGCAAAATAATAAATAAAATAAAAATATTTAAAAATTGCTGCTTGGGTAACATGATAGATAAATAAATAAATAAATAAATGAATATTTTGAATCAATAAACTGCTGTTTGATACTTCTAAAAATATTAAATAATATAAATATTTCAAATTAATTTCTTTACAGTTGCTTTTTGGTTAATATGACAGCTCTAAAAATAAAATAAAATAAAATGACTTTATTTTCATCGACATGCACAATTTTACCCTAAATTATTATACTGGTACATAAAAATGAAAATGAATAAATATCATTCTTACATCTATTAATTTAAAGAAATAATACATACATTTATACATAAATAATAAAATAAATAACTTTTAAAAATATTTTTTTTTTTAAATTGCTTTAAATTTGGTTAACACAACAAATAAATAAATTCATTCATTCATTCATTCATTCATTAATTCATTAATTAAAGTCACATATTGTTCAACTGTTTGGTTAAAATGATAGTCCTAATAAAATAAAATTAAAATAAATTGAAATAAATAAAATAAAATAAAATAATAAAAACATTTGTTTTACAGTTGCAAAATTAAATAAATAAATAAAATAAATATCTACTATGCAGTTCCAAAAACAATTTTAATAATATCTAAATAAAATAAAATAAAATAAAATAAGTCAAATATATAGTTCTAACAGATTTTGAATCCACAGTAATAACTTCTGTTTGGTTAAAATGATAGTTCTATAAAATAAAAATAAAATAAAATAAAATAAAATAAAAAATTGGAATTAGTTCCTTTACAGTTGCTGTTTGGTTAATATGATATCTCTAAATAAATAAATAAACCTTTGATTTGATTTTTGGAACATTTGGATAATTTTGACCGAAGTCCCAGCCCTAGGTGGTGTGCTTGTAGTGCTGTACACAAACCTAACGCAACATGAACAAGCACCCACACAAACAGTGTCTGAGGGCTGGAGATTTCAATCAGCAGCAGCGGCGTCTGATTCAGCGTGTGATCACGCGCCGGCCGTCGCACCGCTAATCAAGGAGGTGAAGAGAGGCGGCGGAGAGAATTAAGCAATGAAGGCGGCTGATTGGCGCTATTCCGCTGTGGCAGAAACAATCTCTGTGTCACAGATTGCACACCGACAGCAGCAGATGTAATTCATTAATTACACACATAAAACATGAAGGCCTCCAAAGCAGACACTCGGCCCGGTGGCTTCTGCTGGCTTTGGCAGAGGGGAACGTGACAGACCGACGGCCGTTTGTCTGCAAACGGACCCGTTTCAGGCCAAGACACTGCGGTCTGAGGGAACGGGACGACACGCTTAGTGACTCGCACACGCTGCGTTTGTGGATGTGAAATCTGCTGTTGTCCACAGAAACACAAAGCACATTCACTGCTGTATTCATTCACCATGCACTTCATTTTTTAATGGTTCAGAGAAAGTGTTATATCTTTGGTCGTGGTACCATGCTAATACCATTTTTTAAGGAACAGAAGTACGGCATTATACAGTACAGTAACATATATCAAAGCACCACGGTAGTAGTTTTGTAAATGTTAGTGACTGGCAGCAGCAGTGATTCAGCAGCAGCAGATTCACAACGTGAATAAACTGAGTGTGACAGCAACATATTTCATTAAAAGAGATATTTGCCCTTAAAGCATGAACATTTGCAGGACTATTAATAGACACACTATCAGCTGCACTATTCTGCCTCGTTTTACACTGATGTTCCCAAAGCACCGTCTTGAAGTTTAATACTTGATTTAAATTCTACTTTTACTTTAAAACTTTATGCAATTCCAGATTGACTCAGGTATTCAAGGACGCTGGCTAAAATTGCCTTTCGCATTGAGATTTTTCAAGGGTTTTTTGATGAGTCATAGTAATAGCATAATGAATCCTCATTTATATTTCACGTACAGTTATTACCTTAAAAATGATATTTTTGTACCATTATGAATTAATTCAAGGACATCGGCTAAAAATGTCTTTTAAGGTTTTTCAGATGAGTCATAATCATTTACTTGAAAAAATATTTTTGCATAATAAATCAATGAAGGAATAAAAATAATAACTTCAAGGACATTGGCTAAAATTGTCTTTCTTGATTTTTTTTTTTGATGAGTCATAATCATTAAATTGAAACAAACAAACAAATAAATAAACATTCATTCATTCAAGGACAATGGCTAAAATGTCAAGGATTTTTTTAATGATTATATTTAAAAAAATAAATAAATAAATACAGAAATAAACTCAAGGACATTGGCTAAAATTGTCTTTCACAGGTTTTTTGATGAGTCATAATTATTACACTGAAAAAATATATAATGAACGAATGAATTAATTAATTTAAGGACATTGGCTAAAATTGTCTTTCAAGGTTTTTCAGATGAGTCAATCATTTACTTTTTTGTATTTTTTTTTATTTTTTTTTTTGTATAATGAATGAATAAATAAATAAATAAATAAATTTAAGGACATTGGCTAAAATTTGGCTAAAAGTTTTTTTTAATGATTATATTGAATAAATAAATAAACAAATAAACATAAATTCAAGGACACTGGCTAAAATTGTCTTTCAGGGATTTTTTGATGAGTCATAATCATTCAATTGAAACAAACAAATAAATATAATTTAATTCTTTCATTCACTGAAGGACAATGGCTAAAATGTCTTTCAAAGATTTTTTTAATGATTATACTGAAAAATAAATAAATAAATAAATTTAAGGACTGGCTAAAATTGTCTTTCACAGTTTTTTTTGATGAGTCATAATTATTACATTGAAAAATATATATAATGACTGAATTAATTAATTAAATTATGAATAAATAAATAAATTCAAGGACACTGGCTAAAATTGTCTTTCAAGGTTTTTCAGATGAATCAATCATTTAACTTGATTTTTTTTGTATAATGAATAAATAAATAAATAAATAAATAAATAAATAAATAAATAAATAAATAAATACATTTAAGGACATTGGCTAAAATTTCTTTCAAGTTTTTTTATGATTATATTGAATATATAAATAAATAGATAAATTCAAGGACATTGGCTAAAATTGTCTTTCAGGGATTTTTTGATGAGTCATAATCATTCAATTGAAACAAACAAACAAACAAAACAAATAAATAATTTAATTCTTTCATTTATTGAAGGACACTGGCTAAAATTGTCTTTCACAGGTTTTTTGATGAGTCATAATTAATACATTGAAAAGTATATATAATGACTGAATTAATTAATTAAATTATGAATAAATAAATAAATTTAAGGACATTGGCTAAAATTGTCTTTCATGTTTTTTTTGATGAGTCAATCATTATATTAAATAAGTAAATAAACAAATAAATAAATGTATTCATTCAAGGACAATGGCTACAATGTCTTTCAAGGATTTGTTTTAATAATTATATTGAAAAATATAATTGTCTTTCAAGGTTTTTTGTCATAATCATAATCATTATATTGAAAAAAAATATATATATAATGAATGAATAAATGAATGAATGAATGAATGAATGAATGAATAAATGAATAAATAAAAAGGGT
The DNA here is from genome assembly GCA_036247105.1 of Cirrhinus mrigala. Classification (NCBI taxonomy): domain Eukaryota; kingdom Metazoa; phylum Chordata; class Actinopteri; order Cypriniformes; family Cyprinidae; genus Cirrhinus; species Cirrhinus mrigala. Next base: position 9,895,848 of record CM070007.1, read on the forward strand.
TTTTGATGAGTTATTATAATACCTTAATAATTATTTAACAGATAATTAGTTACTATCCATTTTTAAATATTTTATTAAATAATAATAATAATTAATACTACTACTAATAATAAAAATAATAATGAATCCTCACCTACAGCACACCACATCCAGTTATTATCTTGCAATAAATAAAAAAAAAAAATTGTAAATAAAATCAAATATAATAATAATTTTAAAAATATGTATTGTTTTGATGAGTCATAATGGTACCAGAATTAATTTTTTATCTACACGTCCAGTTATTACTTTTCTACATATAATATTTTTTGGGATCAGAATGATTTTTTTTTTTTCTTAATTTTTTAAAATGTTTAATGTTAGTAAAAACAGCAATGCTGTGAAATATTATTACAATTTAAAGTACATTACTTATTATTATCATTAATGTTGAAAGCAGTTGCAGGACTACATATTTTTGTGGCAAGCGTGACACATTTTCCTTAGGATTCTTTGTTGAACAGAAAGTTCAGAAGAACAGCACTTATTTGAAATAGAAATCTTTTGTAACATTATAAACGTCTTTCCTGTCACTTTTGATTGATGTAACGCTAAAACTCTCGCTGAAGGTTTGAAAGGCAGCTGTCAGCGGGTCTCACCTTCTCCTCCAGGCTCTTAAGGACGTCTCGGAGAGGTTGGCTGGAGCTCTGCTGGGCCGTCTGGAGCAGCTGATCGGCCAGCGCAGAGATGTGCGGCTGCAGCTGGGACACCACACGCAGGATCTCGCGGGCCTTGGCCGTCTGTTCTGGAGGATAGTAGATGCACTGATACGCCGTGCTGTAGCTGGAGGACGTCAGACAAACAGCACAGAGAGAGATGGAATTAATAACAGCGGGGAGATGAAGAGCGTCGTCTTGTTCATCATCAAACGCCTGTGATTACAGCTCTGTGCAGCAAATACACTGTGACTTCAATGTGCAGCAATCTGAATGGCAAATATATCTAATAAAGCCAGCCAAACAAATTCCGGTCCCTGCGTGAACAGCGCTCGCTTCCCGAACATCACGGCCCGCGTTTCATCTGAGCTCAGGAGACACTGGCAGGCAGGAGAAATTACTATTTTTTAAGGGATCATATCATGCATTTTTAGCAGATCATTTTTCTCCCGATGGCCACTTACACAGTTTGTGCCTAAAAAGGCATGATTTGGTTTTTCATGATGTGTTTTACCCTCTCTGTGAACCTGTGGATGTTTGTATAGATGACAAACAAGACAATGGACTGAAACTGAAAGATGCCAGACGTTAATTCAGGCCTCAATTTAACTGATTTCTTGTACCAATATGATTTCCATAAAAAAGTACTTAAAATAAACCATTTTATCATTTAAAATTTTATTTATTTATTTATTTAATATATTTGTATTATAAAATTATTAAATATCCTATATAAAACTAATTATTTTAATATTTAAAAATATGATTTTTATATTGTTATATGTTGTTTATTTAAATAATAAGATTATTAATATTATTTTAATATATAATATTATTTTATTTAAAATTATGTATTTACTGGTAAATATATTTTAAATTCATTATTATTTAAATATATTTAAATTATGAATATGAATATGAACTTATAAAATTATTTCTCAAAAGATAAATCTTCAAAATTATTATTAGTAAAACACACAGAAAATATGAATATTAATATCAAATTATATGTATTATTTATATTAAATAATATAATTATATTTTAATTATAAATTGATTATGATTTTTAATAGTGGTATATATTAATAATAGAATAATATGTTCATTATAACATAATATTTTATATAAATAATAATAATACAATATAATATTTAGTACCTTAAAATACAAAAAATATGAAATATTAATATGAAATTATATGTATTATTCATTTTAAATAATGTAATTGTTTTAGTTGTAAAATAAATTATTGTAATATTTTAAAATATTATTTTTGTTGTTATTTCTTTTAAAACAGTAGAATAATATAATCATTACAAAATAATATATTTTATGTAAACAATAATATTATATAATAATATATAAAATAATATATAATAATTTATTTTATATTTTATAACATTATGTATTTACTAGTAAATGTATTTTAAAATTACTATTATTATTTATTTTAAATAATATAATTATATTTTCATTATAAAACAATTAAATATCAAATTTTAATGTTGTTATTTATTTTAAATAATAGAATAATAATCATTATAAAATAATATATTTTATGTAAATAATATTACATAATAACATATAACATAATATAATATATTTGATATAAAATTATCTATTTACTAGTAAATGTATTTTATTATTATTATATTTAAATACATTTAAAATCTGAATATTAATATGAAATGATAAAATATTCTGAGTAACAGAATTGCTCAGGTAGGTTATACATAATTTGATCACTTTTAATTATATAATTGTAATATTTTAGATTTATTATTTATATTGTATCATTGTTATATATTATTTATTGTAAAATACTAATAATATTTATACAAAATTATAAAACATTAATATAATTATTGAAATAAATGACACATTAAATCACTTTTAATTATACAATTATAATATTTTAGATCTATTATTTATATGAAGAATATAATTTTATCTATTTTACATGCTTTTATTTTTATTTTTTTTATTTACACTGACGACTGATGCACACTTCTATAGGATGAGCACTATTATACATATTTATTAAAATATAAAATAACATTAATAATACAAACATATTTAAAATGTGAACATTCATGTGCCATAAACAACTTCAGAAATAGAGAGTACAAATGTTTCTGAATCTTTTAAGGTTGGTTTAATACTGAATTCATGGATTTCACTCAGCAGGTTGACTGTTTGCATTTATAATCAATTAGATTTAATTAAACACATTAAACAGCATTGCATTTAACACGATTAGCACTAATTTGACAGTATGAGCGCAATTCTGCGAAGCTGTTCTGAACTATTGTGACAACACACACTCACAAACCCCGTTTCAATTATAATCACACTTACTGTGCTTTTATGATAATTAAATTCAGTCATACAAAGAGTGCAAATGACTTTTCTGTTACTAGTCCCATTTGGATTTCATTTATGATAAATTTGCCATTAAAAAACTCATTATTTCAATGTTTCCCCATCATTTACTCATAAATGAATGCCCTGCTACCTAAAAGAAGTACTAAACTCAATCATCTGTACAATCACAAAAGTTGCAACAGTTCCAGTTTTCTCTCAATACAAACGTGTAGAATTGGCATTATGAATGTTAGAAAAGGTCTCTGGACACGAGCCGCTGAAAACAAAGCAGCTCTATCATGAGTATCCCATTCATGTCAACTTTTAATAGCAGTCGTGAGATTCCTTCGGACGCCTTCAAACACACCACAGCATCCACACTTCAACAACTAGGGTGAAGAGGGCAAGCGCATAATGACGAGACGATGCGCGCTCACGCCGGGCGGTAGTTTGGCTGGACACGAGTCAGTCTGTAAGTTTGTTTGTGATGCTGGAGATTAGAGACGGAGAGTTAGCGTCCTGATCCCAGATCAGCGTATCAGGCGAGACACACAGAGCCGAGGCTCATCGCTTCAGATAATTGGCTCCCGGGAGGATCGCTAACCACCGCGGCTCTGAGCAAATAAAAGGCCTTGCTTAAAGAGAGGAGACGCACACCAAAGGACAGAGAGAAATATAAGAGGACATCAATAACACAAGCCACTGGACTCATTTAGCAAGTCTACAATGACTCAACACAGCAGAGACTAGTGCTCTAAGAAGATAAAAAATCAAACTGATGCTACTTAGCTAACATAAATGTATTTATACTTACTGTTTTTGTGATCTGATTTATTATAATGAGCGAACTGGTTGGTAGACGGTTTGTTTTACTGAGCCAGTTTGTTCAAATTGTTTTAATGAATCATTTGATTGATCAACTTCGCAGTCTGTTTTAGAGAATCAATTTGTTCAGATGGTTGTATTCAAAGAACTGTGGCAAAAAACTGATTCACCAATTCATTCGAGTTGTCACGAAATTAAATTCAGTTTGTTTAAATCAAATCGATTTGTTTAGATGGTTCATTTCAATGAGTTGATTTAAAAAAAAAGATTTGTCAATTTATTTGAGTCACCACTCAAATGTGGTAATGAGTGCTCACTTAAATGAGTTCATTTCAGTGAGTTGGATAAAAAATGGACTGATTTCATTCAATAGTGTTCAAAAAAGTCACTTTGAACTGTCTGTTTTAGTGATTCAGTTCATTTGGAGAGTTCATTTCAATTAACTGGTTTAAAACAGATTCGCTGAATCATCTGAGTCATAATTCAACAGTGTTCATAAAAGTCATTTCTAATGGTTGTTTTAGTGAATTTGTTGATTTAGACAGTTTATTTTAACAAACTGATTCAAAATTGATTCACAGAATCCTTTATGAATCAGTAGTGATTAGAACAATTCATTTGAACTGTCTGTTTTAGCGATTCAGTTTATTTGGACAGTTCATTTCAATCACTGAATCATTTGAGTCATCACTCAAGAGTGTTCACAGAAGTCAGTTCTAATGGTTGTTTCAGCAAATTGGTTGATTCAGACAGTTTATTTCAATGAACTGGTTCAAAATTGATTCACAGACTCCTTAATGAATCAGTAGTGATTAGAACAATTAATGTGAATGGTCTGTTTTAACGATTCAGTTCATTTGGAGAGTTCATTTCAATTAACTGGTTTAAAACAGATTTGCTGAATCATTTGAGTCATAACTCAACAGTGTTCAAAAGAAAAATCAGTTCTAATGGTCGTTTTAGTGAAATGGTTGATACAGACAGTTTATTTCAATGGACTGGTTCAAAATGATTCACAGACTCCTTTATGAATCAGTAGTGATTAGAACAATTAGGATGGCTGTTAGATCATTCATTTGGAGAGTCTTCAACTGGTTAATCTGAATCATTTGAGTCATAACTCAACAGTGTTCAAAAGAAAAATCAGTTCTAATGGTCGTTTTAGTGAAATGGTTGATACAGACAGTTTATTTCAATGGACTGGTTCAAAATTGATTCACAGACTCCTTTATGAATCAGTAGTGATTAGAACAATTAATGTGAATGGCCTGTTTTAGTGATTCAGTTCATTTGGAGAGTTCATTTCAATCAACTGGTTTAAAACAGATTCACTGAATCATTTGAGTCATAACTCAAGTGTTCATAAAAGTCAGTTCTAACGGTTGTTTTAGCGAATTTAGACAGTTTATTTTAATGAACTGGTTCAAAATTGATTCACAGACTCCTTATGAATCAGTAGTGATTAGAACAATTCATTTGAACTGTCTGTTTTAGCGATTCAGTTTATTTGGACAGTTCATTTCAATCACTGAATCATTTGAGTCATCACTCAAGAGTGTTCACAGAAGTCAGTTCTAATGACTGTTTTAGCAAATTGGTTGATTCAGACAGTTAATTTCAATGAACTGGCTCAAAATTGATTCACAGACTCCTTAATGAATCAGTAGTGATTAGAACAATTAATGTGAATGGTCTGTTTTAGTGATTCAGTTTATTTGGACAGTTCATTTCAATCAAGTGGTTTAAAAATAGATTTACTGAATCATAGATTTACTGAGTGTTCATAAAAGTCAGTTCTAATGGTTGTTTTAGCAAATTGGTTCATTGAGTTTATTTCAATGAATTGGTTCAAAAAGTAGATTCACATAACTCGTAGTGTTCACAAAATTCAAATCAATTCAGTTTTTTGTAATCTGATTAATTCATAAAGTTAATTTCAATGAACTGGTTCAAAAGTAGATTCACAGATTTTTAAAACTGATCCCTAAGTGTGGTTTAAAAAAAGTCGGTTTGATCTGTATGATTTACTGATTCAGTTCATTCATACAGTTCATTATAATGGGCTGCTTTAAAAATAGATTCAGATTCATTTGAATCACTCACAATAATGTTTTGCATTATTTGCAAAAACATTTTTGCATACATGAATATACATTAAATACAACTAATAAAAAAAATTGATTCTCATTGCTTTGTGCTGTTTTTTGTTAGTAACTTGAGTTAATGAAGTTAATGGAGTAGCTGTACAGCAATGCTGTGTGGCAGCAGATCATCTCTGATATTGATGAATTTAAAAAAAAAAAAAAAAAAAAAAAACATTAAAAGATAGTGTCCTAAAATCAAACAAAGGAAAAAGAGAAAAGGTGTGACGTTTATTAGGGTGTGATTGACAGGAATCACATCCCCATAATGCCACCTGAGACCCAGCGCCGTGGTTAATGACTTGCCGGCCACAAGCCTCAGGAGAGCCAGAGCCGATCTAGTCTGAAGAGCTTCTTTATCAGCCTGGCTTCAAGAAAACAGCATTTGTGCCGGGATGACTAGCAGTAGAGGAAAGCACCTGACTCATTCATCACGAACCCTTCAGCCCCTGCTCCCAATCTCAAACACCAGACACAACCTGTGGAGCTTTTTGCATTTTCATTTATATGTGGGCCTGACAGTCTCTGCAGACTTTAGTCTAAGCAGTTGTCCTACTGAAACTGAGCCACAGACAATACTCAGACAGCACTGGGAGATACAGCAAACAGCATTAGCATAGTAATAGCAGATTCATTTTAGCAAGTCAGTTCGTTCAGCTGGTTCATTATAATAATAACTGGTTCAAAAGAATTATTCCATTTGAATCATAAGTCAGTTGTTTTATAAAAAAAAAAAAAAAAATGTAATATTTTAAAGTTGTATATAATATCTTATAGAAACAACATGTATTTTTAAAGAATACTGATAACCTGGCAGATACATATTGCTACATATCATTAACATATATACTCTAATAATTATATCATAGTTTTAATACTGTAAAGCGTACTTGAGTGGCTTTGAACTATGATTAGCTTACAGGTTGGGCAGCCACAGTGTCAAAGCATCTTCAAAGAATCATCATTAAATTAAATATACTGTCTACTCTCAAGTCCATTAGCAACTACAGTAACAGTGTGCTCTTCAAAAAGGTGCAAAACTAGCCTAAAATAATCTACACCGCAGCATCAAACACACAGCATGGGGGAAGTTTGGCCGCAGAGCAGCAGGAAATATTTCAAAGGAGCACTACCATTAGCCACATCCTCCATACACACAGGAAGATCTGTAAATGTGCTGTCTGGATGTTCACAAATGATCAATGGAAATGAAAAATGATGCTAATGAGAGGAAAGGAAACACCAAGCCCCTCAGTGCAGTCAGGCCCACGTCTCTGGTGAATCTCTAATTAAACGTACAAATATAAAGGCAGAGAGAGAGATGTGTATGCCACAGGATGAGAGTTTACACCAGGCCAGCCATTACAAACCGCTGCTGGCAGTCTGTAATATGGAGAAAGCTATCCGTCACATTCATAACACTCATCCCAGCGAACAAAAATAACAACGGTTTGCTGTTTCCATTAGGTTGGAAAAAAGTTATTTCTGAGCATTCTCTGAAAATTAATTTAATCAAATTCAAATTTACATTTTTTTTTGTCTTCATTCCATCGACGTTCTACAAATATTTAAATGAATATATAAATAATGCTCCATCGATGTTCAATGAATATATATAATATTCCATTGATGTTACATGAATCAATAATATTCCCATCAATGTTACACAAAAATATAACGTTCCATCAGTTGTACACAAATATATCGATACCGTTTCATTGATGTTACACACGAATATATGAATGTTTCATTGATGTTACACAATATATCAGTAACGCTCCATCGATATAACGCAAATATATCAATAACATTCCATCAATTTTACACTAATATATCAATAACGTTTCATTGATGTTACACAAATATATCAATAACATTCCATTAGTGTTACACGAATATATCAATAACGTCTCATTGATGTTACACGAATATATATAACATTCCATCGATGTTACACGAATGTATCAATAATGTTCCATTGATGTTACACAAATATATCAATAACATTCCATTAGTGTTACACGAATATATCAGTAACGTTCCAACGGTTACACGAATATACCAATAAATCAATAAAGTTCCATCAATATTACACAAATATAATTTTCCATCAATGTTACACGAATATATCAATAGCCTTCCATCGATGTTAAATGAATATATCAATAACGTTTCATCGATGTTACACAAATATATCAATAACATTCCACGGATGTAACACAAATATATCAATAACTTTTTAACAATGTTACACAAATATATCAATAACGTTTCAACAATATTACACCAATAAATCAATAAAGTTCCATCGATATTACACGAACATAACTTTCCATCAATGTTACACGAATATATCAATAACGTTCCATCGATGTTACACAAATATATCAAAAACGTTCCATCAATGTTACATGAATACGAAAAATGTTCCATGAATGTTCCTCGCATATATAAATAACATTCCATCAAAGTTCTATGAACATATAAATAGCGTTCCTCATCAAAACAAGCTCTATGAATGAATAAATTACGTGCTTCTGTGAACATTTTAAGAACATTACCAAGACCAGAAAACTTTGAATGAATATTCTATAATCTAGGCTGGAAGAACGTTTGTTCATAAGTTTGAGAGAACCCCGCCAGAACGCTAGCCAAAGTTTTGAGAACGTTGCTGGGATGTAGTCAAAGTACACACACTCCATCTGGAAAGAGCCGATTATCTCTGTGCAGTGAGCAAATCGAGTGCTGAACGACAGATCATTCTAGTCATGCCGACATGCTCAAATTAAAGGCAAATAAGATGCTTGTGGACTGTCGCGGATGTTAAAAAGAAATAACTGCTTGGGCTTGGAGGCGGCCTGAGGGAACCGGAGAAATGGTTATTGATTGGCTCTCACACAGCGGGCCAATCAAAGCCATTGTAGCTGCATATTACATCGGGCCAAGTGTCCACCCCTGACCTGATGGATCGGTCCGATCCCCGGCCGCCTTTCCTGCCTCGCTCTTCAGGCAGAAGAAAAGACGGATGGCTCTTTCATTTCGCTCTCAGCGTCCTTTTTTCCCCAGTACCCTACATTAATAATGGCCAAGAATCACGTCTGTCCTATTATTTGTTATCTAATCAAAGAAATTGCTAAAAGGTTGCTTTCCAGGAAGGTCTGGGCGGATGCGTGAACGAATATAGGTTTGCTCAAGAGGTCAGCTCTCATTGTCTATTAAACCACACAAAGTGTTTGGTGTTCTGCTGCACTGTTTATTCATTGCCACATGTTTTATGTAAAAAGAGTTGCAAAAACAACTGAGAATGGAAATGAAAAGTAGAGCTCATCCCAATATTAAACTCTTGTCATTATTTATTCACTTTTGTGTCTTTTCAAAACTTTTTTCAGTGAACACAAAAATAAAACATTTTGCAGAATGCTTCTAGTTGCTCTACAGTGAATGAGAACTGGAGCTTTTAATCTTTAAAATTGACTTGAAAGCACCAAAAAGTAGTTTATATGCCTTGTGCACTATATCCCAATGATTCTGAAGAAGATTTGCGAGAAACAGATCAAATTCAAGTAACTGAAGCTCTCTGCTTAGCTGATTCATCAAATGATTCAAGTCTAAATGATTCACACACAAATTTGACTGATCTGATTGATGATTTTAGCTGTTTGCTTTTGAAGAACAAAAGTCCTCACTTATTGCATAAATTCATTTATAAACTTAATATAGCACAGATTTAATAGAATAATTTTTTTGAAAAAGGACTTCAGAAGGACTCACTAGCTAGTGAGGCATGAAAAAGGAAAATCTGAGCATGAAGTAAAACATTAGCCAAGTCAAAAAGGAAACAAAATGAGGTCCATATCAGCTTGGATTAATGTGCAGCGCAAACGCTCGTTCAGAAATTGATTTCTCTCCAGTAGAAACAGCAAATGTCCTTGCCTCGTATCAGTGCCACTCTTCGCTGATAAATCTTCCCACCATTGGAGGCTGGAAACTTTTTGAAAAGATGTTCAATTTCTTTGTACCAGTATTCCTCTGTCAGTCTGGCTCAGTAACATAAAAACCCAGGCACTGTAAAGAAAATAATTGGACTTTGCTTGGGTTTTAATGAGTCTGTTCTCAGAGGGGCTAAGAGAAAAACATCTCAAATGATAAAAAACGGACACATTCACACGATCGGCCTCGCGTCGACAAAACCGCCCCCTAAGACACAAAAGCCAGCTGTGATCATTCACAAAATACAAACATGCAAAGAAGCGAATAAGAGAAACTTGTGGAGCTCTTTATTGATGGAAATCACAAGGGGGCTGAAATAACATGACATGCTTTTCCTTCATCTTCAGATGGATGAGAATAGCAAACACTCACAGTTGAAATGTTTGGTGTGACGGCAAGGACAGACAAGCCGCTTCAATGACTGCCAGGCTGCCAGAGTCCAGACGTGAGCTTTCTAATTAAACATCTCCGTGAGGGCAAACCGAACAGAAGATGAAGGAGGAGGAGTGAGAGATGGACGACTGAGGCAGAGAGAGACGGTCACAATTCATCTGAGAGCAACAAACATGTCAGAAGACACTCCAGAGTTGTGCCAAGGGGATCCAACGGGGAAAACGTGAGACTCTGAAGTTATTAAAGTCATTAAGCACTCCAGAGAGAGAAACAACAAGACCGCTGTTACTGAATATTCCACCAACAATTTAGAACTTATGCCAACGAAACAACTTGAAGCTAAACTTGTGGCCGAAAGCGAACACTTATTACTCTTCATGACAGTACAATCATTGCACATTCAGACTTGCAAAGTGGTTTTTTGCCCCAAATTATGATATATTACAAGCAAGACTGCTGCTAAAAAGAATGCAAAGTACTGCAGCAACCACCTAGAACAAAATCATCCAGGACATTTTTTCAACCAACCATCTACCAACACCCAGTATGCCCTAGTAGTATCCTAGAAACCACTCAGAACACTTTAAAATTCATATTGCAACACACTAATGCACAATCGCATAGCAACACACTCAGAACACTCAGAACATCTTAACAGTTACACAACACACTGTGTTGATACCTGAATGATCCACAGCTGTGTTTTTTTTTTTGTTTAGTGATAGTTGTTCATGAGTCCCTTGTTTGTCCTGAACAATTAAACTGCCTGTTGTTCTCAGAAAAATCCTTCAGCTCTCACAAATTCTTTGGTTTTTCAGCATTTTTGTGTATTTGAACCCTTTCCAACAATGACTGTATGATTTTGAGATCCATCTTTTCACACTAAGGACAACTGAGGGACTCATATGCAACTATTACAGAAGATTCAAACACTCACTGATGCGCCAGAAGGAAACATGATGCATTAAAAGCCGGGGGGTGAAAACTTTTGAACAGAATGAAGATTTGTAAATTTTTCTTACTTTGCCTAAATATCATATTTTTTTCATTTAGTACTGCCCTTCAGAAGCTACAGAAGATACTTAAATGTTTCCCAGAAGACAAAATAAGTTAAATTTCCCCTAATCTTCAAATCTCAAAAGTTTGCTATTTTGCTATTAATGCATCATGTTTCCTTCTGGAGCATCAGTGAACATTTAAACCTTCTGTAATAGTTGCATATGAGTCCCTCAGTTGTCCTCAGTGTGAAAAGATGGATCTCAACACCATTCAGTCATTGTTGGAAAGGGTTCAAATACTCAAAAATGCTGAAAAACCAAAGAATTTGTAGGACCTGAAGGATTTTTCTGAAGAACAGCCGGCAGTTTAACTGTTCAGGACAAACAAGGGACTCATGTACAATTATTACTAAAACAAAAAAACAACAACAACAAAAAAAAAAACACACAGCTGTGGATCATTCAGGTAACGACACAGTATTAAGAATCAAGTGATATCATGCAAACTTTTGAATGCGGCCATTTTTAAAAATCCAACTATTATTTTCTCTTGTGGACTATATGTAAACATCTTTTATGTGAAATATCTTATTCAGGTCAGTACTAAATACAAAATAACATGCAGTTTGGATGATCCCTCTTATTTTGGTAAAATAAATAATAATGCAAGGTGTATGTAATCTTTCTCATTCCCTCTAAGTTTGTAATTGTGTAGGATATGGCTACAATAAGTGTACTTCGATAGTGTACATACAAACATTAAAGTCCCAGATAAACTCCAGACTTCATTCAACATCAATGCGTCAGAAAATCACAGCTCTATCAGGTTCACGGATCAGGGCTCCCGCTCACTTTCAACTGGAATCAAAGCTTGAGGAATCATGAAATAAAATAAAAATCCTCCATCATCCATTGAAGCCAACTGGATTTGCCCGGATTAACCAACTGATCAATTTAAAGAGTGTTAATAAGTGGAAAATATTTGAGCCGAAAGCAAAAACATTAACATTAAGTTCAGAAAGATAAAAACATACGCATGGATTTGAGTTCTGCTTCCGAATGATGCAACCTTCGTACAATTCCCTGGAAACACAACTAAACGTGCTACAATTCAGGCGGCTTATTTCTCCAGCAAAATAATCAATTTACACATTAATTTGCCTCAGTGCAAGATACTGAGACTCATCGCTATCAATATGTACTGAATTTATAGTGCTTTGTAGCTTGACAGCCTGTGGTCTCAAAATGATGTTCTTCAAAATATATTTTTTTGTTTCACAGATGGAAAGACATGGATGACAACGATTAAATGAATTTATAATATCTCATTAAATGAAAAAGCTCCTCTGTGGTGTCCTGTTGACAAATTAATCTTGTATAAAATCAAAATGACATACAGAAGGATGCTGATGAGTGTTTGATGCACTTTGATGCAAACGGAGGCTTTCATGCTTTCATACAGCTGTCAGAAAATCATTCTCCATCACCAGAGTAAAGTAATCAGAAGAGACGCGTGTGAACACACGGAGACTGACCTCTTCTTCTCGGATTCGTATTTGCTGAGCAGTTTCTGCAAGCCTCCGTTCTTGAAGCCTTGCGAATGGGCTGCCGGAGCTCCTACTGTGACCACATCATAGAAGGAATCTGCGGAGGAAACATGGGCAAACATCATTCAACAGGCCTCACAAATCACAAACAAGCCCACGGCACATGGTTTGCATCTATATTTTGTCTTGTTTTATGTGCTTCCTGTTGTTATGTGACTATATCCAAACAGCTTGTTCCACCTCCAGCTTTCTGAGGCTCTGAGAACTTACAAAACATCTATTGAAGAGGATTCAGTGTGGAACGACATGCTGTTTAGATGCATGTAAACATACGCAACGTGCTTCAAGTATGAAAAGCACCTGCGTAACTGACTGAATATCTCAGAGGATAATGCAGAAAAGACAGAAAAACCATGAACTAGACAGTAGTATATGCCTCAACTTAAAAAAAAAAAAACAACAACAACAAAAAAAACCCCCCTGCCACATTTCCAGTTATCATACAGTATTTACAGAATTTATACAGAACTAACAGTAAACAATAAAAATATATTATAAGAATTATTGGTAACACTTTACAATACGGTTCATTAGTTAACATGAACCAAGAGTGAACAATACTTCTACAGCATTTATTAATCTTAGTTCATGTTAATTTCAACATTTACTAATGCATTATTAAAATAAAAAGTTGTGCTTCTTAACATTACATGAACTAACAGTGAACAACTGTTTTTTCATTAACTAACATTAACAAAGATTAATAAATACTATAATAAATATGTTCTTTGTTTGTTCATGTTAGTTAATACATTAACATTAACTAATGAAACCTTATTGTAAAAACGTTACTGAATTATTCTATAATAATAATAACCCCCACACACATATTCACTTTTACGTACTACAAATATTATAATTGTTTTATTTGTATTTGTTTTTTAATTGTTTTATTTTAAAGTGATTTATTTGTATTTGTAGTGTATTTTTAAAAACTAAAATACAATATTAAAAAAAAACTTTAAAAATACAAGATATAAATAATAATTAATACATAGTATGTTTATAAATTAAAAAAAGACTAAAATACAAATAAATCAATTCACATATGATATTTGTAAAATAGCTACAATGGGCCCAAATAAAGCAGGATTTATTATTATTATTAATAATAATAATAATAATAATAATAATAATAATAATAATAATAATAATAATAATAAAATACATTTTTCCATTTAGAAATATAAATTACTCCATATATACATATTTTTATATTTATAAATATATATATATAAATATTATTTTATTTTATATACTATAAATAAATAAATAAAGAAATAAATTAGTTTATACAAACTCTAAATTTTTCATAAATAAATACATAGATATATTTTTTAGAAATAAATAAAAAATATAAATAATATCATAAATAATATAATAAAAGTTATTATATAAACCTATAAAATTTGTGATTGTGAAACGTTTGTGTTTGTTATAACTGTTCCAATAGTGTTTTCTGACAAAACAATTCATTAAACAAATGAACCAGCAGACTTTATGAGATTAATTCAGATCTGGTCATTTTGTTTCAAGGCTTAAAACTCTTTATTTCAGCAGGCTGATGTGTCCTATAGGCAATATAAACGCTCGCTTAGAGCCTTAACGTGCTGCGGTGGAGAATATTAATAAATATCACAACCTCTTGACATTTATCCCCCAATACACATAGAAAGAAAGTAGCGACAAAACGATTTACACATGATATTTGCAGTGGCTCTATGGATGTTTTATTTTTACATCCATTGTTACACCAATTGGGGTCCATTTTCATGATTTCACCTCCATTCCCAAGCTGCCCATGCAGAAAACCAACGGGAAATATCACGGCGGAGGTCACACGCTGCATTGGCAGTATTGCTGTCAGATATATGCAAGGTCAGCCAACTGGCTCCACGGGAAGTGAGCGCAACACATTAAATGGCAAATAATGATTCAGGCCCGTTCAAACGCACTGACCCCGGAGCGGCAGGATCAAGACGCTGGCCACCGCTACGGACGATTCGTTCCTCGGCTAATGACGACGAGGTTCTCGTGCGATGACTTCCATCCCGCCCTCAAGCTCTCCGGAGCTTCCGGAGCATCTAATTGGCTGTTTCACAACAGTGTACCCACACGATGAATACAGTGGCATATATACGGGTCAGGATCATCCGTCACGCGTGGCCCAATTTGGAGGTGATTTGTGCAGGTTCTTGCAGTCTCTATAAATGGAGGCTCTGATCCGAAGGGCTCATGCACCTGTGTCTCTTCTGGAGGGGATGAATTGTTTGCAGAGGCTAAGAAATGTTTAAAGCGGGGCTGTCAATTTAATAAAGTAATTTAGTGCGATTTTAATTTTGTACTGTACGAAAAAAATATTTAAATAATTAGGTCCCACTAAAATGATAGTTCACCTAAAAGTAAAAAAATTCTGTCAACATTTACTCATGTTGTTTTAACTATGACTTTTGTGAATATTATAGAAGAACAATCAATGCCAGTAAAGAAGCTTTATTTTTAAAGAGGTCATATGTGACCTTGGACCACAAAACCAGTCTTAAGTAGCACGGGTATATTTGTAGCAATAGCCAACAACACACTGCATGGGTCAAAATTATATATTTTTTCTTTTATGCCAAAAATCATTCGGATATTAAAGGGGTCATCGGATGCCCATTTTCCACAATTGATATGATTCTTTAGGATCTCAATGAAAGTCTATAATATACTTTGAGTTACAAAGATTCTTAAAAAAAAAACCTTATACTCACTTCTGCTGTAAGTAAAGCTGGATCACGAATGATTGCTAAGAACTTCATTTTGACAACTTTAAAGTGGATTTTCTCAGTATTTAGATTTTTTTGCACCATCAGATTCCAGATCATCAAATAGTTGTATTTCGGCCAAATATTGTCCTATTCAAACAAACCATACATCAATGGAAATGTTACTTATTCAGCTTTTAGATTATGTATAAATCTCAATTTCAAAAAATTGCGCCTTACGACTGGTTTTGTGGTTCAGGGTCACATATAATAAAAACCTGACTTTTTCCTTGTTAAAGTGCTATAATCAGGTCCCCGGTGCATCTACTAACCCAGAAAATGTGAAAAAGGACAACCTAGTAACTTTGTCTTTTTCCGCAAGCATGTGAAAAAATGTGCCGCTCAGATTTCGCTCTCCTCGTGATTTAGGAGGTGGTTCTTAATATAATATTACTACCCCTTCATCTGCACATTTCCAAGAATATCTCAGATTGAGCGATAGAGGTGTTGTGTTGCTGGATGTAATAATGAACATAGTGGTCGTCATTCACTCCCGACATCTGAGCCGCTGAAGATGCAGTGGATTACATTTGTTTGTGAAGGGAATGCGGCTCCCGATCTACATATATCCGTCTATGTTCGCGCGAATCATTCATGATCCGCTTCATGCTTCACTTACAGCAGAAGTGAGTATAAGCGTTTTTTTTATGCATCTTTGCGATCGCCTTTCCTAATAACGTGCTAGCAAGTTTAGCGGCTAAACGTGGCTAAAGTAAACAGGCTCGTCACTCCACAGAGAGAAGAGAGGGGCGGGGCAAGCAGAGCTCATTAACATTTAAAGCAACATCGACCAGAACAGGATGATTTTTGCAGAGCTGATTTTGACAAGGTAAAAACGGTGTTGTTTTACACTACCATTGAGTATTTTTAACCAAAGTATATTATATATATAGAAAGTATATAGACCTTTCATTAAGACCCTGAAGAATTATATCAACTTGTGGAAAATGGGCATCTGATGACCCCTTTAAAAGAGCAGTGGATTTATTGATTTATTTACTGTATATTACACTGCTGCCACACAGATCTAATATAAACGTGATTTCTTTCCCAGCTGTTTACCTTCATAGACATAACCAACTGTTATGTGTGTTTTTAACATAAACTTGTGTGTACATGACAATTTGACGCAATTAGACTTGAAAGAGAACTTAGTTTAGTACTTACATGCCATGTGACAGCCGTTTTGTGCACTCGTGCTTTGGATTTGTGCGTTCAGAAAACCATATATCAGAAGTTTAAACTAATATGGTTTCAGCATGACAGACATGATCATCAAAGCCAAACAGATGTTTTTTGAGAGTATCCGAGCTACGAGCTGTAAAGGCACAGCCCAGCTTTGGAAAAGGGGGCAGGGAGCAGCAGCTCATTTGCATGCACAAAAACCATGTGTTCTGCTTCCACTCAAAATGGGCATTTTAAAAATGAAATAAATGATCTGTGGGGTATTTTGAGTTGAAACTTCACAGACACATTCTGGGGACACCTGAGACTTATATTACATCTTGTAAAAAGAGGCGTAATAGGTCTCTTTTCAAGACTGTAGGATATTCAAAGAGAAATGTTAGACAGGGTTTGTCATTTAAATGTGTGAATAGGTTTAGAAGGATTAGAAAACACTTCCATATTTCATATTCTGGCATGTTGTGGGTCTTAAGAGCAGCTGTAAGTGGCTTGTCACCACTAGGCAAAAAAGAAAAACACAAACATCCGTGGCATTTTGCTAGTATAACAAGCAAAGCCAGTCTGAAAAGTGCTGTCCACTACTGTCACCTCAAGACTTCTGTTTGAGGCTGTAAACAAAAGTGGCTTCTAGGAAATTGTGTTTGGGAAGAGTACTTGAAGACGGCGCACCATTAACAACATGAACTCAGAGACGATTTCTGGCTTTTAAACTCTTATTCTGTCATTCAGCTGTTCTGTACAAGAGTCTCTGCCATAATGATAATGCATTTGAATAACAAATGCCATTTTCTGCACATGAATATAATAATTTTAGCATTAGCAATCAATTGTTTTTTTTTTTCTCTTTAAAATACGCAAAAGAAATCTTGCATATAAAATATTTGTTTATATATGACTAATTTCTATACACTATTGTTTAAAAAATTGGGGTCTGTACTTATTAATAATTAATATTTTAATTCAATTTAACTTAAATGCAATGAAATTGACCTAAAGTGACAGTAAGGGCTTTTACATGATTATAAAAAAAATAGGGATGAACCACATTTTTGGCTGCCAAAAATGGCATTTTCGGTTGCTGACCGAAAGAGAAAATCGGCTGAGAAAAAAAAAATACCGGAAAAGCAGAGTCCGCTCAAATAACGCACCGACAGGAAATTTCTATGTAGTACACTTGTTCCTGTTTGCAGTAGTATTACTGTGCTGTAACATCTTGTAGTAGAGCTGTACTGGGCAACACAGGTAAAATGACACTACCCTCTCATCCACTGATGTGCTCCTGCTATGCTCTGCTCACATGCTCTGTTAATAACAGCTTTGTAGGACTTTACATTATTTTGATGATTAGTTAAAAAGGTCCATCTGATTCTGTTGCACAGAACTAAAATAATATATTGATATTTAATATTATATTTTCTGTCCAATTTTATTGTGTTATTTTCAGTAAAAGTGTGGTTATTTTATTGGCTTGTGTTTTTTTAATTTAGTAGCATTCAAATTACTGAGTTAAATTAAAAAATTATACAAAATTACTTAAAAATAGCAAATAATTGTTACAAAGCATTTTCGGTTTCTGTTTTCGGCCAAGTGCATCCAGAATTTTCAATTTCGGCCAAGAATTTTCATTTCGGTGCATCCCTATAAAAAAATTATATTTCAAATAAATGCTGTTTTTTGAACTTTATAGTCATCATAGTATCCTGAAAAATATTACAAATATATGAAAATTCTATTAAAAAAACATGCAAAAATATAAATATTATCCAAAAGTATACCAAAATATTAAGCAGCACAAGTGCTTTCAACATTGATACTAATGATTTCTGGAATATCATGTGATACTAAAGACTGGAGTAATGATGCTGAAAATGCAGCTTTGATCACAGAAATAAATTGTAACAATATTTCACAATATTACTGTTTTATTTTTTTATTTTTTTTTTCCAAAAAATCTTCTTTTTGTCTTGGTGAACAGAACAGACTTTCAAAAACTAGAAAAAAGCTTGTTGACCCCAGGCTTTTCAACGGTATCTATATTTCTTTCTTTTTCTTTTTTAACACAGTTCCCACACCTTGGTTAACTTTAAATTCAAGGACCTTTCAGGGACATTCCAGGTCCAATACCTTCAAATTCAAGGACTTAATGTGGGGACACATTTCAAATGAAAGCAAGGTTACATCGTGTTACATTGTTACAGTTTTCATTTGTCAAAAACAACTAAGCAAAAAACTATTTTATTTGAACTTCACAGCCTATTTTTGCAGTGTTTCACAGTGTGTCTGTGAAACGTGGAGGTACCATGGCAATATACAACACAAAGTGCCTCACATGGGAAACACTTAATGTAACGCATAAATGTGCGTAACTAACATAAATCAAGCAAGCTAGTACGCATAGGCCACAAAGTTTTGGCGAAATAACACATTAGTGGACTGGAGGGATTTTTGGATTTTTTTTTTTTCCAGAAAACTTCTTGCACAAAATAAATTCAAGCACTTTCAAGGACCTGTATCTATGTTTACTTTTAAAAAATTTCCAGGGTCTTGAATTTTTTTTTTTTTTTTTTTTTTAGATTCACAAACTTTCAAGGATTTCAAGGGCCCGTGGGAACCCGTGTTTTAATACTGTAAACTTTTTAGCATTTTAAATCAGTTACTGACCACGAACAATGAGTGATTTAAAGAAGACCTATTATGCCCCTTTTTACAATATGTAATATAAGTCTCATATGTCCCCAAAATGTGTATGTGAAGTTTCAGCTCAAAATACCCTAGATTATTAATTATATAATTTTGAAAATGCCTATTTTCAGTGGAATCAGAAACACGTTGTTTTCGTGTATGTCTCTTTAAATGCAAATGAGCTGCTGCTCCCCACCCCCTTTTTCCAGAATAGGGCTGTGCCTTTACAGCTCGTACCTCAGATACTCTGCTAAAAACACCTGTTTAGTTTTGATCATCACGTCTATCAGGCTGAAATCATGCGTTTTAAACCATATTAGTTTAAACTTCTGATAAAGGGTTTTCTGAGCGCACACATCCGAAGCACGTGCACAGAAAGCGTCTGTCACACAAAAATTAAATTCTCTTTCACGTCTTATTGCACTTAAACTGTCAAATACACCCAAGTTTATGTTAAAAAGACACGAGTAACAAAAACAGTCGGTTTTGTCTGTTAAGGTAAAGAGCTGGGACAGAAATGGCATGTTTTTATTAGATCTGTGTGTCAGCAGCATAATATACAGTAAATAAATCAATAAATCAAAAGTTATTGGATTGTCCTTTTTCACGTTTTCTGGGTTGGTAGATGCACCGGGGACCTGATTATAGCACTTAAACATGGAAAAAGTCAGATTTTCATGACATGTCTCCTTTAAAAGTGATATTTAAAACAGATTTTTGAAGCATCCCTCCATCCTCACAGTTGACGTGCATCACAGTCGCTGTGAATCCTGTTATTTTGACATCTCGTCCAATCAGGAGTGAGTGTCCTGCTGTGCTGTCAGATCCTCATTTAGTCGTCTCAGTGCACGTCTGCACCTGTCAACATCTCCCTGCTGACCCCTTACTGACTGCAGCGCCACCTGCCACCGGGACGCACGTGGGGAGCGGAGCATCAGAGGGCGGCTGGGCCAAGTGCACTTTGCTAATAGGGTGCTGTACTGATCTTTGAGACCATTCCCACAGCAAAATAAACAGCCACACACATGCTACACAAAGAGGCTGAAAGAGATGCTGTGTTGTGCAGAATCATTCTTTAACTAGTACCGAACAGTAGGCATTGCATATGTGCATTTAACAATTCGTATGATATATACACAGCATTCTTTTAATCCCTTCGTTGTAATATACTGTATGCTAATGTAGCCAAGAAAGACTTTGAAACATTATCAGTGCACTAAAGAAGTTTTGAACTGAACTAATTATCTGTCCAGTTGTGCTGTAAGCAGACAAAGAAATATGATATACTAACAACAAAAAAATTAAATTAAATAAATACATGAATAAATAAATAATTCATGGGTTCAGCTTCATAAACTAAAGCAAAAATACAAAAGTAAATATTGCATTTTTGAAACCGTGCCATGGTAAATTATATTTCCAGAATTTATATTATTATATTACTTTCTCTACAGTCATTCCCATTAGTGTAATACACTATTTTTTCCTGCTACAAAAAAATTTAGTTTTTTATTTGAAATAAGAGCAGATACTACAAAGTCAATTCTTTAAAATTTAAACAATAAATAAACAAACAAGCAAATAAATTATTTACCATTTATTTATCATTTTCTGTAATATATGTCACTGCATACCACATCCCACAATGCAATGCTCTCAATTTGATCCTATATTACCAAGGTGATGTATAAACCGAAAAATAAATTAATATTTTACAAATATAAATTGTATAAATAATATCAATAAAATGTTTTTTTTTATGTATATTAAATAAAGAAACAAAATGACTAATATTTTTATTTCTAACATAATTAGGTTTGTTGTTTGACTCTGAAATAAATTTGCACATGATAATTTCATTTTTTAAAAACTGTATCAAAAGGTATATTTCCAATACAAAATGCATATTATATTATTTTCCCTAGAGTCAATCTAATTATTATACTAAACAATTTCTTTAAAAAAAAATAATGTAATAATTATTTTTTTTTTCATTTTTAAAAATGCTTTTATTTAAAATGAATAGAACAAATACTATATAATTTAAACGACAAATAAAAAATACTTAATTCCATATCCCACAATGCAATGCTTTCACTTTGATCCTACATTACCAAAGCGATATAAACCAAAAAATAAACAAATATTTTAGAAGTATAAATTAACTAAATAATATTAATAAAATCGTATTAAATAAATAAACTAAATTACTAATATTTTTATTTCTAACATAATTAAGTTCATTAGTTTATTAGAAATTAATTTGCACGACAATTGCATTTTTAAAAAATGTTTCAATATATATTTCGTATCAAAACATATATTATATTATATGTTTTGTTTATTACTTATTTTAATTAAATATGCTTGTATTTAAAACAAATAGAGCAAATGCTATATAATTTAAACAATAAATAAATAAATACAGCATGCCATATCCCACAATGCAATGCTCTCAATCCTACATTACCAAAGTGATGTATAAACAGAAAAATAAACAAATATTTTACAAAATATAAATTATATAATTAATATGAATAAAATATATTAATATAAAACTCATATTAAATAAAAATACAAATATTTTTATTTCTAAAATAATTAAGTTCAATAGCTCATTAGAA